>CM016625.1:56601583-57168727 GCA_005393395.2 Gossypium australe
AAGTGAAAAAAGCCAAGCTAAGTTCGGCATATATCAAGCTTAATTAGGTATGAATTTTAGCTCGGTTTTTGTTAATTTTTACGTTTTTGAGATCGTTGCTTAGAGTATTAGCTGACCCATGCTGAAATTTTGATATAAACACATGAATGATGTTCGGCCATTGACATGTTCTTATGATTTTTGATGTTTGATGATTTTATTTAAAAGTTATGATATAGATTAACAAGTTTTGAATTGGAAATTTTGGTAAATTTGAGCATTTAGGACTAAATTGAAAAGAATAAATTTTTGGAAGGGTTCAATTGCAAGATAAATGAAATGTATGCATTTGTATAGGTATATGGAACATTCGGCCCTTGATCTGTATAACCAAATTAGGTGTATTTTGTGTTTTGTACAAATTGGACTAATTTGTTAAAGTGTGAAACATTAGGGGTAAAATGGTAAATTGCCCATTTATGTGTTTTGGGACTAAATTGAGATGAAATGTGCTTGAATAAGCTAAATTTTAATGTGTTTAGATCAAGAACAAAGAAAAACAGATTTGGATCGGGGAAAGGCGAAGGTTATCGAATAGCTGGTCTACGTTGTCCGTCGATAGTCGAGGTAAGTCTTTAAGCAGTTATATGTCGGAAATTACCTACGTACTCTAATAAATATTGAAAATTGAAATGTTGGGAATGTATATATGAAGTTATCGAATGTGAATTGTATAATGTTGAGTTGGTTTTATTTATGTAATGTGAATAAGTTTACTTGAAATTGATATGTGATAGAATTATGAAAAATAAGTGATACATGTGGTTGTGGCATTAAGAAATGTGTATGGAATGGTTAACTATATTGACATTCGGGTTTAATGCCTAGCAGGCCTTGTGTCAGTGACCTATATCGGGCTTAATGCCTAGCAGGCCTTGTGCCGGTGAATATAATCGGGCTTATTGCCTAGCAGGCTAAATGCCGGTGTTTAAATCTCGGACCTCTGGTCTAGCAGGCTCAATGCCGGTGTGTAATTCGGGCTTTAATGCCTAGCAGGCTTAATGCCGGTGATATGCTATAAATGGAGAATCCGTGAATCAAACAAGGTGAGAGATATTGAATGCTATGTGCTAGAAGCTAGGGTAAGAGTTAGCCTACTATATTAGTAAGGAATGAAGTAAGTTAGTTTATTATCGTTTTAGTTAAGTATGATGTGATGAAGTGGGTGATTCAATAAGTATTTTATTTTGTGATATTGAGCTTATCATTGATGGGTATGAACATTATATATATGTGAAATTGATATATATATATATATATTACATTGAAGATTCGATTATAAATGGAAAGATTAATGGTAAAAGAGTTTGGAAGTGTTTGCATATGTGTACAAATAGGAATATGAGTTCGATATCTATGATGTGTTCATTTGACTTGGAATATACGAATAAATATGCTAGTTATATGAATTGATGATGTAACACCCCTTACCCGTACCTTACGCCTGAATCGGGTTCAAGGCATTACCAGACTTGACAATACATTCTACCAAATCCTGAGGCACAAAATTTCACTTATAATTTAAATTTTAACAGACACATACATACAAGCATTATAACTCCATAACAAATATGAGCCACAACTTGTGGCCAAATACTAGATAATCTTATTACCGTTATGAAGTAATACATTTAGTTAAATTAATTAACACATATACAACATGACTTAGTCAAGCCCCTATACTTGCCATAATTTAAATCGTTTATAAATAAAAATACTCATAGTTAGCTTGATAGTGTGAAGCGATCTCCAACAACCTCCAGCCCGAGCTTGTTTAATAGGACTCTGAAACATGGGAATGAAAAGGGGGTAAGCTTATAAAGCTTAGTAAGTTCACATATAAAAATAATAAGCAATACGATAACATACTATTTTCATATTCTTTCAATTTATTCAAATCCCAGTTAAGTTGTTTTCTCGAGTTATAGTTATTAAATATTTATATCTGGAGCTACGGAACTCCAAATTAAGATCCGTTAATTTTCCATAAAACTAGACTCACATATCTTTTTACCATAAAATTTTCAGAATTTTTGGTTTAGCCAATCAATACAGTTTATTCATTAAAGACTCCCCTGTTTTACTATTCGACTATTCTGACCTCTCTTCACTACGAATAAATTTTATCCTTGTACAGAGTTCATATGACCTTCTTATTTAGTTAATTTAAAAATAGACTCATTCAGGATTTTAGGCATATAAATTATATCCCACAATTATTTTTCTACAATTTTTAATGATTTTTCCAAGGCAGAACAGAGGATCACGTAATCATTCTGAACCAGTCTCACACAAAGTCAAATATCTCAAAATATACGAATCATTTGTTTTCTAGATTTCTTTTATATGAAAATAGACTCAATAAGCTTTAAATCAATATATTATCCAACTTATAATTCAATCTCTACTATGTTTAGTGATTTTTCAAATTCATGCCACTGCTGCTATCCAAACAGTTTTATTGTAAATTTTTGCTCTTTCACTTTAGTTGTGTTCATGACTTGCTTATACCAACCTTTCCAATTTCTGATTACATATCGAACATATTGTTCATACGTACATTTGCCACATTTCTCAATTGGTCACATTCACGCTTGCACTTATTCATAACATGATCGCACCAATCATCATTAGTAAATTATCTCGTTGAACCCCTTCGAAAAACGCCCGATACTCGGTGGTCTTAGAACATAGCTCCACCTACACATAATTCGGCTTTCTTGTACACATGGTGAAGGTCCCTTATCACCCATGTGACCTAGCCATTCCATCTCGTAGCTTTCTTGTCTACATGGTGTCCAACACTAGGAACTACTCATGTGACCTAGCTACTCATAACCCATAACTTTCTTGTACACATGTTATACACACAGTATTACACACGTGACCTAGTTACATATGAAATTATTATCCCGTAGCTTTCTTGCACACATGGTGAAAGTCCCTTATCATCCATGTGGCCTAGCTACATATCAAAATTTTCCATCTACTAGCTTTCTTGTGCACACGGTGAAGGTCCCTTATCACTCGTGTGACCTAGCTACATATTGTCCGTATCTCTCGGTTTTCTGAAGGTTCAATCAAGAATTTCCTATTTCATTCATTTTCATATTTTAGTTATCACCCAATGATTTCCATAATATCTAGCAAAATAATTATTGTACAAGTAAAATAAATGCATTATTTACATATAAACTTTCTTGTCGAAATCTCATCAGGTACAGCCATGTAGCAACTCATACAACCCATGTAATAATTTAACATTCAATTCTTGTAACATTAATTTGCCATTCAATTTCACATGACACAACAAACATCACATTTTCCATACTATACATAACATCCATCAACTTCTCCTAAACATATTAAATCATACAATTTATGCCATATCAATAGAGAATTACAATTCAAGCATGGTATTGCATTATTATTAACACACGAACTTACCTCGAATGCCGAAACGGTCATTTTACCAACTTTCTCGATTTTTCGATTTTCCTCCAATTCTAGGTCCAAATCTCATTTTTCGGGGTCTAAAACACCACATTTCACTTATTTAATTAATGTACTGCTCAAAACATTCCCAAACTCAAATTTTGGCAAAATTACAATTTTACCCTAAACTTTTGTATAATTACGATTTTGCCCCTAGGCTCGAAAATTAAACTTTATTCCTTTTTCTTATGTTTTATGACATGCTGAACATTTTTCCCTTCTATAGCAACTTCAAATTCTTACTATAACACATAATTATGAACAATAACAACTTTTACCAATTAGCTCGTTTTACTCGTTTTCACTGAAAATTACTTAGTAAAAATCATTCCTCTACTCATAAACATGCATAATCTACCATGAAACATCAAAATACACAATTATCCATCATGGGAAAAATTTTTGACTTTAACTATATCTCAAAATATGGTTAGAAATAGGTAGATTAAGGTACAAGGATTTCAAAAATACGAAAATCAATAAAAATGGGACAAGAATGAACTTACTATGAAGCATGGAAGATGAAAAAACCCTAGCCATGGTGTTCCCTTGCTACATTCGGTCATGGAGAAAAATATGAAGAAGATGATAGTTTATTTCATGTTATTTTGTCTTTATTCATTAATTAAGGCATTTTACCAAAATGCCCTTAAATACCTTACTTACTAACCATGTCTATTTTTGTCCATCAAACTTTATTGATCTAATTACTATTTAAGTACCTCTACTTTAAACCCCCATTTCAATTATG
Organism: Gossypium australe; assembly: GCA_005393395.2. Lineage (NCBI taxonomy): Eukaryota > Viridiplantae > Streptophyta > Magnoliopsida > Malvales > Malvaceae > Gossypium > Gossypium australe. The sequence continues at coordinate 56,605,869 of CM016625.1, forward strand.
TACTTTATAAACTAGAACACATATTTTGTAATTTATTCAATTTAGTCCTTAAAGTCTAATCGAGCACTTTAGACATATAATTTCTTCATGAAATTTTTACACAAGCATATAAACATATCATAGACCTTATAATAATCATAAAACAATTATTTCTACTTCAAATTTGTGGTCTCAAAACCACTGTTCCGTTTAGGCCCTAATTCGGGATGTTACAGATGATGTATATGTTCATGGTAATAAAGTGTTAATATTTAGGTCAAGGGTATTGCTAGTATTCGGCTAGGTATAATTCACATATTGAAATGTTTATATTCAATGCCATAAGCCCGAAGATTAAAATGTTTAAGTGTATGATTATTATGTTAATATTTGCTTGAGACTTACTAAGCTAGTAAGCTTATTCCGTGTGTGTTTATTGTGCTGTTTTATAGATTTTGCTCAAGCTACAGGCTCAGAGGATCATCAGAGAAGTCAACCACACTATCAACTCTTTTGGTACTCATAAACTTAGTTTTGATTCGAAAGGCATGTATAGGCTAGACTAAGTTGTTAAACCAATGGTATTTAATCTTGTATATAAATCTAGCCTTGCGAAGATGGCTATTTCTTTTGGTTAAGCTTCACTTATATGTTTTGGTATAATGGTTTGTTCAAAATGCTAATGGATGTTTATATTCGGTGGTAGTTTAAATTAGGTATGAAATGTGAATATATGATATAGGTGTTATGTGTTTGGTTTTGAAAAACTTGACCTTGGGTTGTCATATGCCAAACAGGGTTGTTGCGGTTATGTTGTGTGTTTGGTCTTGATCAAGGTGAACTTATGAGCTACTTGTATAACATGCTTTATGAATACTAGTTGAGTTAGACATGTGTTTCGGCAATATGGTAAATAATGTATGCTTGATGTGTTTAGTAATAATAAATGAAGTTATGTTTAAGTGAACTTGGTTATGTGATATTTATGATCTTATAATGAGACATGTATATGAAAGTTGGCTTTATAGATCCAATTGTTAATGGTAAGAAAAGTATAAGTGTTTCTTGGTTGGTTAGTTACGTATTAAATTGAAAGGTGAAATTGAATGTTCGGTCAAGATGTGACTTTGGTATGCTTGCATATGTAATTGCTGTTAAAACAGTAATAATGGTTCGGTTGGGTTAATATGCATATGTGTATGTATCATAGTAGCTTGAATGAAAATCAGATTATGTTACATGAGTTTTGAATTATGTCTGGTATATGTTATAAAATGACATTGGTTGGGATATGGTATAAATGTGTGTATATATATATATATTTATATATATGTCATGAAAGTTTAAGTCATATTATGCAGACATTTGTATGTATTAAGTTCCAGAAATAAAATTCGTTGTACCTTATTTAATTTAATAGATCATGATGTTATATGAATTAGTAGAGTTCCCATTTGTCTGTGTTGAATTCAATTGAACGTCTATTCGGAATTGAGTTTAGTTTGGTAATGCCTCATAACCCTAATCCGGCGACAGGTACGGGTTAGGAGTGTTACAATAAGTTATTCCCGAATTGGCTTGAGTTTAAACCAAGTAAGAATGTCGCATATTGCCTTCCTTGTTTTCTTTTCAACAAGCCATTTAGGCATCATGGAAATATTTTTACGAGCCAAGGATTTCAATCATGGAAGAAGGTCAGTAAAGGATCTAAATGTCCTTTAGTTACTCATGTGGGTAAGGATGCAAATTCTTTACATAAGAATGCAATGAAAAATTATCTCGATCTTCGGAATTCCTTGCAAAATATTGAGAAACAAAATTCTGAACAAGTTGTAAGAAATCAGCTTGTAACACCTTAAATTTGACCCAATTCTCCAGGTCCAGATCTTAGGTGTTACTACACAATACTTAACTAAATACCCAAACAGTTGACAAATACTCTTTAATGAAAATATTTTTCTTATTATTTTAATCGGAAGACTTAATACCTAAAAATAAATGAAAGTATTAAAATAAATAAAATATTACATAAGATCTTTTTCTAAAAATTTTACAATACAACATTTATTAAAGATAGACTCTTAGGGTGAAAGCCCCCAATACGTTAATTTTCCATTGTATGCATAATAATCCACTTTGTCACTACCCTGACGTATTCTTGGCATCGTCCCTTCTAGCACATTCTCTTACCACAATACTTGAAATAATAACAGACATTGTAAGTTCAAGAGAACTTAATGATCTTTACTACAAAAACACCTTGGTGAATACTTTAATATTCATAGAACTTTGATGTGCCATCTATCCTTCTGAACCACTTACTTCTGTATTGGGCGGATACTATTACAGTTTCGGCTTACTCATACTCACTAACTACCATACTCTTAGCTTACGAATTCTATCTTAACTAACTTAGGGTCTTTCCATACATTTTATTGATTTTTTTCTTTCACTTAACCACAAAAGTACTATTTCAAAGAATATACCTTTGGAGCCCACTTGATACAAACTATCTCTTCACACATATACTCAATCCAAAATAGTTGTTCGCAGATACTAAACACAGGCAGTTACATACACATTTGGTGAATACTTATGCAGATCTGAATACCATCGTTCTACTAATCAAATCATACCTTGGTTCAATATCATACCAGCTCATACTGATAATGCACTACACAGTTCATTCAGATGAATTCCTCACCCCTTTGTTACAGAATCTAGGATACCCAAAATAATAAAGACTCGGATTCCATGAGATTTCAAAGGAAGACATGACATTATTCAGATATGACAGATACCAAATACTCAGATTTTAGCACTATAACGCAAACGGTCTCAATTTGGCAATTTTTTAAGTCTTTCATAACTATGAATATGCCTAACTTTCAACACTAACATATTATCATGGTGGATACCCCTTTTAACATACAGATACACAGTTCTTTTTAGAACTTCCTTAATCTAATTCAACTAAGTTAACCTTAGACATTTCATAACCTTATCATAGTAGTATCTATCATAAAACAATCAGAATTTTTCCAGAATTTACCATAAGGGCGGATAAGCAGTAACAACCCAAAAGTTGGTAGTGTCAAAAATGTGGTTTCGAAATTCTGATTCTGTAAACCAGACTCGTGAATTTTTTATTAAATATTTACAGAGTTAGTTTAAAAGAGAATTGAATTTCATTTAGGTAATTTCAATCAATTAGAGTTTATATCAAGTATAGAGATTAAATTGTGTAAGTGTTAAAAGTTGAATTTTAATTAATTCATAAGTAAATTAAAATCAAGGGACTCATTTGGCAATTAAGACATTGGTTTAATTATGGCGAACAAAATTAAGATAGGATGGATTAAATGTTATAGATTTTATTATAATAAAACATAAGTTAAGTGATTATATTATGAAATAAAAAAAGAAAGGTAGTGGAAAAGAAAGGAAAAAACATTTCTCCCTTATCATCTTGCATGCCGATTTGGAGAAGAAAGAAAGGGAACATTCGGCCATAGATTTTAAACTTTGAAGCTCAATTTGGTTACTATATTTTAGCCCTTTTATACAAATTTTATGTTTTTGGAACCCCAAGTTCATAAGCTAGCTTACCAATGTTAAAATTTTTAGAATTGTTGAAGTTTATGGAAGTTGCCGTTGTTGAGAAATTTAAGTTCTTGGTGTTATTTTTGTAACACCCCTAACCCTCATCCGTAGCCAGAATAGGGTTACGAGGCATTACCAGACAAAACACCACTCAAGAGCATTTGCATATGCGCACATGTCATATTCATATAATTAAATCATATGTCTGTTTAAACAATAAACTTACATTATAAATCATCAAACAAATACATTTCATATCTCAAAAATTAACCAGACTCATATCAATCAAATAATCCTAGTTACACTATTCAAATCTTCTATAAACTTCATTCATGCTTTTAAATTATCAAAATAATAAGATAATTCAATTACATTATAAACACCATGCGCATACATATTAACATTCGATCATATGTCTTATCATGTTATACATAAAATGTACTACCCTTTACTTCTTTGTAAATACATATTAACTAAACAAATCATGTAACATAACTTACAATAAATTTGCATAATTCAATTATAACATATTCATTGTATAAAGTCATTAACTAAATTAAACCACACAATTAGCCAACCATCTCATGAACTATTAGACCGATATATTATCCACCTTAAATTATCCATTATACATACTTTCTTTACTTATAATACATTTGCAAACTATGCTTCATATTTCAAACATATTAACAACTTTTATATAACTACAAATTCAAATTAATAATAGCAACAAAACCATATTACATGTACCTAATACATATAAAGGTCCGAACCACATAACCCTAATGTTAATGGCATTTATATACTTAATACATATTCCAGCATATGTCATTGCATTTCTTACATCAAATATATGCCAATATATATCTACTTCATTAAACACAAATGTACGCACATATAATCAATCCATTAAAATCAACTAGAGTACAAACAATTACTATAAATTCAATCAATTCATTAACTAGTTAATATGCCATAATATACACATATCAAACCATTCCAAGTAATCACATATACCTATTCGGCCAACCGTATTAATTTCATACAATCTATTTCGAATATATTCATTATTTAACTCACATTTCAAGACTTAACTCTAAGTATACTCAAATTTTAAAAAAAAAAATCACATACATATACAATCTAAGACCAAACTTAAACAAATCATTAACAAAACATACCAATATATCTAAATTACCATAATCAATTATCATCAATCTCAAGCATAGAAATCAACCACACAAACACTTAACCAAGAACATTTAAAACCAAACCTTAACAAAATGACCAAGCCATTTTCGCATGGCTTATATACATATAAATTCCAAAATCAAATATACTCCATCTATACTATACATGTCATAAACCCATATTCACTTAGTAGAATACCGAAGATGCAGTCGATAATGTGTTAAGCTTTGCTGATGATCCCCAAGCTCGTAACTTGAATCCAAAATCTATAAAACTGAGATAGATAAAAATACACAGAGTAAGCTATTTAAGCTTAGTAAGTCATAAGCAAATTAAATATCAACTATTACATATTTAACACCAAGTTAACAATACAAAATATACATATCCACAAATATAAGCTTATCATTTAAATCTTGTATACTCATATCATATGTTATTTGTACAAATTCACCTGAACATATATCATTTTCATTGTTAAGATCACATAAAACACATTTGGCCGAATATACATAATTAGTATGCTTATGCATAGATTATATTTAATACTTTAGCATTTATTTGATCAAATAAACAATCTACTTACCTTATTTCATAAGATAGTTTAAATACATACCTGAACCTTTTTATTTCGATTTTCACATTGAATCTTCACTTAACAATGCTTGTTGAACCGTTCGGAATTAAAAAGGATACGCGGATAGTAGTCGTACAATGCCAACGTCCCAGACGTCGTCTCACATGTAATCACATATCGATGCCACTGTCCCAGACTGGGTCTTACACGAATCAAATATGATGCCAATGTCCCAGACATGGTCTTACACGTAAACACAAGTTGATGCCAACGTCCCAGATGTGATCTTACACGTTAACACATATCGGATATTGGAAACACAAAAAATTATATACTTTTTCATGCCCTTTTTGACCCAAATTCATGTAGTTTTGAGTAAATTCTTGTCGGAAAATAATTAAATATCATAAAATAATTAAATTGTGCTAAAAATATGAACATGATGAATTTTAATTAATTTTATAGTTAATTTTGATTTATTTTGACTATTTTCGACATATTCGCACAAAGGGCGAAAATCAGCTCGGCAGACACTGCTCGAAGAATAAACCCGAGAAGCAATCAAGGCGAATTTATTTCCAGCCCAAGACGGTCCAACTATGGATATTTAATCATAATATAATTAATTTTAATTCATTCCCAATTTAATTTGGGTTAAATAAATTAATCTTAATTAATTATGAAAAAGGCCCAGTTGAACCACATCAACTGAACCAAATCGGTTGAACTGAACCGAGCAAAGAGTTGGGTAGCCCAAACCGTCCACATATGCTGGCCCAAAATCAGCTTATTAGCTGATTAATTAAGCTTGCAAAGAAGCCCTTGAAGACTTTTCAAAGTTGCATTCAAACCCCTCCAAATATTGTGGCTTTGTAGATTTGCCCCATGCTATATTTAGCAAAGTTGAATCCATCAACTTTGCCACATAGGTGGCCGGCCAAGGTGTGGCTCTTTGGCTGATGGGATTTGCTATTTTTAGCAGCCACAATCAGCTATAAATACACTCCCTTGCTGATCATTTCATTCACACCTCAAGCCTCCAACATTCTCTTTTCTCACTTTCTCTCAGTTCCCATTTCCCATTTCCCTTTTTGTGTTCTTGTGCTGATTTCTCCTCTTGGAAAAGAGGTGTTTTCCCAGCCATTTGGAGCAGCAAGTGGAGTGTTCATAAGCCACCTTGATCGCCGAGGACAACGGAGAACGAAGAACGGAGCAATCAATCAAGCCACGGAGAAACACCGGATTTGCTTCTTGTTCCCTATCTCTTTTTAATTTTGTTGTTGTTTTGACTAACATGTTTATGAATATTTATGCTATTGGGATGTTTAATTTAATCAATTTAGCTTGAATTAATTCGTGTTGGTTTGATTGCATTTCGTCCTCTTGAATTATTAAAATTGTGTTTATACTGTTAAAAGGCCTCGGTAAAACGTTTGATTAAGTAAAATCATGTTTAAGTTATCTGACATTATAATTGTTTAGATAGCTAATGAATTAATTATTTAAACGTATTTTAATTGTAATTAATGGACACAATACTTAATCTGTGCATGTTTAATTCTTCTAAGGTAGCTGAAGATTAAATTAGTATTGTATTTGGCGATACATATGTCTTGCATAACTTGCAGGATTTTTGTGATTAAGTTGTTTCAAGGTAAAAATACTTTGTTATCTTGCATGATCTTTTATATGCTTATTAGGTTGAATTAATCAGTTGAATCACATAGGAATATGCGAGAGATTATTTAATTTAATAAGTATGTATGTGCAATAATATGTTTACTTTTAGAAGTCTGTTTAATCTATCGAATTTGCTTAGAAATATGTACAAGAGATGAATGGATTTTTATTTGTAAGTATGTTCATAAGTTAGCAAATTACCGAGTTGCCATGTTTTAACAAGTATAAACACAAGCTTAATAATTCCAAGGTAAGACATGTGATTGATCCAACACAATTATATCATCTTGATTAAAATCAGCTTTTGAAATCGTGCATTAGAACTTTGTTTTATTTTATTTTTTTGTTTTTCCTTTAGTTTTTAAATATCTCTTAAATCCAAATATTTTTCCGTCATCAAAGTGTTTGAAATCATTTTCATAAATAATTCTTTTACAGTCCCTGTGGGTACGATAACTCGAAATTTACTTGTCACTTTATTACTTGTTACGATTGTGTACACTTGCACATTTCCACCGTTCCAGATATCTTATGTCATAACTTATGTATACTAACTATTCCTAGGGTTCGTACGGGGCTTTCGGACAACGGATCTCGATCGAATCAAACTCGAAACATAGTCAATTCTCAATTTCACATTCGGCTAAGGCATAATTTTAATCAAATAATTCAAGTTATCACATAGCAGTATATATTCATAAATATAACAACATTTAAATGCTTATTGACTTACCTCGGATGTTGATGGACGGTAAAATCGACTAATCGACTACTTTCGTTTTTCCCCAGTCCAAACCCGATTTCTTTGGTACTTGATCTAAAAATATTCAAATTAAGCTTATTTAAACACCTTTCTATTCAATTTAGTCTAAAAACACATAAATGGGCAAATTACCATTTTGCCCCTGACATTTCACACTTTTACAATTTATTCCCTATTGCACATAACACAAAATACACAAAATTTCACATTACCCATGCTTGGCCGAATACTACTCATGTTCATACAAGTCCATACATTTCATTTATTTCACATTTTAGCCACTCAAAAATTTATTTTTTACAATTTAGTCCAAATTACTCAAATTCATAAAAAATTCAAAGACAAAACATGTTAATCTAAAACATATCTTCCATATTCTATCATCAAACAACAAAAATCACAAACTACCATCAATGGCATAACACAAAATCATCATCAATTTAAAAAATTCAAGCATGGGTTTTGTACATCTCATAGCAACGATCTCAAAAACGTAAATTATAAAAAACCGAACAATAACTAACCTTGAATCAAGCTTCTTCAATGGCCGAATATAGCTTTCTTTTTCTTTTTCTTGTTTCGGTCAAAGGTTAAAAAGATAATATAAAATGGCTTTCATTTTATGTTTTCTTTATTATATTATAACATTAATATATATTATTATTAATTTTAATTTATAAAATCAACATATAAAAACATATAATAATAACATGTTGCCGTCCACTATATATATTAAAATGGCCTAATTGCAACATAAATCCACCATATTAAAAATACAACAACAATTAGGCACTTTCACAACTAGCCATCAAATTTTCATTTTACGCGATTAAGCCCTTTTATTAAATTAGACACTCAAATGACAAAATTAAAACACGAAAATTTAACACAAGAAAATTCACACATAAAAAACACTAAAAATAATTTTTAAAATATTTTTTAGACTCGGATTTGTGATACCGAAACCACTATTCCGATTAGGGTCAAAATCGGGCTGTTATAATTTTGATAGATTTTAAGGTTGGAAGTGAAATGAGACTATTTTGTAAAGTCAAGTGATAACTCCATGCAAAAAGGACTAAGTTGTGCAAAATTCAAATTAGGGATTTATTTGAGAAGTAGAAAATCCTATAGGGGTTCTAGGAAAATTCGACCTAATGTTGGAGGATTAATTGTGAAGTTATATTAGTCTCGATTTTGGGGACTAAATTGAATTCCATGCAAAAGTAGTATAAATTTTGTAATTGAATACGAATTAAGTTTTGTATTGTTAATTTATTTTAATTGTTTCAATTCGTAGCAAACGTCGTCCCGAAATCCTCGAGAAAGAAAGGAAAAGACAAAGTGCTAGGAATTTACGGTTTATCTTTCTATAATCCAAATTATTTAAAACATTGCTTTTATACAATGCATTATTTGGTAAGTTCATATTAGGTGAGTTAATCTTTTGAAATAATACTATGAGATGTGAATTTGAATTGAAATGAGATGATTAAATGTTTATTATTGACAAGGTTTTAAGTTGCATAATTGTAAAAATGTTGTATATTGTATATGATATTGGATTTGATATGAAAATGAGATGGTTGGTTATGTATATGAATGAATGATTGAAAGGATGAATTCATGATATGAAATGGGATTACAAATTGAATTGAGAACATTGTTACCCTATTAACTATTCAGACAGGGTTAGGTATAATTGGCATGCCATATGATAGGAAGAGTTCAAGGTCTTTTGACTACGTGTCGAGGAGTGTTGGACACCCCATTCGTTGGTTTTACCAACCAGCGCAAGGCGCAATTCATTTCTATGGTTTATCCATCAGACATTGGGTGCCAAACCTTGGTGTGTTGGTTGGATCCGCTTATCCGAGTCCAAGTTCGAGTCACGTTAATAAGGGAAGTAAATGGTAAACTCGAGATAATGACTTGAGATAGTAATGATTTGAAAATGACAATGCTATTGAATAGCAAATATGATAGAATGGAATGAAATATGGAATAAAATGTGAATTGGAAACTAAAGTAGTGAATGGATATGCATTTAAGTAATGCTATTTAATTAAGTGTGAAATGAATTGAACTATGATTGAAATAATATTGCATAACATTGTTTATTTTAACTTAAGCATATAAATTTATTGTATTTTACTTATGTTCGAATTATAGAAATATCTCTAACTTATACTCAACATACGGTTTTATTTTTCGTGCGCAGGATAGGTACTTGTCGCTGCGATAATCTACTTAGCATCTAATGACCATTCCATACTTAACTGTTGGTGAAATGTTCTTTTGATCTTGGCATGTGCCTAGGATGTTCTATATATATGTAATGCTCATTTTGTGTCTTGATGGTATTTGAGTTTCTAAGTTTGTAAGATGGTATTTGAGTTTCTAAGTTTGTAAGTATTGTGTATATATGCATAGTTGATACTAACGATCATTTTGAAGATGTCTTGCTAAAGTAATTTGGTGATATACAATGATGATTAAATAGTTGAGGTGTTGTTATTCTAGATGAGTATTTTTTTTGTTAATGCATAGTTGTGAGAATGATAGCTAATATATGGTTTGATCTCAATAGATGATAATGCTTTGATGTATGCTTTATAAATGAAATTGAATGCTTAGTTGTTCATGTTGAGGTACCTTAATGGCTTAATGGTTGATTATTTAGGTTGGTTGACCTTAAGGATATATATTTGGTTTATATTTTGATGTATTGAATTGAGTTGTACATGGATAAGATGTTTAAATGATGATTTTCATGCCTTTATTTATGTTTAGGCATGCTATTTAAGTTTAGGCAAGTTTTGAGCATAAGCACATCTTTTAAAAAGTAGGTTTTACTATTTTTGAACTCAAGTATTGATATTTTTACATCTGGTATCGATACTTAACCAAATGAACAATTTTCAAACACATAGAATGCCAAAATGGTATCGGTTTTTATTTGAGTATCTATACTTTTTCATAAAATATCAATACCATAAAATAAATATCGATGCCCTTGTTTTGCTAAGAAAACAAAATTGAATTTTGGTATCAATTTTCGAAAAGGTGTCGATACCAACTATGGATTTCAATATTAACCTTTAAACTTTGAAATTTTTCATTTCAATCCTTTTTCATGCTTAAATCTCTTAGTTAGGTTCATGTAGATTTCAAATTTTCAATATGTTTGATTGTATGTGATTTGATGATTAAGAATTGAGATTTTGCTTTGTAAAGTGTATATGTATAATGATTGCTAAAATTTTTCGTAGCATCTTATTACTCGGGTTCGGCGATAGGGCCAGGTAAGGGTTGTTACATTTATTGGTGCCAATTCTAGGCCAAAATCAAGCTTAAAATCCAGTCTAAAGTTATATGCCAAGTTGAGTCGAGTATGAGTTGGGATTAGGATGTGTAACATCCCAAAATTTAGAATTCATTATATCTTGCGCAAGGCTAGTTAAATTATTAATCGTGTATGTTTTAAGGTCCTAAGAAGGCTCGGGGTTTAATTGGATCTTAGTAAAAATTTGGTATTTTAGCACTTTAAGGAGATATAGTAAGTGGCCTCAATGCTTATGGAAATAAGTGAGTAAATGGCTAGCATAAATGAGCATTTGGTAAAGAGGAAGTGGCGTCACATGAAGGGCTTTAAGGGAAGAGGTTCGAATCCCATTTGGTACAAATTTTGATTATTTTTTTGTGCTATTCATTGAGAGTGTCGGCCATGATGGTATTTTAGGCAAGGTAGACTTTTTAAATTATGGAAAGGTGGCTAAGGTTTTTGGTAAGGAGGAAGATAATGGATATTGAAGGAAAGAATCAAAAGAAAAAGGCAAGATAAGGGAGCATGTTGGCCTTTTTCATGGGAAATGTTTTGGAATGTTTTTATGGTCAATTTTTGACCCTTTTGGTTTCGTGCACACAGTTTTGGGAGGTAATAGGGGAGTGCCGGAATTCTTCAGCATTTTGGTTAATTTTGGTACTTGAGTGATTATTTTTCTTCTTAGCATTTTGGGTGATCTTTTAATTTTTCCAATCTCTTTCCTTTTTGCCGAAAATTCCAAAGCCAAAGTGAACATTTTCTTTTCTTTGCTTTGGCCGAAACCTCCTAGCACATTTGTGCATTCTTTTTCTTTTGTTTGGTCGAAAGACTCATCTTTTGCCCACCTCCCCTTTGATAGCCGAACAATCTAACACTCCTCCATCCATCCATTCTTTTCTTTTGACCATTTCATCAATCTTTTCTCTTCTCTAAAATTGACATCACTTTGAGATCACTTTTTCTTGGTTGATTTTCCTCTAAAACCGAATATATTATCATCCCATCTCTTCACTTCTTCTTTTCTTTTCGTCTTGGACAATCTCTTCTTGATTGAATCAGTAAGTGACCTTATATCCCTCTTTTCATTTCATTTTATTTTCATTTTTCTTCCTAGTCGAATATATGTGTTCATCATTATTCGGTTATTCTATCTTGTTTCCCTATCAAAACATCTCTCCCCCCATCACTCTCATGTTGTGATCAATATCTTTTTCGTAGTGTTATAGAGGGTGGCCGAATACTACATCATCGTCTAATCATCTCTAGTCATAAGACAATTGTGGGAATCGGGATTATCACCGATTAAGGTAAGGAGTTCTTTCATAGTCCATTTGATATCTCTATTTGGTTATTGTGTTAATCGGATTAAAGGTTGGCTAATTGATTATGTTGGTAGGGACGAAATCATTCGATATTCTCTCCTTATTTAGTGGTAAGCAGAACCCTTTGTCATTAGACAATCTATATTAATATCGTAATATTGTTCTGACTAAGATTTAAACCAATGGAGGCTTGTGGTGCCGGTTCGAAAGGAAAGGCGAGTGGAGAACTCAAAAGGAGTGGATTTACGATTCCTACTCCTAAATTCAAACGAAGGGCGGTATCGGCAGTTTGGGGATTTTCCACCGGGTTGTGGACCATCATCCGGTGAGAATCGACAAATTGTGGTCGTTCACGATTTTGAGAGTAAGTATTATAGATCGCTTGGTTTAGTCTTGGATTAATAAAAATCTCGTCTGTTAGATTAATCGAGTGTTATGATATCATAGGTGTTGACGATCAAGAAAGCCTAGTACTTACAGTAATCAGGTGTGTAATCTCACACTATTTTTTCGTGGGTTTTAAGATTCAATATCATATTGGAAATAAATCGTTATGATTAAAATCGTAATATGGCGTAAACTGGGAAATTGGTCTAAATTACACTATTTTGATAAATTTGTTAAAATTGGTATTAACACCTTGAGAATTACGAAAATGCCCCTAATGGGCTGAATTACGAAAATGCCCCTAATGGGCCGATTTGATAGATTGCCCTAATGGGCAGATTTGCAAAGTGTTATAATGGGCTGAATTTTTGTAATGAATCTCTGAATTAATGATTGTTGTTTATATTTGCAAATATCATGATTTACTATGTATGTTGCATTTATATAATTTTGCATGGGATGGGAAAATGTTGAAGAGAAGTGATTCCGATGGCATTGCCACAAAAATGTTCGTTAATATGATTCATTATGATTCTGGTGGCTTGGCCACAATCAAAATATGTTATAAATGGCAAAATGCCGGCGATTGGTGTGTTTGGCGGGGTGGGTTGACTTGATCCCCACAGGTGTGATGGGATGGTACGGGTGGTGTGTAGCGGATGGATTATTAGGTTGGGTTGGGTTGCATTACATTCATTTGATTTATTTGATACATTATTATGTAAAAGGGGCTTAGGCCCAAAATTTTGCTAAATGGGTTTTGGCCCAGTGGACGACGGTAAGGGGATTATACACTGAGTTCTAGTAACTCACCCCGTCTCCTTAACCCTTGCAGGTAATGCTCAGTGACGTAGACTTGGGCCATGGATGACTTGGTGGGGGCCATACTTCAGAAATGGTTTTATTTGGACTTTAGATTTCTATTTCGTTCATTTTTTTTACTTTACTATTTTGAGTTAAATGATGTAATAAGGCCTCTGGATTATTTTATTTTGCTTTATGTTTGACGTACTTATATTTTGCTCAAGTTACTTTAAATGGGATTTTTTCTAAAAACTTAAATAAAGATTTTCTAAAATGGATACACAAATGGATATTATAATAAACTTATATAAATATTTTTAACTCAGAAATTTTCTCTCAATTTTTCATCAATATTTTTCAAAAGTCACGGTTTGTAAATCATTAGTTCAAATTTATCGATTTATCAATGAATCTTCGAAGTTAGTAATATTTTGTCAAATATTTTAAATCAAAATTGTTTTCTTGATTTTAACAAATCAATATCTATTTACGTACGAATGAAAAGGACTTAGATATATTTTTTTCTCATGTGACATGTCAGATCCGACCATAACATATGGGCCGGGTTTGGGGTGTTACATTTTATGGTATCAGAGCCCGGTTGCAAAACTCGGCTGTGGTTTGGGTTCAAAATCGTTTTTCCAAAGCTATTTAAAATTTTAATTTATACATGCATGTTCTAAAAGAAGTATGGCACCACGGGTATCCGGCACCAAGTCAAGTAAGTAATATGTTATAATTTTATGATTTTGATTACTGTGGTATGACTATAGAAATACTCTAGAACTTTTAGTTTTAGGAGCCGAAACTATAAAGATTGAGATTTTAGGATACGTTTTGCGAAAACGACTTTACTCCTTAAACTTCATAAAACATTGTTTAATAAACATTGAAATAGTATACTGATTTATAAGACTTTTAATCAGATTAAATCGAATTAGCCAATATGAGCGCTAGAGGACGTGGACGCAGTAGACGTGGCCGTGGTAGAGGCCGAGGCGCTAGAGTTGTGTCTGAGGCATCGGAACATATGCCGGAAATGGACGCACCAGTGTCACCTGTGACTGAAGCTGGGTCACATGATCGTATGAGAGAGGATGACACTTTGTCCCAAGCAATGTTGCGAGTTCTGGAAAGGGTTGCTGGGGCAAGAACTGGGCCGGCAGCTCGTGGGTCAAATTCGGAACGACTCAGATCGAATGGTGCTGAGGTTTTTAGGGGTATCTCGGGTGTAGCTCCAGATGTAGCAGAGTACTGGCTTGAGGCGGTGGAGCAGATCATGGACGATTTGGATTGCACTGACGAGCAGAAATTGAAAGGAGCTGTGTCATTGTTGAGAGACGAGGCGTATCAATGGTGGCTCACTATTCGAGAAGGTACTCAAGTTGATCGCATTACCTGGGAATTCTTTAAAACCTCTTTTCAAGGAAAATATGTTGGGGCTAGCTATGTAGATGCCCGAAGGAAGGAATTCCTGAATCTGGTTCAAAAAGGTAAATTTGTAGCAGCATACGAGGCAGAATTTCTGCGTCTGAGTCGGTATGCTCGAGGAATAGTACCGACTGACTACGAACGCTGTGTGCGTTTTGAGGACGGGTTGCGTGATGAGTTGCGAGTACTAATAGCCCCACAGAAGGAGAGGAATTTTGCCACGCTGGTAGAAAAAGCCAAGATAGCTGAAGAGGTTAAACACTCAGAGAGGCAAAACCGAGACAAGGATAGGGGCAGGAATAAGAGGGATTCAGGGTATTCAGGTCCTGCTAGAGGGTCTCAGAAGAGGCTCAGGAATGAGGAGTCAGCTCGAGCTAGAGTACCAGCTGCTACCAATCAGTTACAGCCATGTGCGGATTGCGGAAAACGACACCCAGGTGAATGCTGGAAGAGAACCGGTGGTTGCTTCAAATGTGGTTCTAAGGACCATCGGCTTAGAGATTGCCCTCGACAGACTGCTTAGACTCAGGATGTTCATAACTATGATGCACAGCCAGCTAGAGGCGCTCAACAGCCGCTGAGAGGCCGTGGAACAGGTAGAGGTGGTAGTGGTGTAGGACGAGGTCAGGGTGCACCGGGTAGAAATACAGGTAATAGGGGTAACGTAGAGGTGAGACAGCTGGGTTTGGTTTATGCGGTCAGACGTTGAGAGGGTGGCGATGCACCGGATGTCATAACCGGTACGTTCTTCATATCTTATGTACCTGTTACTACTTTGATAGATATTGGATCCACCCATTCGTATGTTGCTTGTGCTGTATCTGGAAATCTAAACATTAGATTTGAGATTACTGTTGGAGAGACAACTGTAATTAGTCCTTTAAGACAGTCAGTGTTAGTGAATAAGTTGTTTAGAGATGTGCCCTTAGAAATTCAGGGGAATATATTTCTGGCGGATTTGATGGAATTCGGCGAGTTTGATCTTATTTTGGGTATGGACTGGTTGGTGAAACACCGTGCGAATTTGGATTGTGCTGCAAAGTAGATGTTACTAAGAACTTTGGAGGATAAGGAAGTGATGGTAATAGGTGAAAGAAGAAACTATTTGTCTAATGTGGTATCTGCTTTAAAGGCAGAAAAGTTGGTGCAAAAGGGGTGTGGAGCATTCCTAGCCTTCATTAGTGCTTTGGATGCTAAGGAATTGTCGGTGGAAAGTGTTAGAACGGTGAAAGAGTTTCTCGAGGAGCTTCCAGGATTGCCTCTGGATCGGGAGGTAGAGTTTGGCATCGAGTTGTTGCCAAGAACGGCTCTAGTGTCCATTGCTCCTTATAGAATGGTGCCGAAGGAGTTAGCGGAGCTTAAAGCTCAAATTTAGGAGTTGTTGGATCGCGGATTCATTCGACTGAGTGTGTCACTGTGGGGAGCACCGGTCTTGTTCGTTAAGAAGAAGGATGGGTCGATGCGTATGTGCATCGATTATAGGCAATTGAATAAGTTGACGATCAAGAACAAGTTTCCGTTGCCGAGAATCGACGATCTGTTTGATGAACTGCGAGGAGCTTTGGCTTCCTCGAAGATAGATTTGAGATCGGGTTATCACCAGCTTAAGGTGAAAGAGGCGGATATTTATAAGACTGCGTTTTGAACTCGTTATGGGCATTACGAGTTCTTGGTGATGTCGTTTGGTTTGACTAATGCACCAGCTGCATTTATGGACATGATGAACCGGGTCTTCCAACCCTATTTAGACCGGCTTGTGGTGGTGTTCATAGATGATATCTTGGTGTACTCAAAGACTGAAGAAGAGCATGATTCGCATCTACGAGTTGTACTGTAGATTTTAAGAGAGAAGCAACTGTTTGCTAAATTCAGTAAGTGTGAATTTTGGCTGAAGGAAGTGACCTTTTTGGGGCATGTTGTGTTGCCGAAGGAATTAGAGTTGACCCCCGTAAAGTTGAGGTTGTGCTGGATTGGAAGCCACCGAGGCCAGTGGCAAAAATTCGATGTTTTCTAGGTTTGGCTGGGTATTACAGGCGATTCGTTGAAGGGTTTTCGTTGATTGCTGCACCCCTAACTAAGCTATTGCGTAAGGAAGTATCGTTTGTGTGGTCAGATAAGCAGCAAGAGAGCTTTGAGAAATTGAATAAGATTCTGAGAGAAGGGCCAATATTGATTCAACCTGAGGCTGGAAAAGAGTTTATTGTTTATTGTGATGCGTCACACACGGGCTTGGGATGTGTGTTGATGCAAGGAGGTAAAGTGGTGGCTTATGCATCTCGTCAATTAAGGCCGCACGAGGTAAACTATCCCACGCATGACTTGGAGTTAGCTGCAGTGGTGTTTGCTCTGAAGATTTGGAGACACTATCTGTACGGTGAGAAGTCGATTATCTACACGGATCATAAGAGTCTGAAGTACCTCCTTACCTAGAAGGAGTTGAACTTAAGACAACGGAGGTGGATAGAACTGTTGAAAGATTATGACTTTACAATCGAGTATCATCTCGGGAAGGCTAACGTGGTGGCTGATACGTTAAGTCGAAAGGTGATATCGGATTTGAGAGCGATGTTCACTCACCTCAGCCTTTATAAAGATGGTGGCCTGTTGGCTGAACTTTAGGTGAAGCCTGCATGGATAAGTCAGATCAAGGAAAAGCAGTTGACAGATGAAGCGTTGGGTTCTCGACTTCAGCATGTGGAAGGTGGTGAGATAGGGGATTTTGGATTGAATAGTGATGGAGTATTGTGTTTCCGCGGAAGAATTTGTATGCCCAAAGATTGGGAGTTGAGACAAGTGATTCTGCGTGAGACAACTGAGCTGGGGGAACGACAGTTATTGGGTCCTGAGTTGATTTCGAAGACGGAGGAAAAAGTAAAGGTAATTCGAGCGCGATTAAAGGAAGCTTCGGATAGACAAAAATTGTACGCGGATCTAAAGCGTAAGGATATAGAGTTTGCGGTGGGAGATCAGGTCTTTCTAAAGGTCTTACCTTGGAAGAAGATCTTTAAATTTGGACGGAAGGGCAAGTTGAGCCCTAGGTTCATCGGACCTTACCAGGTACTGAAGCGTGTTGGACCAGTGGCTTATCAACTTGAGCTACCTTCGGAGTTAAGTCAGATACATAGCGTATTTCATGTCTCTATGTTAAGGCATTATCGTTCGGATCCATCTCATGTTGTATCAGTGGAGGAAGTTGAGTTAAGACCTGACTTATCTTTTGAAGATGAGCCAATACAGATTGTAGATCAAGATGTTAAGGTAATGAGAAGGAAGTCGGTACCGTTAGTCAAAGTTCTATGGTGTAATCTCGGATCGGAGGAAGCTACATGGGAGCCAGAGGATGCGATTCGACAGTAATATCATCATCTCCTTTAAACAGGTAAATTTTGAGGCCGAAATTTTCCTTAAGGGGGTAAAATTGTAACATCCCAAAATTTAGAATTTTATGTGTTGCATTATATCTTGCGCGAGGCTAGTTAAATTATTAATCGTGTATGTTTTAAGGTAGCCGAACAATCTAACACTCCTCCATCCATCCATTCTTTTCTTTTGACCATTTCATCAATCTTTTCTCTTCTCTAAAATTGACATCACTTTGAGATCACTTTTTCTTGGTTGATTTTCCTCTAAAACCGAATCTATTATCATCCCATCTCTTCACTTCTTCTTTTCTTTTTGTCTTGGACAATCTCTTCTTGATCAAATCGGTAAGTGACCTTATATCCCTCTTTTCATTTCATTTTATTTTCATTTTTCTTCCTAGTCGAATATATGTGTTCATCGTTATTCGATTACTCTATCTTGTTTCCCTATCAAAACATCTCTCTCCCCATCACTCTCATGTTGTGATCAATATCTTTTTCGTAGTGTTATAGAGGGTGGCCGAATACTACATCACCGTCTAATCATCTCTAGTCATAAGACAATTGTGGGAATCGGGATTATCACCGATTAAGGTAAGGAGTTCTTTCATAGTCCATTTGATATCTCTATTTGGTTATTGTGTTAATCGGATTAAAGGTTGGCTAATTGATTATGTTGGTAGGGACAAAATCATTCGATATTCTCTCCTTATTTAGTGGTAACCCGAACCCTTTGTCATTAGACAATCTATATTTATATCGGAATATCGTTCTGACTAAGATTTAAACCAATGGAGGCTTGTGGTGCCGATTCGAAAGGAAAGGCGAGTGGAGAACTCAAAAGGAGTGGATTTACGATTCCTACTCCTAAATTCAAATGAAGGGCGGTATCGGTGGTTCGGGATTTTCCACCGGGTTGTGGACCATCATCCGGTGAGAATCGACAAATCGTGGTCGTTCATGATTTTGAGAGTAAGTATTATAGATCGCTTGGTTTAGTTTTGGATTAATAAAAATCTCGTCCATTAGATTAATCGAATGTTATGATATCATAGGTGTTGACGATCAAGAAGGCCTAGTACTTACCGTAATCAGGTGTGTAATCTCACACTGTTTTTCCGTGGGTTTTAAGATTCGATATCATATTGGAAATAAATCGTTATGATTAAAATCATAATATGGCGTAAACTAGGAAATTGGTCTAAATTACACTATTTTGATAAATTTGTTAAAATCGGTATTAACATTGTGAGAATCACGAAAATGCCCTAATGGGCCGATTTGATAGATTGCCCTAATGGGCCGATTTGCAAAGTGTTATAATGGGCCGAATTTTTGTAATGAATCTCTGAGTTAATGATTGTTGTTTATATTTGCAAATATCATGATTTACTATGTATGTTGCATTTATATAATTTTGCATGGGATGGGAAAATGTTGAAGAGAAGTGATTCCGGTGGCACTGCCACAAAAATGTTCGTTAATATGATTCACTATGATTCTAGTGGCTTGGCCACAACCAAAATATGTTATAAATGGCAAAATGCCTGCGATTGGTGTGTTTGGCGGGGTGGGTTGACTTGATCCCCACAGGTGTGATGGGATGGTACGGGTGGTGTGTAGCGGATGGATTATTAGGTTGGGTTGGGTTGCATTACATTCATTTGATTTATTTGATACATTATTATGTAAAAGGGGCTTAGGCCCAAAATTTTGCTAAATGGGTTCTGGCCCAGTGGACGACGATAAGGGGATTATACACTGAGTTCTAGTAACTCACCCCGTCTCGTTAACCCTTGTAGGTAATGCTCAGTGACGTGGACTTGGGCCATGGATGACTTGGTGGGGGCCATACTTCAGAAATGGTTTTATTTGGACTTTAGATTACTATTTCGTTCACTTTATTACTTTACTATTTTGAGTTAAATGATGTAATAAGACCTCTGGATTATTTTATTTTGCTTTATGTTCGACGTACTTATATTTTGCTCAAGTTACTGTAAATGGGATTTTTTCTAAAAACTTAAATAAAGATTTTATAAAATGGATACACAAATGGATTTTATAATAAACTTATATAAATATTTTTAACTCGGAAATTTTCTCTCAAATTTTCATCCATATTTTTCAAAAGTCACGGTTTGTAAAATCATTAGTTCAAATTTATCGAATTATCAATCAATCTTTGAAGTTAGTAATATTTTGTCAAATATTTTAAATCAAAATTGTTTTCTTGATTTTAACAAATCAATATCTATTTATGTACGAATGAAAAGGACTTAAATATATATTTTTTCTCATGTGACATGTCAGAGCCGGCCATAACACATGGGCCGGGTTTGGGGTGTTACAGGATGCTTATTAAAGACTTTTTTTTAACACCCCTAACCTATATCCGTCTCCAGAATAGGGTTAAGAGGCATTACCGATCAAATCATAACATTTAGCCTTCATTATTCGAACATCATTAAATCATTATCAAACAATATCATTAAGTCCCTTAATAAGGTCTACGAGACCCTAAACACGTGTTGGAAAGGGTCAGGACTAAACCGAGCTCATACAAAATTTTCCAAAAAACTTAACATTTTTCAAACCTACAAAGGTCACACGCCCGTGTGGGTAGGCCATGTGCCTCACACGGCCTCAGACACACCCGTGTGTCCAAGCCATGGCAAAACAGGGCATACATACTGACTTGTCCACATGGCCGAAGACATGCCCGTGTGCCTCACCCGTGGTCGACACTGACTTATTTCACACGGCTAGTCACATGCTCGTGTGTCCAGCCCGTGTGCTAGTCTGACTTGTTACAATTTAAAAACTTAAGAGACACTGTCGAGCCACACGCCCGTGTGCTCAACCGTGTGGGAAAATTTAGGCCATTTGGAAGGCCAATTTGCCACCCACACTTTGGTTCACACCTACAAGCATCAAACCAATTCAAAATCATGCCTAAAATGCATTCAAAACATACCAATTATGCACCTTTTTAACCTCTTAACATCACTACTTATTTTACATTCAAATTCCAACTCAAACTTACCAATTCATAGTATCAAATTCATATCCAAAACATATAATCCATTCATCATTCGATCTTTACCCAAATCTAAGCATGAATCATACCATTTCCATCTTAAATATTTAAGCCAAAACGATCATTCACAGAGAACACACATACATATATTAACTTTTCTTTACACATACTTAAAACATATATCAAAACCATCAACTATAGTGGTTGGCCGAATCTTCCTTCTCCCTAATTCTCTTTTCTTTTCCTTTCTCTTTCTCCACTCTAGCCAAATTCATTTGATTGTCTTCTATCCACCATAGCCGAATCTTCTTTATTTCTTTTTGTTTTGTCTTGGGTGAATATCAACAAGGGTAGATTTTCTTTGGGTTCATCTATAATCGGTTTTGGAAGATAGGTAAGTGTCTTGGCCGAATTTCCTTTTCTTTTCTCTCTATCGTTTCTCATGAGGGCAAAAGCCAAATTTTGGGCATTTGTTAGTAAGGTTTTAACCATAGGAACTTATTTCTTTTAGGCTCTTCGGGACTTTGGAAGCAATCGATTTAACCCTATTTCTCTAGCAATCGAAGTTGGTAAGTCAAGTGGTAAGGATTTATGTTGGTTCATTATTCTTTAAGAGGATGTAAAGCCGAAAGCTTTTGAGACTAAGGTTTGTTGTTGGCCGAATGGTCTATGGTATTGATCTAAGTGTTGGCCGAATGTAGGGCAAGGAGATTTAGTGCTGTAGATCGGGTCTTCGGGATTTAGTGCTTGCGTTAGTGACAGGTGTGTACCTTACACACTTTATAACTCGGTATACATATATTAATAAACTAATCATGTTATTAAAGCCGAAAATTGTGAGATCTTGATATGATACCTTGATGGGTATGAGCAAGGATTCGGGTAAGTCCGTTTCGATATGATGTTGTTATATGTTGATTGATATCATGATCTACGATATATATATATGTTATATGTTCATATCAAAGTATGATGGCATGATTTATACTCGTAATACATTGGTTTGGGTAATATGAGTGGAGGGGGAAGGATTTGATATCCGTGTCTTTGGGACACCAGAGGTTTGGCACCTCATAGCGACTCGTCCTAGTGGTTTAGTACCACAGTGGGTTGGCCCCACATTTGATATTACGGGATCGTCGCCAGTGATTTGGTATCACACGTGGGTTGGCCCCACAAATGGATTATTCGTGACTTTGGGTCACCAGTGGTTTGGCACCACATTATTGGATATCGTGACTTTGGGTCACCAGTGGTTTGGCATCACTAGTGGTTTGGTACCACACGGGGTAGAAAAGGAGTTATGGATGGCTAGGTTTGGGTGCATTATATATATATTGCTTGGTTATAAATTGTGTAAGTATGCTGCATCAACCGGGGGAAGGATTTATGCACTGAGTCTTGGTGACTCACCTTCTCCCTTATCTTTTCAGGTGATTCGTAGATCGCGGATGAGGAGCCGGATGATCTCAAGGAGGCCATGCAATAAAAATTCGATTTACACGAACTTTGGTTTGGGTACTATATTTTATTTAAATTTGGTTTTTCATCTTTATTTGGAATTGTAATAAGGCCTCTTTAATTATGTTTTTGGATTATTTATATGCTTTGGACTTGTTTTTTTTAAAATATGGATTATAAATTACATGGTTGATATAATAAATTGAGTACAAAGTTTTCTAAACTACAAAATGCAATGGTTTTCAAAACGTTACCATCGGGTAATATAAATCATTTGATAATATTTAACAACTTAAGTGTTTTCGATAACTCATACTATTTTCCAAAACTCAAGTTTCCAAATTTCAATTAGAAACGGTTTTCAAACTAATCGCTTTGGTTTCTTTTAAAATTATAAAAGGTTTTCTAATCTATGAATCTGCAACTATATTTTAAAGATTTATTTACGGAATTTCAAAGTGAATTATCAGTTTTTAACTTATTATACACCTGATTTCTAAAAACATGGAACAACAAAGAGTTTTTCACGAAAATTTAATTGTTAACTCGATTTTCTTTAAAACGTTTTCCTCTGTGGCATGCCAGATTCGGTCATGGCGTATTGACCGGGTTTGGGGTGTTACAATAGTAGCCAGCTAAACCAAGGAAAGTGCAAACTTTAGACATGTTCCTCTATGCTTTCCATTGCAAGATAGCCTCAATCTTTTTCTAATCAACACAGATCCCATCCACAGAAATGACATGTCCAAAAAAACAATTTGGGGTAACCAAAACTCACATTTACTAAGTTTCCGGAAGTTGTTTGTCTCGCAAAACTTGCAGAACAGCTCTGAGATGTTGCTCATGCTTAGCCTCTGATTTTGAATAAATTAGAATGTCGTCGATAAATACCATAAGAAACTAATCCAAGTAAGGTTG
This sequence comes from Gossypium australe, assembly GCA_005393395.2. Classification (NCBI taxonomy): domain Eukaryota; kingdom Viridiplantae; phylum Streptophyta; class Magnoliopsida; order Malvales; family Malvaceae; genus Gossypium; species Gossypium australe. The sequence goes on from CM016625.1 coordinate 56,629,712, forward strand.
AAAAATATGATTCATGAGATCCATGAATGTCGTAGGTGTATTCATTAAACCAAAAGGCATTGCCAAAAATTTGTAGTGACCATACGCGCACGGAACGCCACTTTCGGTACGTCACTATCTTTTACTTTCAATTGGTAGTAACCAAATCGTAAATCAATCTTAGATAAGACTGAAGCTCTTTTCAACTGATCAAACAAATCATCGATAAGAGGTAGGGGTACCAATTTATAATCGTCTGCTTATACAACTGTCGATAATCTATACAGAGCCACATCGAACCGTCTTTACTTTTAACAAACAATACTGGGACTCCCCAAGGTGATATACTAGGGAGTATAAAGCCGCAGTCCAGTAAATCTTACAACTGGATTGTCAATTCCTTCAACTCAGTCGGTGCCATACGATAAAAGGATATCAACACTGCAATTGTACCAGGAAACACTTCAATTGCAAATCCCACCTCCCGATTAGGTGGTAATCTCGATAATTCTTCGGGAAACACATCAGGATGTTCATAAACAGTTTGAATATTGCCAATTTGACTATCTCTATTAGTCGATTTAATAACATAGCCTAGAGAAGCTTCGCAACCTTGCTTCAACAATTTACTAGCTCGAATCGACGAGATAATATGAGTCAAACCACTCGTTCTAATGTCATTAACTTCCAAAGTTTCACATTTGGGCCTTGAACTGAAAAATTTTTCTTCCTGCAATCTAGAATCACTCCATGCTCAGTTAGTCAATCCATGCCCAAGATCAAATCAAAATCACCAAAAGGCGTGATCAACAAATCCATTAGAAACACAAAGCTTTTGAATTTCTAATGGACATCTTTTACATATTTGGTCAACTAACACCTTTTGACCCAACAGACTCAACACAGACATGGCTACTTTTGACGCCTTAGGTTTTAGACTCCCAGAATTAACCAAATCAACATTAATATACAAATGAAAGGAACTAGGGTCTATTAGGGCATAAACAGGAGTAGAAAATAGTAATAAGATACCAACTACAACATCAGTAGCATCGCCTTCCTCACAAGCCCTCACAACATACACCCAAGCTAGCGCTCTAACCTCTAATTGATGCGTAATTGCTTCATTCCTTTTCCTTGAACCACCCCTAGAGACAAAACCCAAATGACTAGCCCCTTGACCTCTAACTGAAGGTGCAGATCTCTGAGTGTCAGGTGGTGCAGTATTATCATTTTTGAGGCACTCACGAGCAAAATGCTCCTGCGATCCGTATCAGAAACAAGTATTAGATAACTTCCAACATTTTCCTTAATATTGCTTCCCACAGTGCTCTTAGCTCAGCACTTTAGAAGCTTTGGTTGGTCCTTTTACAGTACCAACTAAAACTGGCGCTTGTTGATCTCGCACTTTATCCGATGTAGTTGATTTTGCAATTATCCTCCTATGCTCATGAAATTTTTTAATTCGCTTAAGCACTAAATGTGAACTGGGTGTCCCGAATCGTTTTCCTAAAAACACGAGGAAGCTCTGGTTTCTTGCTTAACCCTAAAGATCATTCTACCATTTTTGCACGCTTGAACGAATTAGCAAATTTCTTAACTTTCAATGCGACTAATTGAGTTCTAATTTCATCTCGTATCTCTCATAGAAATCCCTCGTAGAAAACGTTTACAACTTGCTTCTTCAGTCAAAATAAGCTCCACAGTATATTTTCTAAGTTGCATATATCCTTGTTCATAATCCATTATAGACATATCTCATTGTTTTAACAAAAGTCATTCTTATTTTTTATCTTCCAAATATAGTTCCCCGACATATTTCTTCTGGAACTCTAATTGAAAGAATTTCCAATCTATAACTTCAACAGGGATATGATGACTAACAGTTTGCCACCAAGGATAAGCTTCCCCTTATAACAAAGAAATGACACAGATAACACTCTCATGAGAAGTACACTGCAGTTGTTGAAGTACTCGAGTTGTAGATTCTAGCCACATCTCAGCTATTGATGGGTCAACCCTTTTCATCCTAGCGAATTTATTTGCACCATACCTCCTCAATTCTTTAATCAGTGCCCGTCTAACTACATGTGTAGGTATTACCATAGAAGTAGCTCTCACTACTCTCTGGAGTGCTTTAGCTATAGTACAAAGTATGCTCACATCACATTGTCCCTCATTAAAACCCCTATCAACATTATGTTATGGTACGCCATCTAAATGAACACTTGGTGCTACTAACTCAGCCTTATTTATGTTTTTAATGGAATTATTACTAATATGAATATCTTGATCAACCTCATTTGTAACATCCCGGTTTAGACCCTAGTCAGAATAGTGGTTTCGAGACCACAAATCTGAGGTCACAAAAATATTTTAATATTATTTTCTGTGTTTACAATATGTGATTGACCATGTGTGAAAATTTTATCATTTGTGTGCCGAATTGAGGAAAATGACTTAATCGCGTAAAATGCAAAAGTTGTGTGTTGATTGTTAAAGTGCTTATTTGGCATGGCTTTTTAAATGAGAAGTCCTTATGTTGTAATTAGACCTTTGATAGTGGGGATGGACAAAAATGGTAAAATAAGTATTAATGTTTAATAACTAAAACAAAAAACATTTGGTGGCCATTTTATCATCTTTTTTCCACTGAAAATGGAAAGAAAAAAATAGGGTTCTTGAGCTTTGGATATTCGGCACATACAAGGCTTGATTGAGGTATGTTTTGAGCTAGATTTTTAGTGATTTCTCTATTTTTGTGATCGTTGCTTTGTGTTCTAGCTAGCCCATATCTTAATTTTTGAATTTGTTAGTGATTTTGTAATATGCCATTGATGGATGGTTGATAATGAAATATGAAAGATATGTGATAGGTTAACATATTTTGTCTTTGAATTTTTGATGAATTTGACTATTTTAGGCTAAATTGTGAAAATGAGAAATTGAAGGACTAAAACATGAAATAAATGAAATATGTGGGTTTGTATGGACATGAGGAAAATTGAAAGGCCTAAGCATGGTAGGATGAAATTGTGAGTATTTTGTGATTTTATGAAATAGTGACTAAAATGTCAAAGTGTGAAAATGTGAGGGCTATTTTGTAAAATGCCCTAAATATGTGTGTTTGGATTAAATTGAATGATTCGGTGATTGAATGAGTTTAATTTGAATATTTATAGATCAAGAAAAGAGAAATTCGGACTTAGATTGATGCAAGAATAAAGTGTTCGATTGATCAACTTGTTTCGTAATTTCGACGTCCGAGGTAAGTTCGTGTCTAATACGAATCGTTTAATTCATATTCATGTGTTATGAAATGAAAGAATATGTGGTTCAAGAATTAGTAATACTGTATGTGGATTAGAGAAATGTGGCACTAAGTGTGCGTAATTAGAATTGATACAGTGGTGATTAGCACTGTGTGTGCGAAATAAAGGAAGCATTGGCTATATTGATTGGCACTGTATGTGCGATACCGAGTTAAATTAAGTTTAATATAAAGGCACTAAGTGTGCGATGATATTAAAGCTTCGGCTAAGAAATTGGCACTAAGTGTACGACTAAATCGAACGATTAATGAAGATTGAACGAAATGTGGTATTGAGCATTGAGTAGCAAAAATGATCATTAACTAAGTGTTGGCACAGGTATGTACGGAACTTATGTGGTTGATGATATCGTATATGGATAAATGGATGATTAAGTGAGTAATGACTATGAATGAGTTTGTATATTGTTGTGAATGGAACTATGTGTTAGCTTACTTTGTATATTGAATTCAAATGGTTAAGTTAAAAGTATTATATGACAAACTTACTAAGCTTTTAAGCTTACTGTGTGAAGTGTTTCTCTATTTTACAGTGTCATTAAAGCTAGCTCGGATCTGGGGATTGTCAGTGACTAAATCACACTATCGGCTATCTATTTTGGTACTTTTGGAAGTTGTATAAATTTGGCTTATGGCATGTATAGGCTAGTGATTATGGCATGTTTTGAAGTGTATAAGTCTTGCCATAGGATATGGCTTAAAGAAGAAGAAAAAGATGAAGGGGAGAGGGTTGGTTTTCGGCTACAAAGAAAATAAAATATGAGAGAGGCTCAAATGGAGATTCGGCCAAATGCCTAAGAGAAAATTCGGCAAACAACTATGGACATTCGGCTTTTGGTTCACTTTGGTGCACTAGGGAGAAATTTGCAAAACTCAAAGGGTTTTCGGTTATGACACAAAACAAAGAATGAAGGCCAAAACTAAAACAAAAACTCACCTTATTGCCAAGAACACATTCGGCTAGGGAGAGTGTTTTTGGAGAGAAAAGAAAATAATGCTCAAATGCTAAGGGAATTTTTACTAACAAAACTACCAACCTACCAAGCCTTCAACAAATTCGGTCAACCCCCCCAGACCAATATGCCGTCCACATACATGGACTAATGGCCATAGAAGAGTTTCCAAAACAACTCTCCAAAATTCAAGCCTTTTGTCCCTTTATCCTTCCTTAATCCATAAGATTCTTATCCCAAAATACAAGCTTTCCTAATCTATTATTCAACTTGCCATAAAACTTAAAGTCTAACTTACCATATGTATAGCTTGACCGACACTTAATGTAAAGGTGCATAAAAATAAAGTCTTCAAAATGTACTCCATGCTATTCGAACCACTCCCCTCAAGCAACCATCCATGCGCCATAACCACCTTGCCACTAACTCCTCATGTGCTAAATTTAGACACTTAAATTAACTTAAGTGTCAGGTTCACCTAATTCACTTCACTAAATTCTTCAAACTAAAAATTATTCTAACTTCGTAAATAAATCCAAACCTTCACAAGACTATGCTAAGCACACAAACAATCCTACCCGAGCTAACACAAGTAACCAGATGATACTCAAATTTTTAGGATGTTACAATTCTACCCCCTTAAAGAAAATTTCGTCCTCGAAATTACCTTATCAAAGGAGTTGAGGGAACTGCTGTCTCATCACATCCTCCGGTTCCCACGTAGCTTCTTCTACGCCATGATTCCGCCATAATACCTTCACTAATGGAACTGACTTCCTGCGCAACACTTTCACATCTCGATCTAGAATCTGCACTGGTTCTTCTTCTATCGTTAAATCTGGACTCACCTCTATTTCCTCTACTGCCACGACATGCGATGGATCAGAACGATAGCGTCTAAGCATGGAGACATGGAACACATCATGTATCTGACTCAGTTCTACTGGCAACTCGAGCTGATAAGCTACTGGTCCCACTCGTCTCAACACCTTATACGGCCCAATAAACCTTGGACTTAACTTGCCTTTTCTCCCAAATCTTAACACTTTCTTCCATGGCGAGACCTTCAGAAAGACCTTGTCACCCACGGCAAACTCTATATCCCTCCGCTTGAGATCGGCATATGACTTCTGCCTATCCGAAGCTTCCTTCAGACGAGCCTGAATCAACTTAACCTTATCCTCAGTCTCTACAACCAACTCTGGTCCTAACATCTGATGCTCACCCAACTCTGTCCAGCATGTAGGTGTGCGACACCTCCTACCATACAACGCCTCATATGGTGCCATCTTAATGCTTGCTTGATAACTATTGTTGTATGCGAACTCAGCTAATGGTAAAAACTATTCCCAGCTACCTCTGAAATCCAAAACACAACCTCTTAACATATCCTCTAAAATTTGTATAACCCTTTCCGACTGCCCGTCAAACTGTGGATGAAATGCCGTACTGAAATCCAACCGCGTACCCAAAGCCTGATGTAACGCTCTCCAAAACCTCGACGTAAATCTGGGATCTCTGTCCGAGATGATCGATACTGGTACACCGTGCAACCTCACTATCTCCGCCACATACAACTTAGCTAACTTCTGAAGCGAGTAATCTACCCTTACCGGAATGAAATGAGCTGACTTAGTCAGACGATCCACAATCACCCAAACTGAATCTTTCTTACTAGGTGTAAGGGGTAATCCACTGACAAAGTCCATAGTGATCCTTTCCCACTTCCACTGTGGAATCCTCACCGGCTGAAGTAACCCAGACGGCAACTGATGTTCAGCCTTGACCTGCTGACAAGTCAGACATTTACCCACAAACTCAGTTATCTCCCGCTTCAGACCTGGCCACCAAAACTGCTCTCTTAAATCCCGATACATCTTGCTACCTCCAGGATGCATAGCGAATGGGCTGCTATGTGCGTCTCGAAGAATTCTCTGCCTCAACTCGACATCCTTTGGCATACAAGCTCTCCCTTGAAAACACAATACTCCATCACTGGACAAACTATAATCCTCTAAACCATCATTCTGAACCTGCAATCTCCGATCGTTCAAACCCTCATCCTCTAACTGTTTCTCCTTGATCTACTCTAACCAAGTCGGCTTGACTTGCAGTTCTGCCAACAGACTCCCATCCTCATACAAACTAAGATGGGCAAACATCACTCTTAAATCTGATACAACCTTACGGCTCAACGCGTCTGCCACCACATTAGCGTTGCCCGGATGATACTCAATCGAACAGTCGTAGTCCTTCAACAACTCAATCCATCTGCGCTGCCTCAAGTTCAAATCCTTCTGAGTCAAAAGATACTTAAGACTCTTGTGATCCGTGTAGACTATCGATTTCTCTCCGTACAAATAGTGTCTCCAAATCTTCAAAGCGAAAACCACTGCTGCTAATTCCAAGTCATGCGTCGGATAGTTAACCTCATGTGGTCTCAACTGACGAGATGCATAAGCCACTACCTTCCCTTCTTGCATCAGCACACATCCCAAACCAGTATGTGATGTATCACAGTAAACCGTGAATTCCTTGCCTGCCTCAGGTTGAATCAAAACCGGAGCTTCAGTCAAAATCTTCTTCAACTTGTCGAAACTTTCTTGCTGCTTCTCATTCCACACAGATGGTACTCCTTTCCTCAATAACTTAGTCATTCGTGCTGCGATCAAAGAAAATCCCTCTACAAATCTTCGGTAATGCCCCGCCAGACCTAGAAAACTCTGAATCTCAGCCACTGACTTAGGCGGCTTCGACTCCAACACTGCCTCAATCTTCCGAGGATCCACTCTAATCCCTTCAGCTGATACTACATGACCCAAGAAAGTCACCTCCCTAAGCCAAAACTCGCACTTACTAAATTTAGCATAAAGCTGCTTTTCCCTCAGAATCTGCAACACTACTCGCAAATGCGCATCATGCTCCTCCTCTGACTTTGAGTATACCAAAATATCGTCTATAAATACTACGACAAACTGATCCAAAAACTGCTGAAATACCCGATTCATCATGTCCATGAATGTTGCCGGCGCGTTAGTCAACCCAAACGGCATTACCAGAAACTCGTAGTGCCCATACCGAGTGCGAAATGCCATCTTATAGATATCAACCTCTTTCACCTTTAGTTGATGATACCCAGACCTTAAATCAATCTTGGAGAAAATCGCTGCCCCCTTAAGCTGATAAAACAAGTCATCTATCCTCGGCAAAAGATACTTGTTTTTGATCGTCAGCTTATTCAGCTGGCGGTAATTTATACACATCCGCATCGTACCATCCTTCTTCTTGACAAAAAGTACCGGCGCTCCCCAAGGCGAAACACTTGGTCAGATAAAACCTCGATCCAACAACTCCTGAATCTGAGCCTTCAGTTCCACTAATTCCTTTGGTGCCATCCTATATGGAGCGATAGACACTGGCGCAGTCCCGGGTAACAGATCTATACCAAATTCAACTTCACGATCCGGAGGCAGTACCAGAAGTTCTTCTGGAAATACGTCAGCATATTCCTTTACTGTTCGAACATTCCCCACAGTAGACTCCCTAGCCTCCAACGCACACACATGAATCACAAATGCCTCACAGCCCTTCTTGACCAACTTCACAGCTTTCAACGCAGATACTACGTTGGATAGATAATCTCTTCTATTACCTATCATAACCACCTCTTCACCCTCAGCTGTCTTCAAAACCATGCGCTTAGCAGCACAATCCAAACTTGCCCGGTACTTGACCAACCAGTCCATCCCAAGAATCAGATCGAACTCCCCAAACGACAGTTCCATCAGATCAGCTACAAACACTACCCCTTGGAGTTCTAGGGTTACATCCCTATACAGCTTATTTACTTCTACAGAGTGACCTAGAGGGCTAATTACTGTCATCTCCCTAGAAGTAGTCTCAAAGTCTAAATTCATGGTCTTTACTATGCTACTAGCAACATACGAATGCGTCGAACCCACATCTATCAAAGCAGTATATGGTATACCAAAGATTAAGAACGTACCGGTTATGACGTCCGGTGCATCACCCTCCTCTCGACGCCTCGCTGCATACACCAACCCAGGCTGTCTTGGCTCAGTGTTGCCTGCACCTCTGCCTGATGCTCCGCGGCCTCGACCAGAACCATTACTTCCTCTACCATTACAACGACCCCTCTGAGGTGACGGTCCCTCCTTTCTGAACTGAGCACGACCTTGACCCTCAGACTGATTCCTGGCTAGCTTACGTGGACAGTCCCTCACACGATGATCCAGCGAGCCACACTCAAAACATCCTTTCCCTCCGGTCCAACATTCGCCCCAATGAGATTTCCCACATCGGTTACACTGTGCTGGTCCTTGATTAGCAGTAACAGACCTTCCAGACTGATTCGGACCACTCTGCCTAACCCTCTTCTGAGAATTACCGGCTGACCCGGATGATCCAAAACCTCTCTTATGTTTATTCCTGTCGTGACTCTGCCTTACAGATTCCTTTATCCCTTCAGCTATCTTAGTCTTTTCAACTAGCGCAGCAAACTCTCGCTCCTGATGTGGAGCAATCAGCAATCTCAGCTCGTCCCTCAATCCATCCTCGAACCGGACACATCGCTCGTGCTCCGAAGCCACGATACCTCCAGCATACCGGCTCAATCTTAAAAATTCTGCCTCATATTCTGATACGGACTTACTCCCCTGAACCAAACTCAGAAATGCCTTCCGCTGCGCATCAATGTAACTAGACCCAACATATTTCTTCTGATACGCTGCCTTAAAAAAATCCCAAGTGAGATCCTCCGCTGCAGCACTATTCCGCACCGTGAGCCACCACTGATATGACTCATCCCGAAGAAGCGACACTATCCCTTTCAGCTTTTCCTCAGCATTCAGATCCAAATCATCCATGATTCGCTCCGTCGCCTCTAACCAATACTCAGCCGTACTGGGAGCCACACCAGAAACACCTTGAAATACTTCAGCTCCATTGGCTCGGAGTCGCTCAGGTACAGATTTCCGAGCTCCCGCGCCTCCACCTACTCCAGCTACCCTCTCAAGAACACGCAGCATCGTTTGAGACACTGTGTCATCCCCCGTTTGATCCTGATGCTCAACTCCAACCGCTGGTGGTGGGGGTGGTGGTACCTCATTTTCTGACCCTTGACCAGACCTCACTGGCTCAGACACAGCCATCCTACCTCGACCGCATCCACGCATAATACGACCCCGACCACGAGTGCTCATGTCTAAAGTCTCGACTTATCTGATTTAAAAGTTTTATGCATTAATCATTATTCCACTATCTTTAAAACACAGTTTTATGAATAATTTTTAATAAGAGGTTGTTTCGCGAGTACATCCAACCTATAGTTTTGGGTCTCTAGAGTAGTTCCTACTACTATACAGTCATACCATCATCATCATATCATCAAAATCAACAGTTTGAAGTACTTACCTGGGCGGATCAGTGCCGGAGACTCGGTGCCATGTTTTTCAAATAATTTCAAACAAAAACATTTTAAGACCATACTTTAAAACATTTTGGGCCTCGAGCCCACAGCCGAGCCTTTGAACTTGGCTCTGATACCAATTTGTAACACCTCAAACCCGATCAATACGCCATGACTGAATCTGGCATGCCACAGAGGAAAACATTTTGAAGAAAATCGAGTTAACAATTAAATTTTAGTGAAAAGCTCTTTGTTGTTCCATGTTTGTAGAAATCAGGTGTATAATAAGTTAAAAACTGATAATTCACTTTGAAATTCTGTAAATAAATCTTTAAAATATAGTTGCAGATTCATAGATTAGAAAACCTTTTATAATTTTAAAAGAAACCAAAGCGATTAGTTTGAAAACCGTTTCTAATTGAAATTTGGAAACTTGAGTTTTGGAAAATAGTATGAGTTATCGAAAACACTTAAGTTGTTAAATATTATCAAATGATTTATATTACCCGATGGTAACGTTTTGAAAACCATTGCATTTTGTAGTTTAGAAAACTTTGTACTCAATTTATTATATCAACCATGTAATTTATAATCCATATTTAAAAAAAAAAAACAAGTCCAAAGCATATAAATAATCCAAAAACATAATTAAAGAGGCCTTATTACAATTCCAAATAAAGATGAAAAACCAAATTTAAATAAAATATAGTACCCAAACCAAAGTCCATGTAAATCGAATTTTTATTGCATGGCCTCCTTGAGATCATCCGGCTCCTTATCCGCGATCTACGAATCACCTGAAAAGATAAGGGAGAAGGTGAGTCACCAAGACTCAGTGCATAAATCCTTCCCCCGGTTGATGCAACATACTTACACAATTTATAACCAAGCAATATATATATAATGCACCCAAACCTAGCCATCCATAATTCATTTTCTACCCCGTGTGGTACCAAACCACTGGTGGTGCCAAACCACTGGTGACCCAAAGTCACGATATCCAATAATGTGGTGCCAAACCACTGGTGACCCAAAGTCACGAATAATCCATTTGTGGGGCCAACCCACGTGTGATACCAAATCACTGGCGACGATCCCGTAATATCAAATGTGGGGCCAACCCACTATGGTACTAAACCACTGGGACGAGTCGCTATGAGGTGCCAAACCTCTGGTGTCCCAAAGACACGAAATAATCTGTGGTACCAAACCACTGGAGGTGCCAAACCTCTGGTGTCCCAAAGACACGGATATCAAATCCTTCCTCCTCCACTCATATTACCCAAACCAATGTATTACGAGTATAAATCATGCCATCATACTTTGATATGAACATATAACATGTATATATATCGTAGATCATGATATCAATCAACATATAACAACATCATATCGAAACGGACTTACCCGAATCCTTGCTCATACCCATCAAGGTATCATATCAAGATCTCACAGTTTTCGGCTTTAATAACATGATTAGTTTATTAATATATATATACCGAGTTATAAAGTGTGTAAGGTACACACCTGTCACTAACGCAAGCACTAAATCCCGAAGACCCGATCTACAGCACTAGATCTCCTTGCCCTACATTCGGCCAACACTTAGATCAATACCATAGACCATTCGGCCAACAACAAACCTTAGTCTCAAAAGCTTTCGGCTTTACATCCTCTTAAAGAATAATGAACCAACATAAATCCTTACCACTTGACTTACCAACTTCGATTGCTAGGGAAATAGGGTTACATCGATTGCTTCCAAAGTCCCGAAGAGCCTAAAAGAAATAAGTTCCTATGGTTAAAACCTTACTAACAAATGCCCAAAATTTAGCTTTTGCCCTCATGAGAAACGATAGAGAGAAAAGAAAAGGAAATTCGGCCAAGACACTTACCTATCTTCCAAAACCGATTATAGATGAACCCAAAGAAAATCTACCCTTGTTGATATTCGGCCAAGACAAAACAAAAAGAAATAAAGAAGATTCGGCTATGGTGGATAGAAGAAAATCAAATGAATTTGGCTAGAGTGGAGAAAGAGAAAGGAAAAGAAAAGAGAATTAGGGAGAAGGAAGATTCGGCCAACCACTAAAGAAGAAGAAAAAGATGAAGGGGAGAGGGTTGGTTTTCGGCTACAAAGAAAATAAAATATGAGAGAGACTCAAATGGAGATTCGGCCAAATGCCTAAGAGAAAATTCGGCAAACAACTATGGACATTCGGCTTTTGGTTCACCTTGGTGCACTAGGAAGAAATTTGCAAAACTCAAAGGGTTTTCGGTTATGACACAAAACAAAGAATGAAGGCCAAAACTAAAACAAAAACTCACCTTATTGCCAAGAACACATTCGGCTAGGGAGAGTGTTTTTGGAGAAAAAAGAAAATAATGCTCAAATGCTAAGGGAATTTTTACTAACAAAACTACCAACCTACCAAGCCTTCAACAAATTCGGTCAACCCCCCCTAGACCAATATGCCGTCCACATACATGGACTAATGGCCATAGAAGAGTTTCCAAAACAACTCTCCAAAATTCAAGCCTTTTGTCCCCCTATCCTTCCTTAATCCATAAGATTCTTATCCCAAAATACAAGCTTTCCTAATCTATTATTCAACTTGCCATAAAATTTAAAGTCCAACTTACCATATGTATAGCTTGACCGACACTTAATGTAAAGGTGCATAAAAATAAAGTCTTCAAAATGTACTCCATGCTATTCGAACAACTCCCCTCAAGCAACCATCCATGCGCCATAACCACCTTGCCACTAACTCCTCATGTGCTAAATTTAGACACTTAAATTAACTTAAGTGTCAGGTTCACCTAATTCACTTCACTAAATTCTTCAAACTAAAAATTATTCTAACTTCGTAAATAAATCCAAACCTTCACAAGACTATGCTAAGCACACAAACAATCCTACCCGAGCTAACACAAGTAACCAGATGATACTCAAATTTTTAGGATGTTACAATTCTACCCTCTTAAAGAAAATTTCGTCCTCGAAATTACCTGATCAAAAGAGTTGAGGGAACTGCTGTCTCATCACATCCTCCGGTTCCCACGTAGCTTCTTCTACGCCATGATTCCGCCATAATACCTTCACTAATGGAACTGACTTCCTGCGCAACACTTTTACATCTCGATCTAAAATCTGCACTGGTTCTTCTTCTATCGTTAAATCTGGACTCACCTCTATTTTCTCTACTGCCACGACATGCGATGGATCAGAACGATAGCGTCTAAGCATGGAGACATGGAACACATCATGTATCTGACTCAGTTCTACTGGCAACTCGAGCTGATAAGCTACTGGTCCCACTCGTCTCAACACCTTATACGGCCCAATAAACCTTGGACTTAACTTGCCTTTTCTCCCAAATCTTAACACTTTCTTCCATGGCGAGACCTTCAGAAAGACCTTGTCACCCACGGCAAACTCTATATCCCTCCGCTTGAGATCGGTATATGACTTCTACCTATCCGAAGCTTCCTTCAGACGAGCCTGAATCAACTTAACCTTATCCTCAGTCTCTGCAACCAACTCTGGTCCTAACATCTGACGCTCACCCAACTCTGTCCAGCATGTAGGTGTGCAACACCTCCTACCATACAACGCCTCATATGGTGCCATCTTAATGCTTGCTTGATAACTATTGTTGTATGCTAACTCAGCTAATGGTAAAAACTCTTCCCAGCTACCTCTAAAATCCAAAACACAACCTCTCAACATATCCTCTAAAATCTGTATAACCCTTTCCGACTGCCCGTCAGACTGTGGATGAAATGCCGTACTGAAATCCAACCGCGTACCCAAAGCCTGATGTAACGCTCTCCAAAACCTCGACGTAAATCTGGGATCTCTGTCCGAGATGATCGACACTGGTACACCGTGCAACCTCACTATCTCTGCCACATACAACTTAGCTAACTTCTGAAGCGAATAATCTACCCTTACCGGAATGAAATGAGCTAACTTAGTCAGACGATCCACAATCACCCAAACTGAATCTTTCTTACTAGGTGTAAGGGGTAATCCACTGAAAAAGTCCATAGTGATCCTTTCCCACTTCCACTGTGGAATCCTCACCGGCTGAAGTAACCCAGACGGCAACTGATGTTCAGACTTGACCTGCTGACAAGTCAGACATTTACCCACAAACTCAGTTATCTCCCGCTTCAGACCTGGCCACCAAAACTGCTCTTTTAAATCCCGATACATCTTGCTACCTCCAAGATACATAGCGTATGGGTTGCTATGTGCGTCTCAAAGAATTCTCTGCCTCAACTCGACATCCTTTGGCATACAAGCTCTCCCTTGAAAACACAATACTCCATCACTGGACAAACTATAATCCTCTAAACCATCATTCTGAACCTGCAATCTCCGGTCGTTCAAACCCTCATCCTCTAACTGTTTCTCCTTGATCTACTCTAACCAAGTCGGCTTAACTTGCAGTTCTACCAACAGACTCCCATCGTCATACAAACTAAGATGGGCAAACATCGCTCTTAAATCTGATACAACCTTACAGCTCAACGCGTCTGCCACCACATTAGCCTTGCCCGGATGATACTCAATCGAACAGTCGTAGTCCTTCAACAACTCAATCCACCTGCGCTGCCTCAAGTTCAAATCCTTCTGAGTCAAAAGATACTTAAGACTCTTGTGATCCGTGTAGACTATCGATTTCTCTCCGTACAAATAGTGTCTCCAAATCTTCAAAGCGAAAACCACTGCTGCTAATTCCAAGTCATGCGTCGGATAGTTAACCTCACGTGGTCTCAACTGACGAGATGCATAAGCCACTACCTTCCCTTCTTGCATCAGCACACATCCCAAACCAGTATGTGATGCATCATAGTAAACCGTGAATTCCTTGCCTGCCTCAGGTTGAATCAAAACCGGAGCTTCAGTCAAAATCTTCTTCAACTTGTCGAAACTTTCTTGCTGCTTCTCATTCCACACAAATGGTACTCCTTTCCTCAATAACTTAGTCATTGGTGCTGCGATCAATGAAAATCCCTCTACAAATCTTCGGTAATACCCCGCCAGAACTAGAAAACTCCGAATCTCAGCCACTGACTTAGGCGGCTTCTACTCCAACACTGCCTCAATCTTTCGAGGATCCACTCTAATCCCTTCAGCTGATACTACATGACCCAAGAAAGTCACCTCCCTAAACCAAAACTCACACTTACTAAATTTAGTATAAAGCTACTTTTCCCTCAAATCTGCAACACTACTCGCAAATGCGCATCATGCTCCTCCTCTGACTTTGAGTATACCAAAATATCGTCTATAAATACTATGACAAACTGATCCAAAAACTACTGAAATACCCGATTCATCATGTCCATGAATGCTGTCGGCGCGTTAGTCAACCCAAATGGCATTACCAGAAACTCGTAGTGCCCATGTCGAGTGCGAAATGCCGTCTTATGGATATCAGCCTCTTTCACCTTTAGCTGATGATACCCAGACCTTAAATCAATCTTGGAGAAAACCACTGCCCCCTTAAGCTGATCAAACAAGTCATCTATCCTCGGCAAAGGATACTTGTTTTTGATCGTCAGCTTATTCAGCTGGCGGTAATCTATACACATCCGCATCGTACCATCCTTCTTCTTGACAAAAAGTACCGGCGCTCCCCAAGGCGAAACACTTGGTCGGATAAAACCTCGATCCAACAACTCCTGAATCTGAGCCTTCAATTCCACTAATTCCTTTGGTGCCATCCTATATGGAGCGATAGACACTGGCGCAATCCCGGGTAACAGATCTATACCAAATTCAACTTCACGATCCAGAGGCAGTCCCGGAAGTTCTTCTGGAAATACGTCAGCATATTCCTTTACTGTTCGAACATTCCCCACAGTAGACTCCTTAGCCTCCAACGCATACACATGAATCACAAATGCCTCACAGCCCTTCTTGACCAACTTCACAGCTTTCAACGCAGATACTACGTTGGATAGATAATCTCTTCTATTACCTATCATAACCACCTCTTCACCCTCAGCTGTCTTCAAAACCATGCGCTTAGCAGCACAATCCAAACTTACCCGGTACTTGACCAACCAGTCCATCCCAAGAATCAGATCGAACTCCTCAAACGGCAGTTCCATCAGATCAGCTACAAACACTACCCCTTGGAGTTCTAGGGGTACATCCCTATACAGCTTATTTACTTCTACAGAGTGACCTAGAGGGCTAATTACTGTCATCTCCCTAGAAGTAGTCTCAAAGTCTAAATTCATGGTCTTTACTATGCTACTAACAACATACGAATGCGTCGAACCCACATCTATCAAAGCAGTATATGGTACACCAAAGATTAAGAACGTACCGGTTATGACGTCCAGTGCATCGCCCTCCTCTCGACGCCTCGCTGCATACACCAACCTAGGCTGTCTTGCCTTAGTGTTGCCTGCACCTCTGCCCGATGCTCCGCGGCCTCGACCAGTACCATTACTTCCTCTACCATTACCACGACCCCTCTGCGGTGACGGTCCCTCCTTTCTGAACTGAGCACGACCTTGACCCTCAGACTGATTCCTGGCTAGCTTACGTGGACAGTCCCTCACACGATGATCCAGTGAGCCACACTCAAAACATCCTTTCCCTCCGGTCCAACATTCGCCCCAATGAGATTTCCCACATCGGTTACACTGTGCTGGTCCCTGATTAGCAGTAACAGACCTTCCAGACTGATTCGGACCACTCTGCCTAACCCTCTTCTGAGAATTACCGGCTGACCTGGATGATCCAAAACCTCTCTTATGTTTATTCCTGTCGTGACTCTGCCTTACAGATTCCTTTATCCCTTCAGCTATCTTAGTCTTTTCAACTAGCGCAGCAAACTCTCGCTCCTGATGTGGAGCAATCAGCAATCTCAGCTCGTCCCTCAATCCATCCTCGAACCGGACACATCGCTCGTTCTCCGAAGCCACGATACCTCCAGCATATCGGCTACAAAGAAAATAAAATATGAGAGAGGCTCAAATGGAGATTCGGCCAAATGCCTAAGAGAAAATTCGGCAAACAACTATGGACATTCGGTTTTTGGTTCACTTTGGTGCACTAGGGAGAAATTTGCAAAACTCAAAGGGTTTTCGGTTATGACACAAAACAAAGAATGAAGGCCAAAACTAAAACAAAAACTCACCTTATTGCCAAGAACACATTCGGCTAGGGAGAGTGTTTTTGGAGAGAAAAGAAAATAATGCTCAAATGCTAAGGGAATTTTTACTAACAAAACTTCCAACCTACCAAGCCTTCAACAAATTCGGTCAACCCCCCTAGACCAATATGCCGTCCACATACATGGACTAATGGCCATAGAAGAGTTTCCAAAACAACTCTCCAAAATTCAAGCCTTTTGTCCCCCTATCCTTCCTTAATCCATAAGATTCTTATCCCAAAATACAAGCTTTCCTAATCTATTATTCAACTTGCCATAAAATTTAAAGTCCAACTTACCATATGTATAGCTTGACCGACACTTAATGTAAAGGTGCATAAAAATAAAGTCTTCAAAATGTACTCCATGCTATTCGAACCACTCCCCTCAAGCAACCATCCATGCGCCATAACCACCTTGCCACTAACTCCTCATGTGCTGAATTTAGACACTTAAATTAACTTAAGTGTCAGGTTCACCTAATTCACTTCACTAAATTCTTCAAACTAAAAATTATTCTAACTTCGTAAATAAATCCAAACCTTCACAAGACTATGCTAAGCACACAAACAATCCTACCCGAGCTAACACAAGTAACCAGATGATACTCAAATTTTTAGGATGTTACAACTATCGAAGATTTGTTTTTGGATTTTCAAAGATAGTTTTGCCAATGACAAAGCTGTTGCAAAAGAGCGTTCAGGTCGTTTGGGACGAACAGTGCCAAGAAAATTTTGAGAAACTGAAACAGATGTTGACTGATGCACCAGTTCTAATTTTACCGGATTCGAGAAAGAATTTTGTGCTATACAGTGATGCCTCATTGAGTGGTTTAAGTTGTGTTTTGATGCACGATGGAAAGGTGATTGTGTATGCGTCCTGACATTGCGTATGCATCCTGATATTGTGAATGGGTCCCGATAGAAAAAATGCACAAACGTGGTTATCCGACACGCGATTTAGAGTTAGCCACTGTAGTTTTTGCTCTAAAGATTTGGAGATTATCTGTCTAGTGGAAAGTGTCACATTTTTACCGATCATAAAAATCTTAAATACCTCCTATCCCAAAAAGAGTTGAATTTAAGACAGCGTCATTGGGTTGAGCTTTTGAAAGATTACTACTGTGTTACCAGTTACCACCCTGATAAAGCTCCATAGGGAATTACTTAAGTAGAAGATCTTGAGCGTATAACCATCAACTCAACACATATCTCATCATGCACCACAAATGAGTTATCATGGGACAATCTCACCGAGTAGCATGCTTTGACTAGTTGTCCTCTATTGAAGATATAATTTCTTAATGTATCAAATGATAATACCTACCATAGGGGTCGATCCAATTATCATATGATCATAACAAAATTTTTCTTACTTTGAGGAAGTCTCCTCAATGAAATCCACATGGCAATGTCTACCTTGGGGCAGGTCCATTTCATGGCATCACAAAAGACCATTGATGGAGTCCGTAGGTCTTGTTTAGGGACCTTCTCTCAGTCAATATTTTAAAAATATGCAAGGTTTTTAATTTCTAATCAGTCAACTTTTTTATTAACATCTCATCATTTAGTTTGTCACGGCATAATGTTTCTCTGTAATGCTGCGGTAAACTGCTGCTCAGTACACACTAACAATCATGCTTCTTTTATTATGCTTCTGTTCATAATAATAATAAATAGAAAAGAAGTTGTATTAAAAATAAAGAAAATAAAAATAATAATGGGAAATGAAACAAAAAAAAACTACTTATTAACAAAAACAAAAAATTCAAACATCACGAAGGCTAATGATTTACTTGCCACGCTCTATAGGAGCACCCCAATAATGCTTCAAGCGTTGTCCATTAACCTTGAATGTAGCCCCTATTCTTAGGTTTTTAACAACAATAGCACCATGCGAATACAATTGAATTACTTCAAAAGGTCCTGAACCATCGAGATTTTAACTTATCAGGAAATAATTTGAACCTGGAATTGAACAATAATACCTGTTGTCCAGGTTCAGATTTCCTTGGAAAAATTCTGGGCTCATGCCACCCCTCGGTCTTTTCCTTATACAAATGAGAATTCTCATATGCTTGTGTTCGAAACTTTTCCATCTCATTCAATTCTAGCAATCTCTTGCCGCCAGCAGCAAACCAATCCATGTTCAGCTTCTTAATCGCCCAAATCGCTTTATGCTCAAGTTCAACAGGTAAATGACATGGCTTATCGTAAACAAGTTTAAAAGGTGACATGTAACACCCCAAACCCGGCCCATACGCCACGGCCGAATTTAGTATGCCACTGCGGAAAACGTTTGAAAAACTTTTGACTTAAAGGTGAAAACGTAAAAATTTATTGCCTTTAATAAAAGATTGGGTATTTAAAATTTCAAATAAATTTAAGTTGTTACAAATTCTTCGATTTAAAAACTCTAACATATATTTTAAAATATAAGTTGCTAAAAATAAAACATTTTCAAATAATAATATAATCGACAATCTAACTTAAAACATAATAAAAATCCTTAAATACTTTAAGTGGCCCTTATTACAATAAATAACCTTTCATAAATAAAATGTGTAAAACAAATAAAATATCTTCTGCATGGGCCGCCTCGTATCCACTCCAACCCGGTCCAAGCTTTATGCATCACCTGCGATGTTGGTAAAAATTTGGGTGAGTCAACAGACTCAGTGTGTAATTATTTCACATGTCTCCACATATGGGCTTGGCCCATATCCACACAGTCCACATACATAAATATGCAACATGAAGCCCAACCAAACATAGTGTCCATCCATTACACCTACCTTGGAAGACCTGCTGCCCAAGGCCGTGGCTAATCCACTGATCAACTAAGTGATCCCACATATCTTACCTTGGCAGACCTGCTGCCCAAGGCCGTGGCTAAGCCACCGATCACCTAAGTGACCCCACATATCCATATCCACGAGGTGACTCGAGGTCATCCTCAATCCACGGTGATGCACACAGCTATCATCCGCCGAGATGTGGCACCTAGCCAACACCTCCCTTGATGAAGCACATAGCTAACATCAAGCGCCAATGTAGCACGAGGATAACATTAGACCACGTACATAATGTACACCCTTTCCTTCAATATTCATGTCCCAAATTCCCATGCACATAAATGTATCATGACAACATATCATTGAAACAAATAAACATTACATGCCATCACAATTTCATACATTTACCATAAGTAAATTAACGTCATAAAATACTGACCTGGTATTCGATTACCCATCATGGGTATCCACCATTTTAGCCCTTATTTCAGCTACTATTCACATCATATCACATATACATAATAACACATATAAACAATCAAGAGATAGTGCGATAACTACACACCTGTTTTGGCACAATCG
This sequence comes from Gossypium australe, assembly GCA_005393395.2. Taxonomy (NCBI): domain Eukaryota; kingdom Viridiplantae; phylum Streptophyta; class Magnoliopsida; order Malvales; family Malvaceae; genus Gossypium; species Gossypium australe. The sequence continues at coordinate 56,649,963 of CM016625.1, forward strand.
ACCAAATCCCGAAACCCCAAAGTCTAAGCGATTTGCACCCTTGCGATAGTTGAACTCCTTCCTACACAACCTAAGTCAGAATCGGCTAATATTATACCAAAATGGCCTATGGCCGAAACTACATATCACCTTACCTTGATGATCAAAACCCGAGAGATCTCCTTTAAAGCTCCTTAATGTCGGCTACAAACAAAAGGCACACATAACATGGCTTACGAATATTCGGCTAACCCAAAACCAATGCCTTAAAACTTGATTCGGCACACCAACAGAAATAGAACCCAAACCGATTACTAGGATAGAAAATACTTACCACTACTCAAGTACCCTCAGAGAAATGGCTTCTAGGTCCCAAAGAGAAAGAGTTTCGGCACTTAATGGTGAAGAGAGAAAACCTAACAATGGAGAGGGTTTAATGCTTAGAGAATTCGGCTATGGTGTTTCCAACTGAAGATGTAATATTCGACAATGGCAACCTTAAGGAAGATTTCGGTTTAAGCAAAATAAAAGAAAAGAAAGAGATGTGAAAGAAGGAAGAAAATACATGCACAAATGGTTCTAACTTATGAAAGAAAAGGGTGAGGTTTAAGAGAGAATGGAACAAATTTTGTCAAAAGAAAAATGGCCAAAATGGCACTTTGATGGTATTAGGATTTCGGCACCACACTAGAGAAGTAAAAAGAAAACCCGAAAATAAGCACCTAAACTCCTTAAGAGAAATTCGGCTACTCCCCTCTACCCACAAAAACCGAAATGATCTACAAAGATATTTTCTTGCCCGGCCAACTCACATACTCACTACAAATCCCTATTTTCCTCTTTAATTCCTCCTAATCACTTTCAAAATTAAGCCAACTCCCCCCTAGTCCATGAAACCGTCCATGTTCATGGACAAAATGCCATTAAAAAGTTTCCAAACCTCATCCCTTAATCCATGCCTTTTGTCTCCTTATCATACCATATTTTCTTGATTCCATACCTTAAATAAGCACTTGCCTTTTTCCTTAGTCTACTATCCATAAAAGAAAATAGTCCAACCTTACCTTAATTAGAGTTTGACCAACACATGCCATATAATGCAAAAATAAAAGTCACCTTATTGCCATCCATGGGACTCGAACCTAAGCCCCCTCACACTACTTGTGGCGTCACCTCCTAAGGCCCTAAGTGGTGCCTCCTTGCCACTTTGCCAACTGGTTACTTGTGTCTAAATCCACATACAAATTTTCTTAAGGCCTATCTTGCTTAGCTCCCTTTAACTAACACTTAAAATAAAAATTTTTCCTATAGCTCGGGCCTACCCTTGGCTTATACCTAGATCGTAAAACACCTTAATTAATGCATAATCAAGCCATACACATGCAAAATAACTCAAACCTAATAGCCCCTATTTCAGGATGTTACAGTTCTACCCTCCTTAAAAATAATTTCGTCCTCGAAATTACTTACTAACGAACAATCGTGCATCCTAACTCACCACACTATGCTACTGCTGCACACTCTGATCATAATAAAACCAATATACTTTCTAAGTACAGTCTCCAAGTTCACACTCAAGGTTCTAGATACTTCACCAGCGATGATTCCAACACAGCCATTTTGCCTCTACCACGTCCACGACGACCACGTCCCTAGAACTCTAACGTCGCGATCGTGCTTTAGTCTGATTAGAAAGTTTTATGCATTAGTATTTGTTCCACTGATTATCCGCGAACAATTTTATGAAAAGAAATTTTCAGAAGTAGTTCTTTCGATCAAACAAAGTTTTCAGTTCAAGTTCACTATTCTAATTCAGAGAATCACATTCATTCACAACGTTCAACACACTATTATGGGCATCTTTGTCCATTCCCAACCCAGGGGTATTTTCGTCATTTTTCCTATAGGGGTATTTTGGTAATAAATCAGAGTCCATTTGAAAATTTTAATAAATTGGGGCACTTTAAAATTTCAAAACTCTGGGGTGTTTTGAAAATTTTCTCAAAATCAATGGTATGGCAGAAGTTTTAGAAATCGGGGTTATTTTGGTAATTTCATAAACCAGGAGTAATTTGGTAAATTTTTCCAAATCAGGGTATCTTGATATTTTGAAAACTAGAGATTTTGGTATTTTTGTAAAGTAAGAATATTTTAACAAAAGTTGAGGGTAGTATAGTAATTTTACAACCAGGGGTATTTTAGTAATTTTATAAATCAAAAATATTTCGAAAAATTTTCCAAGTATAGAATGGTTTTACAAATCAAAGGAGTAATTTTAAACACTTAAAGTTTTTATAAAACAATATGGCTAGTCCCTTTCGGGTTTTAATTATCGAGTTTAGCCCGTGAATAAGTCCTCTTGGTTAGGGTGAACCGTCACTTCGCACCAGGTAGGATTCGGGTGGAGAGGACGTGAGTCACTAGGACTGCTTAAATACCAAGCTCCCACCGAAACCAATCCTAGACATGCGCACAATGGTTGCCACACCCTAACTCGGCGACTTAGTCACAGGTTTGTTTAATTAGGCTTTAAAATTTTATGCAATTCTGTGTTGGAGTAAGCTAATCCTAAAGTTCAATAACTTAATATACTAATCTACGTTCCCATCATACCCACATACCAATCATATAATAATTCACACAACAATTAGAGGTACTTACCTGGTGGACTTCGGGTCGGAGATACAGGTGCCATGCCAGAATAAACTTGAAAAATTTATGAAAGCCCAAATCTTTGAAAAGCCCATCTTAAAAAAAATGTTTTTGGACCCAAAACCCTCAAAGCCGAGTTTTGAACCGAGCTCTGATACCAAACTGTAACACCCCAAACCCGGCCCATACGCCACGGCCGAATTTAGAATGCCACTGCAGAAAACGTTTGAAAAACTTTTGACTTAAAGGTGAAAACGTAAAAACTTATTGCCTTTAATAAAAGATTGGGCATTTAAAATTTCAAATAAATTTAAGTTGTTACAAATTCTTCGATTTAAAAACTCTAATATATATTTTAAAATATAAGTTGCTAAAAATAAAACATTTTCAAATAATAATATAATCGACAATCCAACTTAAAACATAATAAAAATCCTTAAATACTTTAAGTGGCCCTTATTACAATAAATAACCTTTCATAAATAAAATGTGTAAAAAAATAAAATATCTTCTGCATGGGCCGCCTCGTATCCACTCCAACCCGGTCCAAGCTTTATGCATCACCTGCGATGTTGGTAAAAATTTGGGTGAGTCAACAGACTCAGTGTGTAATTATTTCACATGTCTCCACATATGGGCTTGGCCCATATCCACACAGTCCACATACATAAATATGCAACATGAAGCCCAACCCAACCTAGTGTCCATCCATTACACCTACCTTGGCAGACCTGCTGCCCAAGGCTGTGGCTAATCCACCGATCAACTAAGTGATCCCACATATCTTACCTTGGCAGACCTGCTGCCCAAGGCCGTGGCTAAGCCACCGATCACCTAAGTGACCCCACATGTCCATATCCACGAGGTGACTCGAGGTCATCCTCAATCCACGGTGATGCACACAGCTATCATCCGCCGAGATGTGGCACCTAGCCAACACCTCCCTTGATGAAGCACATAGCTAACATCAAGCGCCAATGTAGCACGAGGCTAGCATTAGTGTAACACCCCAAACCCGACCCATTCGCTATGACCGAATTTGAAATGCCACTGTGGAAAACGTTTGAAAAACTTTTGACTTAGATTTAAAAACATAAAATTTTGTTGTCTTTACTAAAACATTGTGAATTAAAATTTCAAGTAAAATTAAGTTGTTTAAAATAAAACATTTTCAAATAATAATATAATCGACAATCCAACTTAAAACATAATAAAAGTCCTTAAATACTTTAAATGGCCCTTATTACAATAAATAACCTTTCATAAGAAAAATGTGTAAAACAAATAAATTTATCTTCTGCATGGGCCACCTCGTATCCACTCCCAACCCGGTCCAAGCTTTATGCATCACCTGAAAGGTTTGAGAAAAATAGGGTGAGTCAAACAGACTCAGTGCATAGTTATTTTACATGTCTCCACGTATGGGCTTGGCCCATATCCACACATCAATCAGATATCGGATGATAAGGCATTATATCCACATAATTCCACATGTTGGGCTTGGCCCATATCCACATTGATCCACATAATTAGTCATGCAAAATGCATAAATATGCAACATGAAGCCCAACCCAACCTAGAGTCCATCCGTTACTCCTACCTTAGCAGACTCCCTGCCCAAGGCCGTGGCTAATCCACCGATCACATAGTGATCCACATATCTTACCTTGGCAGACTTGCTGCCCAAGGCCGTGGCTAAGCCACCGATCACATAGTGATCCACATATTTGTATCCACGAGGTGACTCGAGGTCATCCTCAATCTACGGTGATGCACACAGCAATCATCCGCCGAGATGGGCACCTAGCCAACACCTCCCTTGATGGAGCACATAGCCACCATCAAGCGCCAATGTAGCACAAGGCTAACATCAGACCATGTACATAATGTACACCCTTTCCTTCGATAGTCACATCCCAAGTCCCATGCAAATATGTGTATCATGACAACATATCACTTGAACAATAATGCATCACATGTCATCACATTTCATATATTCATCAATGATCATTTAATATCGTAAATCACTGACCTGAGTATTCGATCACCCACCACGGGTATTCACAATCTTAGCCCTTAATTCGGCTACCATTAACATCATATCACATACACATAAATATAACACATACATACAATCAAGAGACAGTGCGATAACTACGCACCTTTTTGGCACAGTCGGCTAAATCCCGAAGACCCGATCTACCACACTAGATTTCCTTGCCCTACATTCGGCCAATACTTAGATCAATACCATAGACCATTCGGCCAAACCACAATCCTTATTCACCATAGCCTTCGGCTTAACATCCATTTAAAGAATAAAGAACCAACACAAACCTTACCACTTGACTTGCCGAAATTTGATTGCTTCCAAAATCCGAAGAGCCTAAAAGAAATAAGTCCCTATGGTTAGAATCTTACTATCACATACCCAAAATTTGGCTTTTGCCCTCATGAGAATCAATAGAGAAAATAGAAAAGAATTTCAGCCAAGACACTTACCTATCTTCCAAAACCGATTGAAGAAAACCAAATGAAGACCTACCCTTATTGATATTCGGCCAAGACAAAACAAAAAGAGTATGGGAAGTTTCGGCAATATGGTTGATTTGCAACAACAAAAAGGATTCGGCTAGAGTGGAGAAAGAGAAAAGAAAAAGGAAGAGAAAGAAAGAAATTGCAATGGGAGAGGGATGTTTTTCGATTTTGAGCAAAAGTGGAAGAAAGAAAAAGAGAAATGTGGAGAAGGAAGTTTCGGCCAAGAGAAAGTAAAAGAAATGTGGGTTTTGAACAAATATGAAAAGAATGGAAAAGAAGTTGTGAATAAAAGAGATTCGTCCAAGCACTATGATGATTTTGGTTTTTGTTTCACTTTGATGCACTAGGGAGAAATTTGCAAAAACTAAAAAGGATTTTCGGCTATGACACCAAAACAAATATTGAAGGCCAAAACTAATACCAAAAACTCACTTTATGTTCAAGACACATTCTGCTATAGGGAGTGTTTGTGGAGAGAAAAGAAATTGATGTTCAAATGCTTAGGAAAAATGGCCAACTAGCTACTAACCTACCAAAGCTTCCATCAAAAATCGGTCAAGCCCTCCCCTAGACCAAAATGCCTTCCACATACATGAACTAAAGACCATAAAAGAGTTTCCAAAACACTCTCCAACATTCAAGCCTTTTGTCCCCCCATCCTTCCTTAATTCTTAAGATTCTTATCCCAAAATACAAGCTTTCCTAAACTATTATTCAACTTACCATAAAACTTAAAGTCCAACCTATCATAATTAGAGTTTGACCGACACTTAATGTAAGGTGCATAAAAATAAAGTCTTCAAAATGCTCATCATGCTACTCGAACCACTTCCCTCAAGCAACTCTTCAAACACCATAACCATCTTGCCACTAACTCCACATGTGCTAAATTTAACACTTAAATTAACTTAAGTGTCAAGTTCACCTAATCCACTTCACTAATTTTTTTAATACTAAAAATTATTCTAGCCTCACTAATAAAATCAAGCCTTCACAAGACTATGCTAAACACACATAATTCATACCCGAGCTAACACAAATAATAAAATAATACTCAAATTTTTCCTAAAGCCCAAGGCCCAATCGGCCCAATCCTACTAGGCCCAATTTCGGGATATTACAATTAGACCACGTACATAATGTACACCCTTTCCTTCAATATTCATGTCCCAAATTCCCATGCACATAAATGTATCATGAGAACATATCATTGAAACATATAAACATTACATGCCATCACAATTTCATACATTTACCATAAGTAAATTAACATCATAAAATACTGACCTGGTATTCGATTACCCATCATGGGTGTCCACCATTTTAGCCCTTATTTCAGCTACTATTCACATCATATCACATATACATAATAACACATATAAACAATCAAGAGACAGTGCGATAACTACACACCTGTTTTGGCACAATCGACCAAATCCCGAAACCCCAAAGTCTAAGCGATTTGCACCCTTGCGATAGTTGAACTCCTTCCTACACAACCTAAGTCAGAATCGGCTAATATTATACCAAAATGGCCTATGGCCGAAACTACATATCACCTTACCTTGATGATCAAAACCCGAGAGATCTCCTTTAAAGCTCCTTAATGTCGGCTACAAACAAAAGGCACACATAACATGGCTTACGAATATTCGGCTAACCCAAAACCAATGCCTTAACACTTGATTCGGCACACCAACAGAAATAGAACCCAAACCGATTACTAGGATAGAAAATACTTACCACTACTCAAGTACCCTCAGAGAAACGGCTTCTAGGTCCCAAAGAGAAAGAGTTTCGGCACTTAATGGTGAAGAGAGAAAACGTAACAATGGAGAGGGTTTAATGCTTAGAGAATTCGGCTATGGTGTTTCCAAATGAAGATGTAATATTCGACAATGGCAACCTTAAGGGAGATTTCGGTTTAAGCAAAATAAAAAAAAAGAAAGAGATGTGAAAGAAGGAAGAAAATACATGCACAAATGGTTCTAACTTATGAAAGAAAAGGGTGAGGTTTAAGAGAGAATGGAACAAATTTTGTCAAAAGAAAAACGGCCAAAATGGCACTTTGATGGTATTAGGATTTCGGCACCACACTAGAGAAGTAAAAAGAAAACCCGAAAATAAGCACCTAAACTCCTTAAGAGAAATTCGGCTACTCCCCTCTACCCATAAAAACCGAAATGATCTACAAAGATATTTTCTTGGCCGGCCAACTCACATACTCACTACAAATCCCTATTTTCCTCTTTAATTCCTCCTAATCACTTTCAAAATTAAGCCAACTCCCCCCTAGTCCATGAAACCGTCCATGTTCATGGACAAAATGCCATTAAAAAAGTTTCCAAACCTCATCCCTTAATCCATGCCTTTTGTCCCCTTATCATACCATATTTTCTTGATTCCATACCTTAAATAAGCACTTGCCTTTTTCCTTAGTCTACTATCCATAAAAAAAATAGTCCAACTTTACCTTAATTAGAGTTTGACCAACACATGCCATATAATGCAAAAATAAAAGTCACCTTATTGCCATCCATGGGACTCGAACCTAAGCCCCCTCACACTACTTGTGGCGTCACCTCCTAAGGCCCTAAGTGGTGCCTCCTTGCCACTTTGCCAACTGGTTACTTGTGTCTAAATCCACATACAAATTTTCTTAAGGCCTATCTTACTTAGCTCCCTTTAACTAACACTTAAAATAAAAATTTTTCCTATAGCTCGGGCCTACCCTTGGCTTATACCTAGATCTTAAAACACCTTAATTAATGCATAATCAAGCCATACACATGCAAAATAATTCAAACCTAATAGCCCCTATTTCAGGATGTTACATGACATCCCTAATGGTGTTTTAAATGTAGTTGGGTATACCCATAGAGCTTCATCCAATCCAGTAGACCAGTCCTTTCGATATGGATTCACCACTTTTTCTAGAATTTGATTAATTTCTCTATTAGATATTTCATCTTGGCCATTTGTTTGAGGGTGATATGCCGTGGCAATTCTATGTTTCACCCATACCAAGGCATTGGCCATCAATTTGCAATCAAAATGGGATCCCTCGTCACTGATAATGGCTCTTGGTGTACCAAATTGTGTGAAAATGTTCTTATGTAAAAATTTCACTATCGACTTAGCATCATTAGATGCTAGGGTTACTGCTTCTATCCACTTAGAAACATAATCTTCTTCCAAATGAAACACCCCAAACCCGGCCCACGAGCCTCAACCGAATCTGGTATGCTCCTTGAGTAAAACATTTTAAAAACTTGTTTGTTACTTTGGAAAAATTTTAGTGATTTTGAAGAAAATTTGATTTGTGTTGATTTCAAATTGAGAACAATGTTATTCTTGAAATCTAGATCTTAATAAAACTTTATTTTAGTACTGGAAAACAATAAGTTAAAAGTATTCAATTTATCTTTGAGAAAAGTTATTTAAAACTTGAAATAATAATAATCATATCATAATGAAATCAAATAAAATGCATGCATAAAAACAATTCAATAGTAATGGCCTTATTGCAACTAAAAAAAATACCAAATAAATCCCGAAAATAAAATAATAGAAAACGCAAGTTCAACTATTTGAAATCCCGAAAATATTCAGCATGGCCACCACCTAGTCTCCGCCGACCCGGTCCAAGTCACTGTATGTCACCTGAAAAGATATCCCACAATGGGGTGAGTCAAACAGACTCAGTGTGTAACAGTCAACACAAAGTCCCAACCGATTTAGGCATATCAAAACATACATATATATATATATATAGCAAATAGAGATAATGATGCAATCCCGAACCCAAACCTAAATATCCATCCTCTACACATCACCTGTACCAACCAATCACACCGTGGGGATTACTAAATCGACCCTCCATCCGCTACACACCATCGAAGGCAGTCGTTGCAGACGACTTGCACATCGCCCTTATAAATTGTGGCATAGCCACCAGATAATGTGACAAAGTCACCAGATAACAATATGTGACATAAATCACCACATTCAGATTATGTGACATGAGTCACAAGATATTGTGGGAAAAACCACCAGATCACTTCCCCTTCACATATCACCCTTATGCCCATATGTCATACAAAACATGCAAAATCATGCCATATATCTTATTCCATGTTCATAACGAATTCACTTATATGTCATATTCAATCTTCATAACACTATTAACATAGTATTAAAAGTGAACGTACCTGGGTACTCTGTACCATCGTATGGTACCTTTAGCCATATCTTTCATATTTTCATTAACACATATATTAAATTAATACCGTAAATCTATTAGGAAACAATGTAGAGTTACACACCTGATAACAGAGATAACTATACTTTCCCGCTCGTCGATACCTAAATATTTATCACTCTTGATTAGAACACTAATACTCATAAAAACTATACAAATGATAAGTAATCTAAATCCTTACCCTCGGAATCTCGAACAACAACTATATGCGATTTCTCTCCGATTGATGGTTCATAACCCGATGAAGAACCACGAACAAACAATGGCTCGGGAGTACGTACGACTTCAAATAATCGATTTTCGCCGGCAGAGGGTCCACATCCCCGTGGAAAGTCTCGGACTCCCGACACAGCCCTTCGTTTGAAATTTGAGGGTATAGCAGAACCACCCCTCTTCCAAACACTATTAACTGCTCTTTTCGAACCCATTTGATTGCCCCAAAAATCTAACGTTCACGGAAAAAAATAATAAACGAGCGATAGAGTCCCCTAAAACGTAATCGATTAGTAGTCCATCTAAAACGATATATAACAAGTAATATAAAAAAATCCTTACCTTAACACTTCGATTCAATTTTTCTAACGAGTCACAAAGATTATGAAGAGAAAAGGTTGAGATTTGATGCGATTAAGCTTTGGTATCCAAAGAGGTATTCGGCCTTAACAAATAAGAAAGAAGTGGAGTTTAGAGAGATTCGGCAATGATAGTGTTTTGGGTAATAAAAAGAAAAGAAGAGAAGAGAAGAGAAGAAAGATGGTAGATTCGGCTTAACAAAAGAATAAAAAGAAGAATAGTGTGGGGCTTTAGAAGAGAATAGCAAGGGGTTATAGATTCGACTTTAACAAAAGAGAAGAGAGAGAGATGGGAGGTTTAAGGTGTTGCGGCAATGGTGGGATTGGGAGATAGAAGTTTCGGCCATAGCAAGGTAAAAGAGAAGAAGATGCACAAATGGTTTCGGCTTTAGGTCAAGAAAGAAAATAGTGCACAAGTGATCTCCTATTTCGGTTTCCAAAAGAAAAACACACAAGCTTTCTAGACAACAAAATAGCATAAAAAGAATGCCCAAACCTCACTATGCATATTCGGCCAAGAGGAAAAGATGAGAGAAACACTATTGCTTTTGGGTGAGCAAAAAGACCAAAATGAAATTTCTCCCAAGCTACCAACTTTTCCCAAAACTCACCACAAAATCGACTCCTCCCTTAGTCCACAAAACCGTCCATGTTAATGGACAAAATGCCATAAAAAAGTTTCCAAACCTCATCCCTTAATCCATGCCTTATGTCCCCTTATCATACCAAAAGCTTAGGATTTCATTCCTTAAGTTAATCACTTGCCTTTTTCCCTTAGTCAACTATCCATAAAAGAAAATAGTCCAACCTTACCTTAATTAGAGTTGACCGACACATGCCATACACATGCAAAAATAAAAGTCACCTTATTGCCATCCATGGGATTCAAACCTCTTCCCTCATACAATTACTCATGCTCCAACACCACTTTACTACTTGCTCACTTATGCTAACATTAAACACTTAAATTAACTTAAGTATCAGGGTCACTTGATCCACTTCACTAAATTCTCCATACTATAAATTATTCTAAATCCAATTTAATTCTAAACCTTCACAAGACTATATTAGGCACATAATAAAATCATACCCGAACTAACACAAGAAACAAGATGATACTCAAATTTTTCCTAAAGCCCACTTAAACCCGAGAATTCATAGAAACCTCGTAACCTTCCAAATCCACTTAACTAATAAATCCAATTTGCAAAAACACCATTCTCATATTCTTGAAGATTTTAAACACTCCTAAGCCCAAGGCCCAATCGGCCCAATCCTACTAAGCCCAATTTCGGGATGTTACACCAAAAGTATATATAGCTTGCCCATTGATGGTGGAAACGAACCCATAAAGTCTATTCCCCATACATCAAACAGTTCAATCTCCAATATACTTTACAACGGTATTTCCTATCTCCTAAACACATTTCTTATTCTTTGACAATAGTCACACAACCTATAAAATTCATGAGCATCTTCAAATAAATTTGGCCAATAAAATCCTGATTGGAGTACCTTGGCAACTATTTTCATTCTTCTAAAATGTTCTCTATATGGGGCTGAATGATAATGTTGTAAGATACTATGCATCTCATCGTTGGGGACGCACTTCCGAATTATTTGATCTGCATAATGCTTGAATAGGAATGGTTCATCCCAATAGTATTATTTGTCATCATGAAGAAATTTTCATCTTTTATAAGCATTGAAGTCAGGTGGCATTACACCACTTACTAAGAAGTTTACTATGTCAGCATACCAAGGTAATGCCTTAACAATGAGCAACTATTCATTCGAGAATTCTTCCTTAATTTATTCGTTTCATCTTCATTTTCTGGCTCTATTATTGACAAATGGTCAGCCACTTGATTTTTGGTTCCCTTCCGATCTCTAATTTCCAAATCAAACTCTTGTAACAATAGTAACACCTAATCATTATTGGCTTGGCATCTTTCTTACGTATCAAGTACTTGATAGCCGAGTGATCTTGTAGACTGTGACCTTTATTCCTACTAAATAAGAATGGAATTTGTCGAATGCAAAGACCATTGCAAGTAATTCCTTCTCCGAAGTGGTATAATTAAGCTGAGCCTCTGTTAACATCTTACTAGCACAATACATTGCATGTAGTACCTTGTTTCTCCTTTGACCCAACACTGCTCCCACAACATAATCACTGGCATCGCACATGAGTTCAAAGGCAATGTCCATTCTGGAGCAACCACAAACAATTTTGCTATAAGAAGTCGCTTCTTGAGTTCCTCGAAAGCCTACAAACATTGATCATCAAAATTAAAAAGGTTTATTCTATTCATGTAAAGTACACAAAGGTTTGGAGATTTTTGAAAAATCCTTGATAAATCTTCTGTAAAATCATGCGTGTCTTAGAAAGCTTCTAATACTCTTAACGCTGGCGAGCTGTGGCAATTTTTTGATCACTTCTATTTTTAATCTGTCTACTTTAATTCCTCACTATGACACCCTATGTCCTAGGACAATGCCTTCACGGACCATGAAATGGCATTTCTCCCAGTTTAATACTAGATTCGTTTCTTCACAGCGGCATAAAACCATCTTCAAATTCCTTAAGCAATCTTCAAAATCATTTTCGAACACAGAGAAGTCATCCATAAAAACTTCAAGGAAATTTTCCACCATGTCAAAGAATATGGCTATCATGTAGCGCTGGAAAGTTGTTGGGGCATTGCATAACCTGAACGACATCCGCTTGAATGCAAAAGTACCATATAGACACATGAAAGTCGTCTTCTCTTGATCTTCAGGTGCTATGACAATATGATTATATCCTGAATAACCATTTAGGAAGCAATAAAAAGCCTTATCAGCTAATTTGTCGAACATTTGATCGATGAATGGCAAAGGGAACTGATCCTTCCTAATTGCCTTGTTAAGCCTGCGGTAGTCCATACACACTCTCCATCCCATAACAATACGAGTTGGTATGAGCTTATTATTGTCATTACCTACTACCGTGGCATCCCCTTCTTGGTATACATTGTAAAAGACTTACCCATGAGCTATCTAAAATTGGGTAAATAATGCTAGCATCAAGCCACTTGATAATTTCTTTCTTGACAACTTTCTCCATAATTGGATTTAGTCGTCTCTACTGTTCAATGGATTTGCTATGGCAATCTTCCAAAAAAAAATTTGTGCATACAAAATGTAGGGCTAATTCCCTTTATATCGGCAAGGGTCCAACTCAGTGCTTTTTTAGATTGTCGTAACACTTCTAACAACCTGTCCTCTTGCTCAGGTGTTAGCTCAGAAATTACAACTAGAAAAGTACTTTTATTTCCCAAATATGCATATTTCAAATGTTGTGGCAGGGGATTTAACTCTAGTACAAGAGATTCCTCTACATATGGTGTTGGAGGCTTAAAAGATCGATCTGATAAATCCAGGGATTCAAATTTCTTCCCTAGCCTATCCAGCTAATTACAACGTCACTGTGGTAGATCTTGCTTTCCCAATTCCTAGCTTCCTAAAAATAGACATAAGCATTAGATTTATAGTTACGCCTAGATCACATAATGTTTTTCCTACATAATGATTTCCAATTGAGCATGGGATAATGAAACTCCCTGGGTCCTTTAACTATAGAGACAGCTTATTCATCAACATTTCTGTGCACCTTTTAGTAAGAGCAACAATCTCAAATTCTCCCAAGTTGCACTTTTTTGACAGCACTTCTTTCATGAATTTCACGTAATTGGACATTTGCTTCAAAGCTTTGACTAGTGGTATATTAAAGTGGAGTTGCTTCAAGACCTCCAAAAATCTTTTGAACTGAACATCTTATTTAGAATTATGGAATCGCTGAGGAAAAGGTAGAGGCAATCATCCTTCTGGTTGTTGATATTGTTTTGCTATGGCATTTCCTTTGACAACCTGATCTGATTTTGCCATAGCATTTTGTTGCTTACCCTTTTTAGTTTCAGTATGTTTTTCAAATGACTTTGGGATCTTTACCTGGTGATTACTTACATTATCCTCTCCTGCCGCGGCATCGTGAACAACATCACTCAACTGAGTCCCACTTCTAAGGGTGATAGCCTTGCACTTCTCCTTTCCTTGTGTTATTAAATTCTCAATATCACTTAGCAATGCTCTTTGTGGCCTTGAATTTAGAGTATTTGCTATTTGTCCTACTTGATTTTCAAGCACTCAGAGAGATGCAGCCAGACTCTGAATTACAACATCATTCTTGGCCATATATTCCTTTAACAAAGCTTCAATGGAAGTAGAAGATGATGCTTGACCATATTGAGTTTTTTGCCAATAGGTTGAACATAACCAAGTAGTGCATTGTTGACATTTTGTCTTACAGTATTGTCAAAATTCCCTGCACCCTAATTACTCCAACTGAAATTAGAATGTTGCTTCCACCCGGAATTGTAGGTGTTGGAATATGAATTGCTATTTCGATTGGAATTACCCATGTAGTATATTAACGTTGGGTTTGATGGGCATTCGTCAAACACATGACAACTTTGCTGATTTCATCTCATGGATTACAATTGGATTTTTCATGGTTTTAATCATATTAGCTAGAGAAGATACTTGGGCCGTTAACGAATTGATTGCATCAAGCTCCATGGTACCGGTAGCTCTCTTACATGTCCCAACTCTCGTGGTCGAATACTGATAATCATTGTTGGCAATCTTTTTCAAGATCTCGTATGATTCATTATAAGTTTTGTCCAACAACGTACCATAGACAAACACATCAACTACCACCCTTGTGTGTGCATTCAACCTATTGTAAAACATCTCCATTTGAGTACAGTGCTGGAATCCATACATCAAACATTTCTGAATTAACTCCTTAAATCGTTCCCAAGCTTCATATAGCGTCTCGTCCTCCATCTGCCGAAAATATGTGATGTCATTTCTAAGCTTGGTATTCATATTAAGGGATTATACTGTCGCAAAAACCTCTGGAAAAGATCATTTCATGATGCCACTATTCCCGATGGCAAAACATTTAGCCATGCTCTCGCACGATCTCTTAAAGAGTACAAGAATAGCATAAGTCTCAAGGCGTCTTCAGGAACACCCTGTTGTTTGAATGAATCACATGCTTCTAGAAAAAGTCTTAAATGTAATCGTGGGTCTTCAGTGGGGAATCCACCAAATTGTCCTACGGTTTGTAACATCTGGAACATGACTTGTTTCAACTCAAATTGCTGAGCTTGTATAGTTGGTCTAACTATCCCTAGGTTCAGATCATCCAGCATTAGGATGACATGCTCTTTAATTGGACTATCCCGATCATCCACCACATGTCCAATGGGAGGATTTTCATTACAATAATTTAGATTACCATTAAGATCATTCCTGTTTCCAGCAATTTTTCTTAATTCTTTTCTCTTTCTCTGCAAGGTTCTGCTAATCTTGAGATCAAAAAGGTATTCTGTGTTAGCAAGAACTCCTCTTCTCATGCATTGATGGCAAACCTGTAAAAAGTAAATACACTAAGTTAAATAAAACTACAAAGTAAAATAACCAAACCAAATTTCACCAAATTGTCGTTCCCTAGAAATGGTACCAAAAACATTTTGTGTGTGAAATGATATGCAATTTTGTGCAAGTATACACATCGGATCAAGTAATAAAGTGATGAGTGAGTATTGTTCCAATGAGGATCGGATTGAGGCACAAAATTGGTCAAGTTATTATAATAAAATGTGATTAATGGCAATTAAAAAGATAGTGATGTATGCAATATGTGGAATTAATGAATACTTGGAAATGCTATGGAAAAACAAGAGTAGAAATGTAATGGAAATTACGAGAATTACGACGGGAATATTATGTACATGAACAAATAAACAACTAATAATGATGTGGCCAATATACTTCGACAAAGAATAAGGATAGAGTGATGTTGATTTGGAAGGTCAGGATTACCCAGAATCGACCCTTACTGTTAATAGTGCCTTGGCAAAATCATATCTACTTTACTGGACAAAAAAGTTCTAAAATGGCTTGCCTCTCGCAAAAGCAAAACCTCAAGTTACCTTGGCTGTGTCTATAGGCTTTCTAGATATCTTGCATGGGTTCCTTCTATATGACCGTGACTCTATGTCTAGAGTTGACTACAAGTGTCTATCGAATACTTGCTCATTTCATTTAATTTTAATCCAACCAATCCAACCCTTTCCGAATTAGAATCAGGTTATAAATATGCGAATAATCTTCTATGTCTAGAGATTGTTTGCATTTTAATTAAGAAATAGGAACAATCAAATGAAATAGTAAAGTAAATTAGATATATACTGCATCCATAAAAATAGTTATGGTTTCATCAAAAGTAATCCCCACCCTATGAGATTTAGCTTATGGGTTGGAAAATAAAATTCCAAACCAAAATATTATCCGAAATTGTGTTCAACTACTTCAATTCAATCTTCGAAGGAACACTAATGGAAATAGTGGAAGAACTTTGAGAAACAGCTTTCGCTTGCCTAGTCCACATTTCGGTAGCACAACGTCCTGTGATGGGTAAGAAGGAATGTCTTCGACTTCCTTTCCTTTGCCCAGCCGAACCCTTATTCACACCTAAGGATCTCTCCCACTTTTTTCCTCTTTTTTTTGCCCTTTGTGAGGTCCACTTGATCGCCTTTTATAGATAAATTAGGCTAGGGTCGGCTAATAGCTCGTGATTATCTTCTCCTCTTTTAGTAGGATTTATTTGTTACAAGTTTGAATTTGAACTGGGACTGTTGTGCGAAAAATGTTGACTTGGTCTTCCCAGCATTGCCACAACATCTGTGCTAGCAAACTATCTGCACTTTTGCCTTGAAAAAACTTCATTTGTTAATTTTCTCATTCTAAAACTTGTTCCTGTGATACCAACACACAAAAAACTTCATCACAAGCTATTAAAAGCACCTAATTCCAACACAGTCCAAGTCCTAATGCAATATTAAAAATTCTAACTAAAATTTCCTAAAATGAAACAAAATGTACTCAAGTACAAGCAATTAGTTAGGTCTAAAGGCATGAAATATAACTCTTTTTCAAGAGTTATTCAATTTGCAAACTAGGTCTCTCATCTTCATGGTGAACCCAGCAAGTGAAACAATTTTCAAACTAAGTTCCCCTCTATTTTGAAACTTCATATTTTTAAGCATACTTTGATGTTTTCTAAATGTTAACTGAGTTCTCGATGAACTCACCCACTCTCTTACTTCGCATGAAAGTAGGTCTTGGATGGCAATAGTGAGGTAGATGACTTGGGCGAGGCTAAATCCTAAACAGATATTTATGAAACCGAGTAAAAGGTGATGGGATAATTTGTGTGGGCTTAGTCTTATTATAGTTACCTTTGTTATTGAGTTAATTTCTTTAAGTTTATGTTATTTTTTTTATTATCAGTTTTTGCAAACTATATACTAAGATATTTACTTATTAATTTGTATTTTCCTAATATGAACAAAGATTGATGTCTCCTTATATCTCCTTGCATACATGTCATGTTGTAATCTCCTAACTTAGTCAAATTATGACTTAATACTTCATGCAAGTCAGTTTAGCGGCGCAATATTATTTTGTGGCTGAAGCTCATTTGCATGCGAACCCATGTTTTTGTGAGAGCTCATGCTTTACATTGTTAGGCAAAGCCATGTGTTACTTTGTTATGCGAACCCTATCTCTATTTGTTTTACTCGCATATTTTACATTTTGTGTATGATTTTATTTCGTTGTTGTGTTATAACTTAGCACATTATATGTTGTATATATGTGGTGTGTTGGAGGTCAGGTTGGGAGTAAAAGGAGAGTCACGTCGGTGGCTAATGTAATTCGCCAAATTCTGGTCAAACCGACTTGGTCGAGTTTGAGGTGTTACACTTGATTTGTGATCTAATGGAATCTGAGTTGTTTGTTATCATGGGGGTCTCGTGCCTTATAGTAAAGTTGTATGGAATTCTTCCAAATGATCTAGAGTGTTTCTCATCAATATGAGTAAGTATTGGGTAGAATCAAGATATCATTCGATTTTTAATCTGTTTTAGCAAGTTTAATATGGGAAACAGTCGAAAGTATGAACATTAAGTGGTAATTGTCAATTATAATACATGTGATTAACTATTCTATAATAATTGTTAAAGTTGTCTGAAGAGAAAAGGAAAAATGTAGTATTGTTTGTTAAGATCTAGAGTCAACCGAACAGTTAATGAATGATGATATGTTAGGAATGATAAGTGGCATATAAGAATGTAATTATATAACTTATAAGGTGAAGGTATCCACCAAAGACATATATGGGGAAATCCAAATATTCAAGATGAAGAATTTATCAAGAAAGGATAAAATGAATGTGGTGTTTAAAACTCACTAAGTTCCTCTGAACTTACTAGTGTCATGTTTATGTTTTAGGTATGGTTGTTTAAAAGAGTTTTCTATGAGGGATAATGCCAAGAAAGCATCAGAGATGCGGTGTACGAGGATATTGTGCATACAGTGGATGTTTTGGAAAAATTGGCATTTAGTAGGATTACACCCTAAGAGTCTATCTTTTGTAAGCTTATGTGTTGTAATAAATGGTAATAAGTCTGATGTATTATGTTTTAATTTTTAAATACTTTCCTTTGTTATTTAATATGGAGTCTTTAAATAAAATAATAAGAAAAGTTATTTTAAGTAAGGTGCAATTGTTAACTGTTTACAAAATTTGTTAAGTGGTTTACCGAGATCTAGACCCGATGAATCAGGTTGGGTTGAGGGTGTTACATTTCCAAATGATTCCATTTCTCCATTTCAGAGAAAATCATAATCATTTCTAAATGTTTTTCATTTCGCTATTTCTATTCATTCTTTTCATTTTCAATTCAACATGCAATTAATTTATGGTTTCAACAAGCTAGTAGAGGGACCAATTAGACATATGTAATTAAAGCTCAAATGATTTATAATTAAGTTCCAACATTTCGCCTATTAATTATAAACTCATTTAGTCACGAAGTCATTCCATTATAGTATCGTAACTAAGCTCTCCCTAACGACATACCATTACAAAAGCATCTACTTAGTGCTCGTCCAATGACCTTGTCATAAGTGTGTTACCCTCATAGGATATCATTGATCTATTTGGAATAATATTTGTTATCTTGATATGATCATATTTTATCTCATGATAACCATTACATCATCCTTGATGAAAAGTCAATTACTATCAAATAATAATCAAGTCTTTCATCACAAAGACGAACGACTCGTGGCCACGTTTACTTTTCATCAACCATGTAATGCAATGAGAGGATATCATTTAGCCATGTCTTGAGTTATGAATTCTAGTGTTGTGAATGACGTTACATACTACAAAAGTTGTACACCCAACGCTCCAATTTTTGGCTCTTTATCTATTCGAACTCGGGCTTTTACTTACATTAAAGTGTACGAGTCACACATACATAGTCCGCCATCCACTTAGGATTTAGGTATGCCACACTATGAACGTCACAAGCGAATAGATCCATAAACGAATTTAGGATCTATTCTACTTGGGTATAGTTCGATGTATTTTAGTTCAGTAGTCACATCTATGTCTCTATCTTCTGGGAGTTATCTGCTCTGATGCCCAAGACAAAGCATCTCCCAACTGGACTTGATAGACGACATATTAGTCTTTCAATCGGTTTGCTCATTTTCGATTAGACTAAAGACATGCTTATGCTCATCTACCACTACAAGTTGTCTTTCTGTGTTACGATCTGACCATGTAATATTGCTAAATTTGGTTAAATAATAGACAACCAGTAAGCAACATTTTCTTTCATTTTGATTTGCGTGCAAAAACCATGTGAGGATAATATACAAAGTATTAATGTAATTCATAAATAGTTTTACTAACCAATTTGTTCAAAAAATTACAAGTGTACTAAGACCAAAATAGTTGGACACCATATCCAACAATACTAGTAAAGAGGGGATTGTTGAAAGGTGCAAAGGCTTGCAAGTTAGAATTTTGTGAGCATTGTTTTTATGGAATGCAAAAGAGAGTGAAGCTTGGCACCACTATCCATGATATAAAAGGTATTTTGGATTATGTTCGCTCAAATTTATGAGGCCTTCCAAGACACATTCGTTAAAAGGAAATCACTACTTTGTAACATTTGTTGATTACATTTCTAAAAGTGTTTGATTGTACACAATAAAAATTAAGGATGAAGTGCTTGGAATTTTCCTTAATTGGAAAAATATGATTAAAGTGGACGACTCTTAGAAGATAGAGATATATATGTGATTATCTGGACTGAAAGTAAATCGTACAAGACCCAAGTAGAATAGATCCTAGATCCATTTATGGATTTATTCACTTATAATGTTCATAGCGTGACATACCTTAATCAAGAGTGGATGATGGACTATGTATGCATGACTCGTATATTTTGATATAAGTAAAAAACCTGAGTTCAAATATATAAGGAATTGAAAGCTGGTGTGTTGGTTATACTACTTCTGTAGTATGTGGCATCATTAGAAAATAAAGGAATTCATAGCCCAACTAAAGGGTAAATGATATCCTCTCATTGGCATTACATAATAGATGAAAAGTAAATGTGGTCATAGGTTATTTGTCTTTATGATAAATGACTTAATTACTATTTGATAATAAATTGACTTTTCATAAAGGAAGATATAATGTTTACAATTAGATAAAATAGAATCATATTGGGAGAACGAGTTTATCCCAAAGAGATTAAAGATATCCTATAAAGGTAATACACTTATGACAAGGTCATTGGATGAGTACTTATTAAGTAGCTTTTGTAATGGTATATAATTAGAGAGAGATTAGTCACAGTACTTTAGTGGAATGACTTCGTGACTAAATAAGTTAGTTAATAGGTGAAAAGCTGAAACTTAATATATATTCAATATGTCCCTTCGCTAGCTCGTTGAAACCATAAATGAATTGTATTACGAACCAAATAGATAGAAATGAACGGAAACAATAAAGTAAGAGAAATAGACAACATTCACAAATGAATATGTTTTCTTGATTGAATAAAAAATTAAATTAGTCATTACAAATTTGTTAAATAAAGAAATTAAATATATTTTCTCATAAATTCTTTTAAGGTAAAGTTGTCATGACTAATAGAATTAGAATTGAGTTAGGAAAATTATTTAATTGAGAAATTATGTAACACCCTGTTTTGGCGAATCCTGATTTGGTGAGTAAACTGAAAGTACTCTGAGTGGTGTAGTGTTATCTGCCCAATTGATGCTTTTGACGTATTGGTTGGTCGCATGGTTGACATTAGATTATTATGCAAGAGTTATTCTTTGAATATGTTAAGTTGTAAAGAAGAGGAAATTGGTAAGAATGATGAGGATTTTTGTGTAAATTGGGTTATCGCCAAAGGTATTGTATGCCCAATTTATTTGGATATCAAGTTACTTACTTACTAATGAGATAGTTAGGATGGAACGAAGGGTTGGACCAGAAATATAAAATAACAAATTTTCATATACAACTGTAAACCATTTTTATTAAGGCAGTCTTGAAAGTTTAAGACACGTGCTAGGTTCCAATAAGGGCTTAGGTTATTTATATAGATACTCAGGTTAGAAAAGAGGGAGTTTTTCTTCTTCCTTCCTCAAGATGTATTGTTTCCTGAATCGTAAAGAACTTACAATATTTCTCTCTCCTTCAAGCTAGAGTTGTAAATCTAGATCTTCATCAGTGATTACTCCATGACAAGGTAAAATTTATGACTTTACCTGTTATATTGTGAAAGAATAAGTTTATTGGATCTGGTAAACCAGTAAGAAGAATATATAATGTCTTGTTTTGGGTATTTCCAACGTTAGAAATGATGGAAAAGTAAGGGTATATGAATAGATCTGATGGGTTTTCATGTTCTGAAGCAGTAGTTGCTGCTAAATTGCATGGTGGAAGTCTGGATCTGGAATTTAGAGTTTTTGTAGGTGAGAATCATGTGAGTCCTTGTACTGACTCTTACATGTATACTGTCCATACAAAATACTTCTGTGGTAGTTGATCGAACTATGAAATAGAAACTAGAAATGCATAGTTGGAATGTTTGTTGAGGTTGCATGTATAGTTAGTATGAGATTAACAAGTTAAGTATGTGAAGTTTGAGTATGGCTGTATGGCACACCTAAAATGCATGTGATGTAGTGTATGATTAGTGACAAAGTGTTGAGTCTTAAGCGATATTAGTATATGAAGAGTCTGTCAAGTAAGTCTGTGTCTGTTCAACCCGGTGGAGTCTAAAAGGGTCCGTCGGGACTAAAAACACGATCTTCGATATGAATAGTAAAGGATAAGCCCATGGTCATGACACCTTTCAAAATGAACTAAAGGACAGTAATTATCTAATAGGGTTCCCAACGTGTCCCAGGACGATGATGGGCAAACCTCACATAACGTGAGTTTGTGCAAATCTATATCGTAAACACGTCAAGAAAGGATCTTCTATGTGGTGCATTGTGAAAGGAATGCCTTTATGGCAAAGCATGAAGGGATAGCCTCTTTGGTGAACCCTGCAATAATAGCCTCTGTGGCGAACCCTGCAATAATAGCCTCTGTGGCGAACCCTACAATAATAGCCTTTGTTGCGAGCCCTACAATAATAGCCATTGTGGCATATTAGGAAATAAAGCTTTTATGACAGAATATGAAAGGAATGCCTTTGTGGCAAACTCCGTAAAGAACGTCTTCGTGGCGCACTCTTAAGAACTGCCCTTGTGGCGAACAATAAATCAATGGTCTGTGTGGTAAATTTTGACATGATGGCCTTTGTGGCGAAAACCTGAAAGAACTGCGTACATGTAATGTCTAAAAACAATTGTAATATCCTGAAATATGGGGGTAAATTTTTATTAAATTATTTTGCATAAGTGTGGTCGTTGTCGTGTTAATAGAGGTATTTTAGAGGCTAGTTATAAGCTAAGGGAAGGCCCGAGCTATAGGAGAAATTTTGTTTTTAAGTGTAATTATGGGGAGCTAGGCTAAGGATGCCTTAAGAGAAGTTGTGGGGGATGTATGAAACAAAGATGGCCTTGGTAAAGTGGCTGCAAGGCGCCACTCAAGGGCTTGGTGAATGACGCCTCAAGCAAGGAGGAAGGGCTCATGTTCGAGTCGTGTGGGCAGCAAAATAGGCGGCTATTATTTTGCATTTTTGACGTTAAGGGAGTGAGGTCCTAAAGGAATAAGTGGTGCAGTTTATGACACAAGCAACCTAGTAGTAAAGTGGCAAGGGACGCCACCTTGGGTGCTGTAAAGTGTGCGACAAAAGGGAGCTTCAAGGGGTGAGGTTCGAATCACGTTGGTAGCATAAAGTGGGGTTTTATTTTGCAAGTTGGCGTCAAGAGGGGGGAAGGAGTTGGACGGCTCATGGACTTTGGAAGGATGAGATAAGGCTTGTTTTATCTTTTAAATTTTTGGCTAAAATTAGTTGATAAATGTGGATTTTATTTTCATTTATTTTATATAGGTAGATAAGAGATGATTTAGGAGTTTGATAAGGGATTAATGAGGGATAATTTTTATTTTATTAATTAAGGTGATAAAGGTGGATTTATTTTAAGTTGGTAGATAGAAGATAATTATAGATTTATTTTATATATTTTGAATATGTGTTCAAGAGATATTATAGGAGAAGAAAGTGGGATTGGAGAGGAGGTATGTGTGCCGAATTTGAGTAGTATAAATAGGGGTGCTCACCTTTTGGTAATTCTTTTCTCCATTCAATTTCTTCTTGCCGAAAATTGTTCCTCTCATCTCACCCTCTCTTTGTGCCGAATTTTCTCACTTTCTTTACTTACTCTCTTCCTCTTTATTTCCTTTCAACCCCGAATCTATCTCTATTTCTTGAAGCCGAATGCCTCTTTGCCATTAAGAGTCATAGCCGAACCTTATAGCCTTATTCTCTCCCATTATTGACAAAAGCCGAAACCCCTCTATCACTGTTCTATATTGCCGAATCCTCTAAGCATAAATTCTCTTCACTTTGGCGTGATCTCCCTTCACCATTCAAGTGCCGAAATCTTTCTCTTTGGGGTCTAAGAGCTGTTTCTCTGGGAGTGCTTTGATAGTGGTAAGTATTTCTTTAAGTAATCGGTTTGGGCTCTTATTCTTTAGCATGCCGAAATCAGTATTTGGCCTTGGTATTTGGGTTGGCCGAACCTTAATAGGGCCTTGATTTCATGTTTTGTTCTTGTGTAGTTAAGGGAACATAGCGTTAAAGGAGTAAGGTTTCTCTCGGGATTGGATACATCAAGGTAAGGGATATGGGGTATTCGGCCAAGAGCCATGTTCATGGATTTATGTGAGAAGCCGATTCTAATAATTGTTTAGCAGGGAGGTCGACAACAACAGGAGGAAGTAGTGGTTTTCGGGATTTAAATCCGTAAGGTAAGATAGTAGTGGTATTCGGCCATAGGCCATATTTGGTATTTTAGTGTGACCGTTTTGACTATGATGGTTTAGGGGCTAATCGTCAGGAATAAGGGAGTTTCGGGATTTAGCCGACTGTGCCAAAACAGGTGCGTAGTTATCGCACTGTTTTCCTGTTATCTGTGTATGTTGCTATATGCCTATGTATGTATGTTTATGATATGAATGATAGCCGAAACAAGGGCTAAGATGGTGGATACCCATAGTGGGTAATCGATTTAACAGGTCAGTGCTTTATGACATTAATTTGCCTATGGTATGTGTATAAAATTGTGGTAGCATGTGATGTATGCTTGTTTCAATGAAATTTCATCATGATACATATATTTATGCATGGGATTTGGGACATGAATGTTGAAGGAAAAGGGTGTACATATTTATGTACGTGGTCTAATGTTAGCCTTGTGCTACATTGGCGCTTGATGTTAGCTATGTGCTTCATCAAGGAAGGTGTTGGCTAGGTGCCACATCTCGGTGGATGATAGCTGTGTGCATCACCGTGGATTGAGGATGACCTCGAGTCACCTTGTGGATATGGACATGTGGGATCACTTAGTTGATCGATGGTTTAGCCACGGCCTTGAGCAGCAGGTTTGCCAAGGTAAGATATATGGGATCACTTAGTTGATCGGTGGATTAGCCACGGCCTTGGGCAGCAGGTCTGTCGAGGTAGGAGTAACGGATGGACATTAGGTGGGGCAGGGCTTCATAATTGCATAATTTTGTATGTGGACTGTGTGGATTTGGGCCAAGCCCATATGTGGAGACATGTGAAATAACTATGCACTGAGTCTGTTTGACTCACCCAAATTTTTACCAACATCGCAGGTGATGCATAAATCTTGGACCGGGTTGGAGTGGATACGAGGTGGCCCATGCAGAAGAAGTTTCTACTTATTTTAATAAAGTTTATATTGTCAGTATTTCATGTATTTGTTTATTGTAATAAGGCCACTTTAAGTATGTGAGGTTTATTATTATGTTTTTAAGATGGATTGACAAACAAGTTAATATTTGGGAATGGTTTTTTTTAAAGAGTAAATTTATACTTGGATAAATTATTTTAAAGTTTTAAATCTAACAAATTAATTTTATCTTGGAATTTTAAATACCCAATATTTCATTAAAGGCACACAAAATTTTATGTTTTACTTTAAGTCAAAATATTTTTCAAACGTTTTCCGCAGTGACATACCAGATCCGGTCAAGGCTCGTGGCCGGGTTTGGGGGTGTTATAGTTTGGTATCAGAGCCCAGTTCAAAACTCGGCTTTGAGGGATTTGGGCCCAAAAACATTTTTTTGTTAGATGGGCTTTTCAAAATATGAATTTTCGAAAAAATTTTCAGGTTCGTTCTGGCATGGCACCTGTATCTCCGACTCGAAGTCCACCAGGTAAGTATCTCTAATTGTTGAAGTGATTTGTATGTGAAATGTTGTGGGCATATTTGGGCTCGTAGATTAGAAGATTAGGGCTATTGAACCCTAGGGCTAGTGCACTCAAACACATGCATAAGACTTAAAAACAATCAAACAAACCTGTGAAGTAAGTTACCGAGTTAAGGTGTGGCAACCATTGTGCGCATGTCTAGGAGTGGATTTGGTAAGAGCTTGGTATTTAAGCAATCCTAGCGACTCACCTCCTCTTTACTCGAATCCTACCTGGTGCGTAGTGACGGTTCACCCTAACCAAGAGGACTTATTCATGGGCTGAACTCAATAACTAAAACCCGAAAAGGACTAGCCGTATTTTTATAAAAACCCTAGTTTTAAATTTCTTACATTACCCTTTTGATGTGTAGACACTATTCTGTAAAATTTTTCTAAATATCTCCGATTTACAAAATTACAAAAATACCCCTGGTTGGAAATTACAGAAATGCCCTTGGTTTTTAAAATTACCATATTACCCTCGATTTCAATAAAATTTCCCTACTTTGCAAAAGTATCCAAAAACCCTATTCTGCAAAATTCGAGGTACCCTGATTTGGAAATTTACCAAATTACCCCTGGTTTACGAAATTACCAAAATAACCCCGATTTCCAAAATTTCTGCAATACCTTGATTTGGGAAAATCTTTCTTTAAAAAAAATATCCATGAGTTTTGGAAATTTCGAAATGACTTTTGTGGTTTTGAATTGACCCTGATTTAATTATCAAAATACCCCTATAGGATAAATGACGAAAATACCCCTGGGTTGGGAATGGACTGAAATGCCCAAAGTAGTGTGTTGAATGTTGTTGATGAATGAATGTGTCTCTATCGAGATGGATGAATGTGATTCTCTGAATTAGAATAGTGAACTTAAACTGAAACCTTGTTTGATCGAAAGAACTACTCCTGGAAGCTCTTTTCATAAAAATTTGCTCGTGGTTAAACAGTGAAACAAAATTTCTAATGCATAAAACTTTTTAATCAGATTAAATCGCGAAGTAGACATGAGTTCTAGGGGACGTGGTCGTCGTGGACGTGGTAGAGGCAGAATGGCTGTGTCAGAACCCGTTAGGTCAGGTCAAGGATCTGAGAATGAGGTACCACCACCACCAGCTTTTGGTGTTGAGCAGCAAGATCAGACGAGGGACGATGCTGTATCGCAGGCGGTGCTACGAGTTCTTGAGATGGTGGCTGGAGCCGGTGGGAATATGAGAGCTAGGAAGTCTGTACCCGAGCGACTTCGAGCTAATGGAGCTGAGGTGTTCTGTGGCGTATCTGGTGTGGCACCCAGTACTGCAGAGTATTGGTTGGAGGCGACGGAACGAATTATGGATGAGTTGGATCTGACGGCTGCAGAGAAGAATAAAGGAATGGTGGCGCTGCTACGCGATGAAGCGTGTCAATGGTGGCTCACAGTTCGGGATGGGACCACAACTGAGGATCTCACTTGGGAGTACGTTAAGACGGCATATCAAAAGAAGTATATTGGTACCCATTATATTGATGCGCAAAGGAAGGCGTTTTTGGGGCTGGTTCAAGGGAACAAGTCCGTAGCGGAGTACGAGGCTGAATTCCTAAGGTTAAGCCGATATGCTCGAGGAGTAGTGGCTACGGAGCATGAGCGATGTGTCCGATTTGAGGACGGACTAAGGGATGACCTGAGGTTATTGATAGCTCCACAACAGGAGCGAGAGTTCACCGTATTAATAGAGAAAGCTAAGGTAGCTGAAGGGGTTAAGGACTCTGTAAGACAGAACAGAGATAAGGATAGGAATCGGGATAAGAGAAGTTTTGGATCGTCAGAATCATCTGAGAACTTTCAGAAAAGACCGAAGGTTGAGAATTCTGTTCGTGTTTCTAAGCCAGCTACTGGAAATCCGGACCGTCCGTGTGCTCGGTGTGGAAGGTATCATGTGGGCGAGTGCTGGAATTGAGATCGAGAGTGTTTTAGGTGTAAGTCTAAGTCTCATCTGATTAAAGACTGTCCTCAGGATCCGAATAGGGCTCGGACAGCAGGTCAAGGAGGAGTGCAGTCGAGCAGGAATGGTCAGCAAGCGACGAGGGGTCATGGTCCGAACCATGGAGGGAATGGTTCCGGCCGAGGTCATGGAGCACCAAGCGGAGGTGCTGAAGGTTCAGATGCAAGGCAGCCAAGGTTGGTTTATGCAGTCGGCCATCGCGAGGATGGTGATGTGCCAGATGTGACAATGGGTAAGTTCTTATTTCTGGAATATCCTTCATTGCTTTGCTCACTATAAGGTCAGTTCGTTCTTATGTTGCTAATGAAGTGTATGTAACCTCGATTGTGAACTTAGAGAATGTGCCTAGAAAGTATGATAGTTCTTTAAGATCAGAGTACACAGCAGTAGCGTAGTGTGGTGAGTTAGGATGTACGACTGTTCGTTAGTAAGTAATTTCGAGGACGAAATTATTTTTAAGGAGGGTAGAATTGTAATATCCTGAAATAGGGGGTAAATTTTTATTAAATTATTTTGCATAAGTGTGATCGTTGTGGTGTTAATGGAGGTATTTTAGAGGCTAGTTATAAGCTAAGGGAAGGCCCGAGCTATAGGAGAAATTTTGTTTTTAAGTGTAATTATGGGGAGGCTAAGGATGCCTTAAAAGAAGTTGTGGGGGATGTATGACGCAAAGATGGCCTTGGTAAAGTGGCTGCAACGCGCCACTTAAGGGCTTGGTGAATGACGCCTCAAGCAAGGAGGAAGGGCTCATGTTCGAGTCGTGTGGGCAGCAAAATGGGCGGCTATTATTTTGCATTTTTGACGTTAAGGGAGTGAGGTCTTAAAGGAATAAGTGGTGCAGTTTATGACACAAGCAACCTAGTAGTAAAGTGGCAAGGGACGCCACCTTGGGTGCTGTAAAGTGTGCGACAAAAGGGAGCTTCAAGGGGTGAGGTTCGAATCACGTTGGCAGCATAAAGTGGGGTTTTATTTTGCAAGTTGGCGTCAAGAGGGGGGAAGGAGTTGGACGGCTCATGGACTTTAGAAGGATGAGATAAGGCTTGTTTTATCTTTTAAATTTTTGGCTAAAATTAGTTGATAAATGTGGATTTTATTTTCATTTATTTTAAATAGGTAGATAAGAGATGATTTAGGAGTTTGATAAGGGATTAATGAGGGATAATTTTTATTTTACTAATTAAGGTGATAAAGGTGGATTTATTTTAAGTTGGTAGATAGAAGATAATTATAGATTTATTTTATATATTTTGAATGTGTGTTCAAGAGATATTATAGGAGAAGAAAGTGGGATTGGAGAGGAGGTATGTGTGCCGAATTTGAGTAGTATAAATAGGGGTGCTCACCTTTTGGTAATTCTTTTCTCCATTCAATTTCTTCTTGCCGAAAATTGTTCCTCTCATCTCACCCTCTCTTTGTGCCAAATTTTCTCACTTTCTTTACTTACTCTCTTCCTCGTTATTTCCTTTCAACCCCGAATCTATCTCTATTTCTTGAAGCCGAATGCCTCTTTGCCATTAAGAGTCATAGCCGAACCTTATAGCCTTATTTTCTCCCATTATTGACAAAAGCCGAAACCCCTCTATCACTGTTCTTTATTGCCGAATCCTCTAAGCATAAATTCTCTTCACTTTGGCGTGATCTCCCTTCACCATTCAAGTGCCGAAATCTTTCTCTTTGGGGTCTAAGAGCCGTTTCTCTGGGAGTGCTTTGATAGTGGTAAGTATTTCTTTAAGTAATCGGTTTGGGCTCTTATTCTTTAGCATGCCGAAATCAGTATTTGGCCTTGGTATTTGGGTTGGCCGAACCTTATAGGGCCTTGATTTCATGTTTTGTTCTTGTGTAGTCAAGGGAAGATAGCGTTAAAGGAGTAAGGTTTCTCTCGGGATTGGATACATCAAGGTAAGGGATATGGGGTATTCGGCCAAGAGCCATGTTCATGGATTTATGTGAGAAGCCAATTCTAATAATTGTTTAGCAGGGAGGTCGACAACAACAGGAGGAAGTAGTGGTTTTCGGGATTTAAATCCGTAAGGTAAGGTAGTAGTGGTATTCGGCCATAGGCCATATTTGGTATTTTAGTGTGACCGATTTGACTATGATGGTTTAGGGGCTAATCGTCAGGAATAAGGGAGTTTCGGGATTTAGCCGACTGTGCCAAAACAGGTGCGTAGTTATCGCACTGTTTTCCTGTTATCTGTGTATGTTGCTATATGCCTATGTATGTATGTTTATGATATGAATGATAGCCGAAACAAGGGCTAAGATGGTGGATACCCATAGTGGGTAATCGATTTAACAGGACAGTGCTTTATGACATTAATTTGCCTATGGTATGTGTATAAAATTGTGGTAGCATGTGATGTATGCTTGTTTCAATGAAATTTCATCATGATACATATATTTATGCATGGGATTTGGGACATGAATATTGAAGGAAAAGGGTGTACATATTTATGTACGTGGTCTAATGTTAGCCTTGTGCTACATTGGCGCTTGATGTTAGCTATGTGCTTCATCAAGGGAGGTGTTGGCTAGGTGCCACATCTCGGCGGATGATAGCTGTGTGCATCACCGTGGATTGAGGATGACCTCGAGTCACCTCGTGGATATGGACATGTGGGATCACTTAGTTGATCGGTGGTTTAGCCACGACCTTGAGCAGCAGGTTTGCCAAGGTAAGATATGTGGGATCACTTAGTTGATCGGTGGATTAACCACGGCCTTGGGCAGCAGGTCTGCCGAGGTAGGAGTAACGGATGGACATTAGGTGGGGCAGGGCTTCATAATTGCATAATTTTGTATGTGGACTGTGTGGATATGGGCCAAGCCCATATGTGGAGACATGTGAAATAACTATGCACTGAGTCTGTTTGACTCACCCAAATTTTTACCAATATCGCAGGTGATGCATAAATCTTGGACCGGGTTGGAGTTGATACGAGGTGGCCCATGCAGAAGAAGTTTCTACTTATTTTAATAAAGTTTATATTTTCAGTATTTCATGTATTTGTTTATTTTAATAAGGCCACTTTAAGTATGTGAGGTTTATTATTATGTTTTTAAAATGGATTGACAAACAAGTTAATATTTGGGAATGTTTTTTTTAAAGAGTAAATTTATACTTGGATAAATTATTTTAAAGTTTTAAATCTAACAAATTAATTTTATCTTGGAATTTTAAATACCCAATATTTTATTAAAGGCACACAAAATTTTATGTTTTACTTTAAGTCAAAATATTTCTCAAACATTTTCCGTAGTGACATACCAGATCCGGTCAAGGCTCGTGGGCCGGGTTTGGGGGTGTTACAACAATGCCCTTGTGATGTATCCTTGTGAAGCTCCCAATGGCAAAACCTAAAGGAATGATTCTCGGTGGATTTTGTATTAAATTGCTTTGGCATGTTTAGCATGGCTTGTAAGTGTGATTAGAAAGATCAATAAGGCACAATGTCTCTATGGGAAAAGATAAGATGTTATACAAAGCCATGATTCGACTAAGAATGATGAAGTAATGAGATATAGAAGAAGTGATAGTAAACGTAAAAGAAGCATATTTCGATTAAGGATTTTTCTAACAGTGTATCAGAAGGAATGTACCTATTAAGTAGAGATGATAAGACATGGATTGTAGAACGACGGCTTGAAGTTACATACATAAGAGCGACGGTGATTCGGTCGTATAGATCTTTGTAAAGGAAACATGTAAAGACTTATGAAAGAGGTAAGTGGCATATCGAAGATGTTGATGGGTAAGAAATGAACTGTGAGCAAGGTATAATAACTGACTTGTAAATGAGAATAGAAATTAAGGAAGTTTTTGTCAGTGACTAAGTTAAAGGTTCAGAACAATATAATCATCTAATTAAGTTATCAATTGAGATGTACAGAAATGACACAGGTAAATGATGTTTTCCCCACTAAGTTCTTACGAACTTATTTGGCTATTATGTATACAGAATGTGTTGACAGCGTATTCAAAATCTGAGTCGTCATTAAGAATCTCATACCTTGATGTGCTTATAATAGAATAGGATTTCAAATTAAATATTGTTGTAATCTAATTGTCTCGCATTGTAGTATTATTTACTCATTATATTTACATATGTATTTTAGTTTGAGATTTTGTGGTTAAGCAAGTTGTCTTTTATCTGGAACTTGTATAAGTAAATTAAGCTTATGTTTGTATTTGTCTAGTAATACCTAAATTCGAATCCGGTTGATCGGATCGGGTTGAGGGTGTTACAAGTTAATTTAATTAAGTTAATTAATTGAATAAATATATTTATTTGGGGAAATAGAAAACAAATATTGGGTTGAATTAAATTATAAAGTGTTAGGCCAAAAGTGTAGGAAGCATATGTAATTGGACCCAATACATGAGAAGTCCAAATTCCCTCATATGGTGCGACAACCCTAGTAATATTTACTAGGGTGTTCGCCCTCTCCTACTTTAGTTAGAGTAGGAGTGTGTATTCTATTAAAATAATTTTATTTATTAAGAGCTTGTTTAACTAGGATTTTTGTACCTTTATTTATAAATATTAGAGTTATCGTTATTCTACTAACAAAAAGTGAGAATTTATTAACTAAAAATAAATTTTATTTTTTAGGAATTACGATCTTTGTCGATTTTTCTTAGAGAGAACTTACTTTCTGTAATAGTCCAGTTTAGACCCTAGTCGGAACGGTGGTTTCGGGACCACAAAACTGAGTCAGTAAAATATTTTAATATTATATTCTGTGCCTTTGATATGTGGTTAAGCATGTGCTAAAGTTCTGTAAGTTAATTTGTCTGGCTGTGTGCTTAATTTGAGAAAAGGATTAAATTGCATTAAATGCAAAACTAGCATGATATTTGTAAAAGTGCTTATTGATGTGGCTTTTAAATGTGGAGGATTTGTATTGCAATTAGGCCATTTTATTTAGTAGTGGATAGCAACATGCATATATTATATGCTTTTATATGTTTAATTTTATAAGAAAAAGTAATATATTATATATTATAAATTATTATAATAAAACAAAGGCATTAAAAAGCCATTATCCTTATGTTCATCTTTCTACTATGACCGAAACAAAGAAAAGAAAAAGAAAATAAGAAAGAGCTAGGGCATTCGGCCATTTCTAAGCTCAATTCAAGATCAAGAAAAGAGGAAATCGGAATTGGATCGGGGAAAATTGAAAATCATTGATTAGCCGTGTATTTTCGTCTGTCTTTGCCGAGGTAAGTTCATAAGTAAATATATGTTGTTAAATTCGAATTTATATGTATTATATGTGCTGAATTGAATTTAGCATTGAAGGACTTGTTTTGAGATTGAATCTATCGAGGACGACATCCGAAATCCCCGTACGAATCTTAGGAATAGCTAGGATAAATATGTCATGACATAGGATCTCGATATCTGATTACATGTAAGACCCTGTCTGGGACAGTGGCATCGATATCTGATTACGTGTAAGACCTTGTCTAGGACAGTGGCATTGATATTTGATTATGTGTAAGACCCTGTCTAGGACAGTGGCATCGATATCTGATTACGTGTAAGACCCTGTCTAGGACAGTGGCGGCATCGATATCTGATTACTTGTAAGACCCTGTCTGGGATAGTGGCATCGATATCTAATTACGTGTAAGACCCTGTCTGGGACAGTGGCATCGATATTTGATTACCTGTAAAACCCTGTCTGGGACAGTGGCATCGATATCTGATTACGTGTAAGACCCTGTCTGGGACAGTGGCATCGATATCTGATTACGTGTAAGACCCTGTCTGGGACAGTGGCATCGATATCTGATTATGTGTAAGACCCTGTCTGGGACAGTGGCATCGATATCTGATTACGTGTAAGGCCCTGTCTGGTATAGAGGCATCGATATTTGATGCATGCTAGACCACGTCTGGGACGTTGGCGGTGAACAACTATATGATTTGTATATTTGTACCAGGTTTGATATGTACACTAAGTGTGCATAAAAAGTAAGTATCTATATGAACTTATTACGATTAATGTGTGAAATGGAATGATAAGTTAATATGCGAAATATGCTTAAATAAGTTATGTATGAATATGATATTTGAATTGGAGAATTTTATGTATGAATATGATATTTGAATTGGAGAATTTTGGTATTATATGGTTAAGTATATGAGCTAATGAATAGGAGATGAAGTTGCTATGAGAAGTATAAATGATGTTTCATTAAATTGAATAAGTGTATTATATGTTAAATCTATTTGTATATGGCTTACTAAGCTTTTGAAAGCTTACTCTGTGTGTGTTTGTTCTGTTTTATAGATCGTCAAAACTACTGAAGGCTCGGGGACCATCGAGGATCGTCATCACACTAGTCAACTTGTTTTAGTACATTTTGGAAATGTATATAGCTAGATATGGCATGCATAGGCTAGTTATTTGTTTACGAATATGAAGTAAACTTAGCCATGTGATTTGGCTAGTTATGTGTTGGAAATATGCATTAATGAATTTGATATGTAATGTATGTTTTGGTATAGTTTGATAGTTTATGAAGTGGTTAAGTTTAAGGTAAGTATTTGGATGAATTATGCTTGTGTTTACATGTGTTTTAGTCTTGTAAATTGGCTTGGTTAAAATTGGATTTTAAATGTAATGATTGGTTGGTTATTTTGATATGTTCTTGGTTGCCAAATTGCATGAGATATATTGGTGTTTTGCCTGTAGGTTTGACCCTTATGTGGGTGGCATTTTGGCCTTGCCAATATCCTATTTTGCCACACGGTTGTGGCACACGGGCGTGCCTATTGGTCGTGGGACTAAGTCAGTAGCTAATTAAGAGTACACAGACTTGGCACACGGACGTGCCTGGTAGCCGTGTGGTTTAGTCAGGATTGACCACGACCAAAGTGCAAGGGCGTGCTTGATGGCCGTGGAGTAAAGTCAAATTCAACCATTGGGAAGAGACACGGGTGTGTCTGGTGCCCGTGGAAGACACACAGCCTGCCCACACGGACGTCTAACCACTAAAATTTAGAAAAGTTTTAAATTTTTGAGAATTTTCGTAAGTGTTCGGCCTAGTCTCGACCCTTCTCTAAAGCATGTTTAAGGTCTCGTTGACCTATTTAAAGAACACTGTGATTGCGATTGATGAATGGTTGTTTGAAATGTCAGTAAAAGTTTTCGATTTGTCCGGTAATACCTTTAACCCTAATTCGGCGACGGACTCGGGTTAGGGGTGTTACATTTGGTTGGTATTAGAGCTAAGGTTTAGCCGATTCTCAGAATAACGTAGCGTGTCAGAGTCTAGCTATACATGCCATATATCTGAACTGTGATAGTGTGATGAATCCTAATGTGTAAAAAATGTGTTTTATGTATAGTAATGGATCCCGAAAGAGCCGTAACTGACGATGTAGAAAGCAATGCGCCTGCTCTCGCGCAAGGGACAGCGCCCTTTGATTCGAGACCGGCTACGAGCGGTCTTAAGGGAGAAGCTAAACAGGCTTTCTTCCAGATGATGAGTGAATGGTTCACTCAGTTCGTAAGAAATAACCCGACTGTTTCACAACCTTCCCCCCGCCTAATCCTCCTCAAACATCTGCTATGCCTCCAATTATGAATCTAAATTTGTTGAATAAGCCTACTCTAGACAAACTTCGTAAGTATAGGGCTGGAAAGTCTAGGGCTATTAATGATGATAATACCGAGAAAGTCGATTCTGAAGCTCGTAATGAAAGAAAAAGATCGATGAGTAAGTTTTCTCAACCTTTGATGAAGAAATATAGAGATGCAAGCAATCAATCAAATGCTTCATTTGGACATACGAGTAGAGATCGTGTGAGACCAAATGTTGGTCTGAGAACTCTAGCTCCAATTGAATCAAATGATGGAAGTACTAAAAGCAACAAACCTGAGTGTAGACAGGGTGGAAGAAGACATGTGGGAAAATGTTGGGGCAAGTATAACAATAGAGTTTGTTATAAATGTGGATCACGAAATCACTTCATTCGAGATTGCCCAAAGATGATGAGTGTTGGAAATGTCAGATCTGAGCGACTCGAGTGTAAGTGTTGTGGTAAA
The DNA here is from genome assembly GCA_005393395.2 of Gossypium australe. Taxonomy (NCBI): domain Eukaryota; kingdom Viridiplantae; phylum Streptophyta; class Magnoliopsida; order Malvales; family Malvaceae; genus Gossypium; species Gossypium australe. Next base: position 56,685,899 of record CM016625.1, read on the forward strand.
AGACATTCGAGGGATTGTAGATTGAATAATCAAGCTTGCTTCAGATGTGGATCGTTAGATCATTTTATTTGAGACTACCCAGAATCTATTGAACAAGAGACTACTCAGAATTCGAGATCCGATAACACCCTAGAGAGAGATAGACCTTCCCGAAATACAAGAAATGTCAGTGGTAGTCATAGGTCTACGAGGGATACTATTGCAAAATCTAAATTTAGAGAGCCAACTAGAGCGTATATTATTCGAGCTTGTGAGGAAGCTTCATCTTCAGATATGATTACGGGTACGTTTACACTTTATGATACTTCTGTGATTGCATTGATAGACCCTGGTGCTACTCATTCGTAAGTATGCATGAACTTAGTATCCAGTAAGACTTTGCCTGTAGAGTCTATTGAGTTTGTTATAAAAGTATCGAACCCTTTAGGTAAAAGTGTCCTAGTTGACAAAGTATGCAAGAACTGTCCGTTAATGTTTCGAAATATCTATTTCCCTGCTGATTTGATGCTATTACCTTTTGACGAGTTTGATATCATTCTGGGTATAGATTGGTTGACACTGCATGATGCTGTTGTAAACTGTAAAAGAAAGACTATAGATTTGAGATCGAGTTATTACCAATTGGGGGTAAAAGATTCAGATATTCTAAAAATAGCTTTCAGAATGAGGTACAGGTATTATGAGTTTTTAGTTATGCCTTTTGGATTAACGAATGCTCCTGCTGTTTTTATGGATCTGATGAACATAATTTTCAGACCGTACCTAGATCGATTTGTTGTTGTTTTCATCGACGACATTTTGATTTATTCTCGAGATGAAATTGAGCATGCTGAACATCTGAGAATTGTGTTGAAAACTCTATGAGAAAAGCAATTGTATGCAAAATTCAACAAATGTGAATTCTTGTTGTGTGAAGTCAGCTTTCTGGGACATATTGTGTCAGCATCTGAAATACGAGTCAATCTGAGCAAGATTACTGCTATTTTGGATTAGAAGCCTCCTAAGAATGTGTCTAAAGTTTGTAGCTTTCTGGGACTCGCTGGTTATTATCATCGGTTGGTAAAAAGATTTTCGACGATAGTTACTCCGTTGACTAAATTGCTTCAGAAAGATGTGAGATTTGAGTGGTCTGATAAATGCCAGAAAAGCTTTGATCAGTTGAAAGCCTTTTTGACTGAAGCTCTAGTGTTGGTACAGCCATAATCGAGCAAAGAATTCGTGATTTATAGTGATGCTTCATTAAATGGTCTGGAATGCAAGAAGGCAAGGTTATAGCCTATGCCTCGAGACAGTTAAAACCGCATGAAAAGAATTATCCGACACACGGCCTTGAGCTAGCTGCAATTGTAATTGCATTAAAGATTTGGCGTCATTATCTGTTCGGTGAGAAATATCACGTATTTTCGGACCATAAAAGTCTAAAATATCTGATGACTCAGAAAGATTTGAATCTACGGCAGAGAAGATGGTTAGAGCCGTTAAAAGACTATTAGCTGGTAATCAACTATCATCCGGGTAAAGAAAATGTCGTTGCTGATGCATTGAGTAAGAAACCATTGTTTGCATTATGTGCTATAAATGCTCAATTAGACTTGTCTGATGATAGTTCAGTGATGGCTGAATTGAAAGCAAAACTGTTGTTTTTACAGCAGATAAGTGATGTTCAGAAAGTTGATAATAAAATGTTAGCGAAGCTAGCTCAGAGTGATTTGAACTCTGATTCTGAATTTCGAATGGATGATGAGGGTTGCTTCAGATTTCGAGATCATATCTGTGTTCCGAGAAACTCTGAGTTATTACAATTGATTCTAAGTGAAGCACATAACAGTCGTCTATCTGTTCATCCGGGAAGCACAAAGATGTATCAAGATCTGAAATGACATTATTGGTGGTCTGGCATGAAAAGAGACATTTCTGACTTTGTTTCGAAGTGTTTAGTTTGTCAGCAAGTTAAAGTTGAACACCAGGTTCCGTCTGGGTTGTTACAACCTATTCTGATTCCCGAGTGGAAATGGGATAGAGTGACAATGGATTTTGTTTTTGGTTTGCCTCAGACTCCGAGAAAGAAAGATGCGATTTGGGTAGTAGTTGATCGATTGACGAAATCTGCTCATTTCATTCCGGTAAGATCTAATTACTCACTTGATAAACTAGCTGAGCTTTATATTTCTGAGATTGTGAGATTGCATGGAGTGCCACTATCTATTGTGTCAGATAGAGATCCGAGGTTTACATCTCGATTCTGGAAGAAATTACAAAAAGCTTTGGGAACGAAATTACATTTCAGTACAGCTTTTCATCCGTAAACAGATGGTCAATCCGAGCGAATTACTCAGATTCTTGAAGACATGTTGAGATGCTGCATTCTTGAGTTTAATGGTACGTGGGAACAGTATATGCCATTGATTGAATTTGCGTATAATAATAGTTTTCAGTCGAGTATCAAAATGGCACCATATGAAGCTTTATAAGGCCGCAAATGTCGAACACTTCTATATTGGACCAGTTGCGTACAGATTCCTGTTGCCCTCCGAGTTAGAAAAGGTACATAATGTATTTCATGTTTCGATGCTCTGTCGATATCGATCAGATATCTCACATGTTATTGCTCCGTCTGAGATTCAAATTCGATCTGATATGACATACGAGGAAAAATCGATCTATATTTTAGCTCGTGAAATGAAGGAATTAAGAAACAAAAGAATTCCGTTGGTTAAAGTATTGTGGTATCGACAGTGAGTAGAAGAGGCTACGTGGGAGCCTGGAGATTCAATGAAACAGCAATATCCAAATCTGTTTAACGGTAAGATTTTCGGGGACAAAAATTCCTAAAGGGGAGAATTGTAACAGTCCGGTTTAGACCCTAGTCGGAACAGTGGTTTCGGGACCACAAATCCGAATCAGTAAAATATTTTAATATTATTTTCTGTGCCTTTGATATGTGGTTAAGCATGTGCTAAAGTTCTGTAAGTTAATTTGTCTGTCTGTGTGCTTAATTTGAGAAAAGGATTAAATTGCATTAAATGCAAAACTAGCATGATATTTATAAAAGTGCTTATTGATGTGGCTTTTAAATGTGGAGGATTAGGCCATTTTATTTAGTAGTGGATGGCAACATGCATATATTATATGCTTTTATATGTTTAATTTTATAAGAAAAAGTAATATATTATATATTATAAATTATTATAATAAAACAAAGGCATTAAAAAGCCATTATCCTTATGTTCATCTTTCTACTATGACCGAAACAAAGAAAAGAAAAAGAAAATAAGAAAGAGCTAGGGCATTCGGCCATTTCTAAGCTCAATTCAAGAGCAAGAAAAGAGGAAATCGGAATTGGATCGGGGAAAATCGAAAATCGTTGATTAGCCGTGTATTTCCGTCCGTCTTTGCCGAGGTAAGTTCATAAGTAAATATATGTTGTTAAATTCGAATTTATATGTATTATATGTGCCGAATTGAATTTAACATTGAATGACTTGTGGTTTAGTCAGGATCGACCACGGCCAAAGTGCAAGGGCGTGCTTGGTGGTCGTGGAGCCAAGTCAAGATTGACCACGGCCAAGTTACACGGGCATGCTTGGTTGCTGTGGAGTAAAGTCAGATTCAACCACGGGGAAGAGACACGGGTGTGTCTGGTGCCCGTGGAAGACACATGGGCGTCTAACCCCTGAAACTTAGAAAAATTTTAAATTTTTGAGAATTTCCGTAAGTGTTCGGCCTAGTCCCGACCCTTCTCTAAAGCATGTTTAAGGTCTCGTTGACCTATTTAAAGAACACTGTGATTGCGATTGATGAATGATTGTTTGAAATGTCAGTAAAAGTTTCCGATCTGTCCGGTAATACCTTTTACCCTAATTTGACGACAAACTCGAGTTAGGGGTGTTACACTTTCCTACTAAAAGTAAGCAAATCATTTTTATTATGATCTTTGGTTCGTGTTGCTCGAGCCCACACTCAGTACAACTTGTGGTAAGAGAATAATGAAGAAGATTGATTGATTGATTGATTGAAAGATATGATTGACTTAAATCGTCTCGTACAAAGCACAAGTATTATTCACTTATAGAGTTTATTAGTATAAATATCACAAATAGATTTGATTTTGAAGAAATTTAAATATTCCACTATAACTGTAAAATCGTTTTTTAATCGATTTTTGCAACAATTCTTTATTAATGCAAGTACTTTTAGAAAAAACAGAGCCCACAAACAATATAGCTATTGATTAATGGCTATATAAACTGGGGAGAAATTGTGTACAATGTGAATTTAATAACGTTTGTGGGTATAAAAGCTTTGAGATCCAGAGTAGCCTCATCTGAATTATGGACAATAATCTTGAATCGTTAGTTCGCTCTCCGTGGATTTTGAATTGCTAGAAATGGTATCATTTTTAACTAGCCTTTCGATAAAAATGCGATTATTCCTAGAGCTTTTGCTCTTGCGGGTGAATTCTCACTCCACCTTAGAGATAAAAGCCTTCCTAGAATACTTGTTAAATGAAATCAACCTAAGCTCAACAGTGATGGATCATCCATTGGAAACCCGAGTCTTGCTGGATCGAGAGCCATTATCAGGAATCACGAGGAACATAGGGTTGCGGGCTGCCATAGGTTTATTGGTTTCTCTTCTATTACGGCTACTGAACTTTTAGGTCTTAGGGATGTACTTCAACTTTCTAGGAGGCTTAATGTTTCTCATATTAACATTGAGATTGATGCTTTTGCTGCTGTGCATATTATTTAAAGTCAGAATTATGTTAATAATTTGCTTGATTTGTAGGACTTTGTTGAACAGCTTACAATTTAGTTGTCTTTCGCATACTTTGTTGAACAGCTTACAATTTAGTTGTCTTTCGCATACTTACCGGGAGGGTAAGAACTTTGCTGATGCTCTCGCTAAAAAAAAAGCTCTTATGAAACTAGGAGTTTATATGATAGTCTTGTTTATTTTGACCTGCCCTGTTGTTGAGACCGACAGATATGGTCTTCCTCTGGATCAAACCTTTTAATTCAATAAAAGCTCTTATTAACCAAAAAAAAAAGTTATGTTCAGCCCAATAACGAATTGTTAGAGAAATGAATGCAGAGCAAGCTACAATGGTGTCAAAAACATAAACAAATATGACATCTGTTCTTAAAATGACTGTAGATGGTAAAAAGAACCCAAATTTAGAAGTACATTAGAAAAGTTTTGAACTTTAAATCACTTGAGCTAAACTCTGACAGTACATTTGATGAGAGAGGAAGGAATCTGAATTGGAAAGAAAATACCAGCTTCCTTAATCAACCCAATATCATCATTAATGACGTCATTGCGATGATTTAGGTTCAAGCACTGGATTCCCATCTGAAAATATCATCCTACAAGGAAAACCATATCAATGATTTATGGTGGCTTGCGTTACCTACTCTCTGATTTGACTTTTATGTTAATTCACCTTAATGCTGCATTCAAGTTCGTGGTGTACTCGGGAAGGTTGCTTTTTCTTTAATGCAATTTTAGAACTTGATTTCCTCAAGCCAACATGTCTTGCTTTCCCTATTTATCCTAAACAGTTCCTGTTTGATATTTTCATTATTACTGCAAGTTTTTCTAGATAAAAGATAGATGGAAAGAGATTTTAGTATACGATTCTTTCTGCTCCTTGCAGATGTTGAAGAACTAAAAAGTTACTCCAAAAGTCAAGGTGCTTCAGAAGCTGATAGTTTGAGCCATTGGGACATAAGCGTCTGGAGTGAGAGGCTTCGTGAGTCAAAATATGACATCAATGAGGTTGACTCTCTCACTCTTCTCTATTTCCTAGTTAAAAATCATGCCTTCAAGACCTTCTTATGTGATAAAACATGTCTTTCCTGATGAAAGTATCATACAGGAAGAACTCCGGCCATATTTCTCATTTTCAAAGGTTATGGATGGCCTTTTCAACCTTGCTAAGATACTTTTTGGGATTGATATTGAGCCAGCTGATGGTCTAGCTTCTGTTAGTATTTCTTGCTTCCTCTACACATTTCTTCACTGCCTATCTCATGAAATATTAATTTTACATCCTAATGAGTTTTGTTATTATAATTATTATTTTTGAAGGTTTGGAACAAAGATGTGCGTTTCTACTGTGTTAAAGATTCTTCAGGTAGTCCAATTGCCTACTTTTATTTTGGTCCATACTCTCGTCCATCAGATAAAAGGGAAGGTGCATGGATGGATGAGGTTGTTTCTCGAAGTCGAGTACTGTCCTGTAATGGTACCACAGCAAGGTTACCTGTTGCTCACATGGTGTGCAATCAAACACCACCAGTTGGGGACAAGCCAAGCCTCATGACATTCCTTGAAGTAAGTTGAAGATATTAGTTCTAAGTATGATGCTAATGCTAGTAAATTCTTGTATTCTGATTTCTGAATGATCGTACATGCAAACTGAGGTCCAGAAGCCTAGAGCTTTCCCCATCTGCAGCCTCTCTCAATTCCTTTCCTCTTGTAGTAGTGCTTCTGATCTTATCCCTAAAAACCAAGATTTTAGCCGCCTAAGCAAGTTGCTTTTATCATTAATATATCAGTTAAAGCAGTCTCATGTAAATCACATTCAAGATAAAGTACTGAGGTGATAATTCTTGAGCACATACGATCATAGCCAGTGGTTTTCTACTGTTAGCATATTTAAACAACATGCCTTCCTAGAAGGCTTGATGCGTGAATGCATCTATTTAGAACTTATTACAATTAAAAGCATGGCTTTAGTACACACTTTTAAATAAATATACCCATTACAGAAATATGCATCTGTGTGCTAGACTACCTGGTTCTATGGGAGCCTAATCTTCTATAATATTATTGTTTAAACAAAGGCCAAGACTAGCCAAGTCTGAGAGGATGAACTATTATATTTTTAGGTAACCTCAGATCTTTCTTCCAAATATTTTGGCTTTATTCCATCCTATACTGCTCGCATGTTTGGTTTTTATGGATTAAGATAGGATATGCTTTTATCCTAACATGTTTTACTGATTATTGTAGCAATAATGGCTCTTTTGGATGTTCAAAGTGGCTGCTAAAATTTTCCTGTGTCTGATCGGATTTCTTCTCAGGTTGAGACTGTTTTCCACGAATTTGGCCATGCACCTCAGCATATGCTGACCAAGCAAGATAAAGGTCTAGTTGTTGGCATTCAGGGTGTTGAGTGGGATGTTGTTTAGTTGCCTTCCCAATTCATGGAAAATTGGTGTTACCACAGGTTAACATCTCCAACCACCAAATTATTGTTGAAGTGTGGCCTCCCATACAGCATCTAGAAGCAGCCCGTGCAAACTTACTATGCTGAAACCATTATTTTATGTGATCCAAGTCTTTGTTTTGTTGTAATTTAATTTAAGTGGTGTGTTAGGTGAAAATAAGTGTGTTAGGTGAGAATAAGTGTGTTAGGTGAAATTTAGTATGTTAGGTGAAAATTAAGTGCTATTTATTAACTATAAAACAAGGATGTTTTTGTAATAAAAATCAATGAGTGTTTTTCATTCAAGTTAATGCTCCCTTTCTTGCTTCTCTCATTTTCTTAGCAAATTTTTTGTTCTTTTCTTTCTTTTGCTGGAAGCATCGAGCCTTGCTGCTCAAGCTTCAGCTTCAATCGCTGTTTGTTGTCCAAAGTTCCAATTTCTTAGCAAATTTTTTGTTCTTTTCTTTCTTTTGCTGGAAGTATCGAGCCTTGCTGCTCAAGCTTCAGCTTCAATCGCTGTTTGTTGTCCAAAGTTCCAACAATTGGTATCTAGAGCCGTATTCTCAGTGAACCTGTTATATTTCAAACTTGAAAACAAATGACTGCCAATTTTTCAACAGCTGTACCACTAGTCTTCAATGGAGAAGGGTTCCACATATGGCAGGTTAAGATGAGGACTTACCTGCAGGCCTTCGATCTGTGGCAAGTTGTGATCTCAGGCGTTGAGCCAGAACCCCTTCGAGCCAATCCAACGGTGGCTCAGATGAAACAGCATGCTGAAGAAAAGACCAAGAGGCACAAGGCCATGTCATGCATCCAGAACTGTGTATCAGATGTCATCTTCACCAGGATCATGGCCTGTGAAACACCAAAGCAGGCCTGGGACAAACTCAAGGAGGAGTTCCAAGGCACTGAAAGAACCAGGAAACAACAGCTTCTAAACTTGAGAAGGGACTTTGAGAATCTCAAAATGAAGGAAGAAGAAACAGTGAAGCAGTATTCAGACAAGATTATGGCTGTAGTTAACAGCATAAGGTTCCTAGGAGAAGAATTTACTGAGGCAAGAATTGTGGAGAACGTGCTCTCAACATTACCTGAGAGATATGAAGCAAAAATCTCATCCTTTGAGGATTCGAGAGACCTGGCTACCATCTCCTTGACTGAGCTAGTTAACGCCTTGTATGCTCAGGAACAAAGGAGGGCTAGTAGACAAGAAGTATACCAAGAAGGTGCCTTCCAAGCAAGATCAAAACCATCTTCGAGCAATACTGACTAAAAAGGAAAAAAGATCTGGAAGAATAGGCCTAATGTAACATCTCGAAATAGGGCCTAAACGGAATAGTGGTTGCGAAACCACAAATCCGAGTCAGTAAAATATTTTAATATTATTTTTAGTGCTTATAATATGTGAATTTACATGTGTGAAAGTTTCGTGAATTAATTTTATTGTTAGTATGCTTAATTTAATAAAAGGGCTTAATCGCGTAAAATGAAGAGATAGTGGGTGGGTGTTCATCTTCTTCAACGAAAATGAGAAAGATGAACAGCCATGGAAGCTTCAAAATTTGGCCAAGCTTCTTAGCTTATTGGTAAGCCCGTTTTTGTTCGATTTTTAATAAATTTTACGTTTTTGAGATCGTTGCTTCGAGTGCTACAAAACCCGTGTTGAATTTTTTATTTTGGTGAATATTTTGAATTATGTCATTGTTGAAAACTTGTGATTTTTGATGATTGATGGTAGATAATGCATGTTTATGAGTAGAGAAATAATTTTTACTAAGTGATTTTCGGTGAAAACGAGTAAAACGAACTAATTAGTAAAAGTTGTTATTGTTCATAAGTATGTGTTATAGTATGAATTTGAAGTTGCTATAGAAGGGAAAAATGTTCAGCATGTTATAAAACATAAGAATAAGGGCTGAAGTTTAATTTTCGAGCCTAGGGGTAAAATCGTAAATATGTAAAAGTTTAGGGGCAAAATTGTAATTTTGCCAAAATTAGAGTTAAGGACTGTTTTGATAAATATGAGTATTAAATAAGCTAAATTTGCTATTATAGATCAAGAAGAACGAAATCCAGAGTTAGATCGGGGAAAGAAAAAGATAGTGGACTAAATCGATATAGTTTATCGATTTTGTTTCGAGGTAAGTTTGCAGTAAATAAATGCAATATTCTATTATTTTACATTTAATATTATTAAATTCCAGCATTTACATATTTATTTTGTAAATTTATTATTTAAAGACTCAAGTATGAATTGACGAAAAAACTATCTCAGAAAGTTCCGGTTGAACCTTAGGAATGTGTAGGATACAAATGTCATGACATTAGGGTTTGAGGAAATCATGTAAGACCATGTCAAGACATGGCATTAATAAGTTACTATAAGGCAAAGGTCCCATGTAAGCCAAGGCAAAGGTGAGTTTATAAGGCAAAGGTCCCATGTAAGACCATGCCAAGGCATGGCATTGGTGAGTTCACAAGGCAAGGATACCACGTAAGACCATGTCAAGACATGGAAATGGTTAAGTTTCATAAGGAAAGGTACCCGCGTATCCTTAGTATTCCAAGTGGTTCAACGGGAAAATTCAAAGAGTATACCAAAGTAAAGGTAAGATAAGTTCAAGCTAAAAAGGTAAGTTAAGACAAGTTCAAGCTAAAAAGTAAAGGTAAGACAAGTTCAAGCTAAAAAGGTAAGGTAAGATAAATTCATGTTAAAAAGGTAAGGTAAGATAAATTCATGTTAAAAAGACAAGGTAAGAATACAAGTTTGAGTATATTGAGTTAAAAGCTTAAATGATCTTGATAAGAAAAGAATAAGTTAATTCATTAAGAATGTTGTCATCTATTTACATGTAAACTTACTAAGCTTTATGCTTACCCCATTCTTTATTTTTTTTATAGTATTGCAAGCCAGCTCGGGGATCGAAAGGACGTCGGAGATCGTACACACTATCAAAGGATTATATTGGTATTTTGTGACTCGAACGTTTTAAGTTATGGCATGTATAGGGACTTAGCCATTTTATGTGTGTGACCTTATGATATGGCTTATTATGGACTTGTAAATGTTTGGTAATGATTATCCATTAAAATGGTTAATTAAGAACATGGTTGTGGATGTTATGAAATGTCTAGTTGATAATTATTTTAAAAAAATTATGTAATTATATGCAGGGGAATAGTTGGACAGCAGCAGTGACGTGATTTTGAAAAATCACCAAAAATAGTAGAAATTGAATTAGGTTGTGCATGAGATATAGAATTAAAGATTATTGAGTCTATTTTCATATAAAGAAAACGGTGTAGGAAAATGGTATATTATGAGATAATTGATTTTTAGTGAAGAGAGGTCAGAACTGTCAAACTGTGTAATAGGGGAGACTAATAAACTGTACTAATTGGCCACACCAAAAATTCTGGAAAAATTATAGTAAGAAGATATATGAGTCTAGTTTGAGGGAAAATTTACGGATCTTGATTTCGAGTTTCGTAACTCGAGTTATAATTAATTTAGTGAACATGACGCAGACGGATAGTTTCAATTTTTATGCCCAGAACTAGTAAGTTAAGTCTAGTAATGCCTCATGCTCGACTCTGGCAACGGTCTCGGGTAAGGGGTGTTACATTTATTGGTATCAGAGCCAGAGTTTAGTCGGTTCTCGGAATATTCAGTATGAGTAAGAGTCTAACTATACATGCCATACTTATATTTTGATAGTGTGACGACTCCTGACAATTTTAAAAATGTTTTTCTTTTATAGTTATGGATCCCGAACGAGATGGTGCAGATGATGTAGAGAGTAATGCGCCCGCTCCCACTGAAGGGACGGTGCCACCAGATAGTCGTGAAAGGCCCGTTACAGTTAGTCAGGGAGGAGGGGCTCGAGAAGCCTTCTTCCAAGCTATGAATGAATGGTTTGCTGAGTTCGTTCGTACGAACCCGGCCGTTAGACCTCCACCCCCTCATGAGCCACAGACCACCCACATAGCTCCCCCAGTTATAAATACAGTTAGAAGAGAGAAACCACCCGTGGACAAGATCAGAAAATAAGGGGCTGAAGAGTTTCGGGCTACCAAAGATGATGATGCAGAGAAAGCTGAATTTTGGCTCGAGAACACTATCAGAGTCTTTGATGAGTTATCCTGCACACTGGAAGAATGTATTAAATGCGTGGTGTCACTTCTTAGAGATTCGGCCTACCAGTGGTGGAAGACACTTGTGTCAGTAGTACCGAAAGAAAGAGTTACTTGGGATTTCTTTCAAGAGGAGTTCCGTAAGAAGTACATTAGTCAGAGGTTTATTGACCAGAAAAGAAAAGAGTTCCTTGAGTTAAAACAGGGTAAGATGACTGTGATCGACTATGAATGTGAATTTATCCGACTCAGCAATTATGCTCGAGAGTGTGTGTCTACAGAGGTTATCATGTGCAAAAGATTTGAGGATGGGCTCAATGATGATATCCGACTGTCAGTTGGTGTTTTAGAGATAAAGGAGTTTGTTGTTTTAGTTGAACGAGCCTGTAAGGCAGAAGAGTTGTTAAAAAGAAAGGGTAAAGCTGAAATTGAGATGCAAGACACGAAGAAAAGACAGATGAGCAAGTCATATCAGTCTACATCCAAGAGGCTTAGAGAGTTTTCTACGAGACCTAATTTTTCAACCGGGTATTCTAGCCGAAACAGAAGTGGAAGATTTATATATTCAAAAGCTCAAACCACTTCGATTGCGAGTGTTGGCAGTATTCAGCCTGATAGGCCCGAGTGTCCTCAATGTGGTCGACGTCATCCAGGTCAATGTCGAGCAACTAAGACTGGTTGTTTCCGATGTGGTACACCGGATCATTTCATTCGGTAGTGTCCCGAGATGGTTAAAAAAGAAGTAATACCGAGTGCAAGATCAGGTAATGCCCCCGTTAGAGGCAGATCTCAGAGAAATTCAGGAGTAGGGGCAGGTAGAGGTACATTTAGAGATACAGCAACAAGATCAGATGTTAGAGCACCCACAAGGACTTATGCTACCCGTGCTTGTGAAGAGGCATCTTCCCCCGACGTAATTACGGGTACATTTTCTCTTCATGATGTTAATGTTATTGGTTTGATTGATCCGGGGTCAACCCATTCCTATGTTTGCGTGAAATTAATGCCTAGTATGAACATGCCCATAGAGTTTACAGAATTTGTGATTAAAGTATCGAACCCATTAGGTCAGCATGTGTTAGTAAACAAAGTATGTAAAAAATGTCCTTTGATGATCAGAGGTTACTGTTTTCCTGCTGATCTCATGCTATTGCCATTTGATGAGTTTGATGTGATTCTTGGTATGGATTGGTTAACTGCACATGATGTGATAGTGAATTGTGGAATAAGATTCATTGAGTTGAAATGTGAAAATGGTGAGTTCCTTCGGGTTAATTCAGATGAGTCAGATAGTTCAATTTCCATGATTTCTGTTATGTCTGCTTAGAAATGTTTAAGGAAAGGATGTGAAGCTTATCTTGCTTTTGTGTTGAATACTAAAGATCCAGAGTTGAAAATTGAATCAGTGCCTGTGGTAAATGAGTTCCCTGATGTGTTTCCAGAAAAACTATCTGACACATGATTTAGAGCTAGCTGCTATTGTATTTGCTTTGAAAATCTGGAGACATCACTTATATGGTGAGAAATGTCGAATATTCACTGATCACAAAAGTTTGAAGTACTTGATGACTCAGAAAGATCTGAACTTAAGACAAAGAAGATGGCTAGAGTTGATTAAAGATTATGAGCTAGTGATCGATTATCACCCGGGTAAGGCAAATGTTGTTGCTGATGCTTTGAGTAGAAAATCTTTATTTGCATTGAGAGCTTTGCACACTAGTTTGGCATTATCAGATGATGGTTCTATCTTAGCTGAGTTTAGAGTTAAATCGACATTTCTTGAAGAAATTTGTGAAGCTCAGAAGGATGATAGTGAGTTGCAAGCCAAAAGAGTTCAGTGCGAGTCAGGTGTAGAGTCTGATTTTCAGATCGGTTCTGACGGTTGTTTGTTGTTCAGAGACAGAGTATGTGTACCAAAGAATGATGAGCTTATTAAGAAAATCTTACAGGAAGCACATAGCAGTTCTTTTTCTATTCACCCAGGCAGTACAAAGATGTATAATGATTTGAAGAAAATGTATTGGTGGACAGGAATGAAAAGAGATATATCAGAGTTTGTTTCTAGATGCTTGATCTGTCAGCAGGTAAAGGCCGAACATCAGGTACCTTCAGGTTTATTGCAGCCTGTATTAGTTCCCGAGTGGAAATGGAATGAGTTACTATGGATTTTGTGACAGGATTGCCTTCGACACCGAGAAAGAAAGATGCAGTATGGGTTGTGATTGATAAGTTAACAAAGTCGGCTCATTTTATCCCAGTTCGTATGGATTATTCACTTGACAAGTTGGCCGAGTTATATATTACAGATATTGTGAGACTACATGGAGTACCGTTATCGATTATCTCAGATAGGGATCCGAGATTTACCTCACGATTTTGGAAGAAATTGCAGGAAGCTTTAGTACAAAGTTGAGTTTTAGTACAGCTTTCCATCCTCAGACTGATGGTCAATCAGAGAGAGTTATTCAGGTACTTGAAGATATGCTTAGATGTTGTGTATTGGAATTTCAAAGTAGTTGGGAGAAATATTTACCGTTAGTAGAGTTTGCTTATAATAATAGTTATCAATCGAGTTTGAAGATGTCACCTTATGAAGCTTTGTATGGACGTAAATGTCGCACACCTCTGTTTGGACAGAGCTTAAGGAAAATCAGATTTACGGGGTTGATCTAGTCAAAGAAACAGAAGAAAAAGTAAAAGTCATCAGAGATTGCTTGAAAGCAGCTTCAGATAGACAGAAATCCTATGCAGATTTGAAAAGAAAAGACATTGAATTTCAAGTTGGTGATAGGGTATTCTTGAAAGTATCTCCGTGGAAGAAAGTTCTCAGATTTGGCAAGAAAGGCAAATTAAGTCCCCGTTTTATTGGACCGTTTGAGGTGATCGAGAGAGTTGGGCCATTGGCATATCGTTTGGCTTTGCCAACTGAGTTAGAGAAGATTCATAATGTGTTTCATGTGTCTATGCTACGTCGTTATCGTTCAGATCCGTCGCATGTGATTTCGCAAACAGAGGTTGAGATTCAGCCAGATATGACTTACGGGGAGGAACCAATAAAAATTCTAGCCCGAGAGGTTAAGCAATTAAGGAATAAAAGTATTGCACTTGTGAAAGTATTATGGAATAGGCATGGAATAGAAGAGGCTACATGGGAGCCCGAAGAGACTATGCAAAAACAGTACCCAAATCTCTTTACAGGTAAGATTTTCGGGGACGAAAATCCCTAAAGGGAGGGGGAGAAATGTAACATCCCGAAATAGGGCCTAAACGGAATAGTGGTTGCGAAACCACAAATCCGAGTCAGTAAAATATTCTAATATTATTTTTAGTGCTTATAATATGTGAATTTACATGTGTGAAAGTTTCGTGAATTAATTTTATTGTTAGTATGCTTAATTTAATAAAAGGGCTTAATCGCGTAAAATGAAGAGATAGTGGGTGGGTGTTCATCTTCTTCAACGAAAATGAGAAAGATGAACAGCCATGGAAGCTTCAAAATTTGGCCAAGCTTCTTAGCTTATTGGTAAGCCCGTTTTTGTTCGGTTTTTAATAATTTTTACGTTTTTGAGATCGTTGCTTCGAGTGCTACAAAACCCATGTTGAATTTTTTATTTTGGTGAATATTTTGAATTATGTCATTGTTGAAAACTTGTGATTTTTGATGATTGATGGTAGATAATGCATGTTTATGAGTAGAGAAATAATTTTTACTAAGTGATTTTCGGTGAAAACGAGTAAAACGAACTAATTAGTAAAAGTTGTTATTGTTCATAAGTATGTGTTATAGTATGAATTTGAAGTTGCTATAGAAGGGAAAAATGTTCAGCATGTTATAAAACATAAGAATAAGGGCTGAAGTTTAATTTTCGAGCCTAGGGGAAAAATCGTAAATATGTAAAAGTTTAGGGGCAAAATTGTAATTTTTCCAAAATTAGAGTTAAGGACTGTTTTGATAAATATGAGTATTAAATAAGCTAAATTTTCTATTATAGATCAAGAAGAACGAAATCCAGAGTTAGATCGGGGAAAGAAAAAGATAGTGGACTAAATCGGTATAGTTTATCAATTTTGTTTCGAGGTAAGTTTGCAGTAAATAAATGCAATATTCTATTATTTTACATTTAATATTATTAAATTCCAGCATTTACATATTTATTTTGTAAATTTATTATTTAAAGACTCAAGTATGAATTGACGAAAAAACTATCTCAGAAAGTTCCGGTTGAACCTTAGGAATGTGTAGGATACAAATGTCATGACATTAGGGTTTGAGGAAATCATGTAAGACCATGTCAAGACATGGCATTGATAAGTTACTATAAGGCAAAGGTCCCATGTAAGACCATGCCAAGGCATGGCATTGGTGAGTTTATAAGGCAAAGGTCCCATGTAAGACCATGCCAAGGCATGGCATTGGTGAGTTCACAAGGCAAGGATACCACGTAAGACCATGTCAAGACATGGCAATGGTTAAGTTTCATAAGGAAAGGTATCCGAGTATCCTTAGTATTCCAAGTGGTTCAACCGGAAAATTCAAAGAGTATACCAAAGTAAAGGTAAGACAAGTTCAAGCTAAAAAGGTAAGTTAAAAGTTCAAGCTAAAAAGTAAAGGTAAGACAAGTTCAAGCTAAAAAGGTAAGGTAAGATAAATTCATGTTAAAAAGGTAAGGTAAGATAAATTCATGTTAAAAAGGTAAGGTAAGATAAATTCATGTTAAAAAGACAAGGTAAGAATACAAGTTTGAGTATATTGAGTTAAAAGCTTAAATGATCTTGATAAGAAAAGAATAAGTTAATTCATTAAGAATGTTTTCATCTATTTACATGTAAACTTACTAAGCTTTATGCTTACCCCCATTCTTTATTTTTTTTATAGTATTGCAAGCCAGCTCGGGGATCGAAAGGACGTCGGAGATCGTACACACTATCAAAGGATTATATTGGTATTTTGTGACTAGAACGTTTTAAGTTATGACATGTATAGGGACTTAGCCATTTTATGTTTGTGACCTTATGATATGGCTTATTATGGACTTGTAAATGTTTGGTAATGATTAGCCATTAAAATGGTTAATTAAGAACATGGTTGTGGATGTTATGAAATGTCTAGTTGATAATTATTTTAAAGAAATTATGTAATTATATGCAGGGGAATAGTTGGACAGCAGCAGTGACGTGATTTTAAAAAATCACCAAAAATAGTATAAATTGAATTAGATTGTGAATGAGATATAGAATTAAATATTATTGAGTCTATTTTCATATAAAGAAAACGGTGTAGGAAAATGAGTTGTATATTATGAGATAATTGATTGTTAGTGAAGAGAGGTCAGAACTGTCAAACTGTGTAATAGGGGAGACTTTAACTAATAAACTGTACTAATTGGCCGCACCAAAAATTTTGGAAAATTTATAGTAAGAAGATATATGAGTCTAGTTTCAGGGAAAATTTACGGATCTTGATTTCGAGTTTCGTAACTCGAGTTATAATTAATTTAGTGAACATGACGCAGACGGACAGTTTCAATTTTTATGCCCAGAACTAGTAAGTTAAGTCTAGTAATGCCTCGTGCTCGACTCCGGCAACGGTCTCGGGTAAGGGGTGTTACACCTAAACCTGATGTTGCTAGGGGTGGTGAAAAACTTTGCAAGTTTTGCAAAAGACCAGGTCATCCTGAGATCAAATGCTAGTTCAGGCCAGATGCAATATGCCAGTATTGCAAAAAAAAAAGGGCCATGTTGAGAAGGTTTGCAAAAACAAAGGCAAACCAACTCAAGCACAATATCAACTGCCAAAAGCTGAGGCTTGAGTAGCTGAGGAGGACAGTGAGCATGAAGAGCAGGTTTTTACAGTCTCATGCTTGGCTACAAAGGAAGAAATTAACAAAGGGTGGCTCCTAGATAGTGGTTGCACCAACCATATGACATCAGATGCTAGCATTTTCAAGTCCATCGACAGAAGCTTCAAAGCCAAAGTTAAGGTGGGAAATGGTCATGCCATTGAGGCAGAAGGTAAGGGTGATGTACTGATACACACACCTACAGGCAACAAACTACTCTCAAATATCTTGTTGGTGCCTCAAATTGATAGAAATCTTCTAAGCATAGCTCAGTTGCTAGACAAGGGCTATACTGTTGTGTTCGAGGGCAAAGAATGCAGAATTAGTGATCCACATGGATCCAAGCTTATGTCAATCACAATGGTTGATAAAGGCTTTGTTGTTGATTGGACAAACAACTTATGCTCAGCCTATGCAGCCTCAACAGATGAGTCTAAGCTTTGGCATCAAAGACTTGCGCATGTCAACTTTAAATCCATGTCCAAGATGGTCAATGAAGAGTTGGTTGAAAACTTCACCAATTCTGTGATCCATGAAGGAGTTTGTGAAGTATGCCAACTAGGAAAGCAGGCCAGGCATCCATTTCCTCAGGATCAAGCTTGGAGAGCATCAAACAAGCTCCAACTCGTACACACTGATGTGTGTGGGGCTATGAAGACTGAGTCACTCAGTGGGAACAGGTATTTTATCTTGTTCATTGATGACTATTCAAGATATTGCTGGATTTATTTCCTAAAACAAAAATCAGAAGTGGCTCATGTGTTCATGAAGTTTAAAGCACAGGCTGAAAAAGAAACAGGTTGCAAGCTAAAAACACTTAGATCAGACAATGGAGCTGAATATACTTCAGCTCAGTTCCAAGCCATATGCACTGATGCTGCCATCAAACATCAGTTGACAAATATTTATACTCCTCAGCAGAACGGGGTCAGTGAGAGGAAGAACAGGAGCTTGCTCGATATGGCTAGATGTCTCATGTTTGAGAAGAATGTACCAAAGACTTTATGGGTAGAAGCAGTAAACACTGCAGCCTATTTGCAAAACAGGCTCCCAACCAAAGCCCTGGATTATAAAACTCCATTTGAAGCATGGTTTGGGTTCAAGCCTTCACTAGCTCACCTTAGAATCTTTGGTTGTTTATGTTATTCACAGATTCCAGCAGTTAGGAGAAGCAAACTTGATGAGAGGTCTCAACCAGGTATATTGGTGGGTTACAGCTCGATCAAAAAGGGATATAGAGTTCTAAATCCCTTAACAAACAAAGTCCTAATGAGCAGGGATGTGATCTTCAATGAGAAAGCATGTTGGGACTGGGAAAAGAATGTTCCAATTGCTACTTCTAAAGAAATCTCAATAGAAGCTGATCAAGAAGGTGTTGAAATGGATTATGATGATGTTCCAGTTAGAGGAACGAGGCCACTAACAGAAGTTTATGAGAGGGCACAAGTAGCCATCGTTGAGCCAACCTACTCTGAAGAAGCTCAAGCTCACCAAGGTTGGCAGCAGGCTATGGCTGATGAAATGCATATGATCGAGAAGAACAAAACCTGGGAGCTGGTTGAAAGGCCTTCAAATAGAAAAGTTATAGGAGTCAAGTGGGTTTATCGAGCCAAACTAAATGCAGATGAAAGTCTGAATAAGCTAAAAGCTAGGCTGGTTGTGAAAGGATTCAGCTAAAGATATGGGGTGGATTACATGGAGACATTTGCTCCAGTGGCTAGACTCGATACAATAAGACTGCTAGTCGCCTTAGCAGCCTAGATGAATTGGAAAATTCACCAGCTCGATGTGAAATCAGCCTTTCTAAATGGCTTCCTCGAACAAGAAATTTATGTTGACCAGCTACAAGGGTTTGAGGTGCCAGGTAAGGAAGATATGGTCTACAAGTTGAACAAAGCCCTGTATGGCTTGAAACAAGCTCCAAGGGCTTGGTACAGCAGAATTGATGGGTACTTGACCACCTTGGGGTTTAATAGAAGCATCAGCGAGCCTACATTGTATGTCAAGACGGAAGGACTTCAAACACAGCTCATTGTTTCCTTGTATGTTGATAACCTGTTGGTGACAGGAGGAGATGAAGCTGTTTTAGATGATTTCAAGACAAAGATGAAGCAGATGTTTGAAATGACTGACTTGGGGCTGATGACATACTTTCTAGGCATGAAAGTCGCACAAACTCGGACGGGTATGTATTTAAGTCAGAAAGCCTTTGCTGTGAAAATTTTAAATAAGTTTTAAATGCAAAACTGCAAAGCAGTAAGCACTCCAGTGGCTATTGGTGAAAAGTTATCGAGCCAAGGTGATTTTAAAGAGGTATGTGAATCATCGTACAGGAGTTTAGTAGGTTGTTTGTTATACTTAACAACTACTAGACCAGACATAATGTATACTGTGAGTTTACTTTCTCGATTCATGCATTGTTGTAATGAAAGCCATCATAGAGCTACTAAAAGAGTCCTTAGATACATCAAAGGGACCCTGAACTATGGCATATTGTTTGAAAGAACTGAGCATTTTGAATTGATTGGCTATACTGACAGTGATTGGGGTGGTTCAAGTGATGATATGAAAAGTACTTCAGGTTATGCTTTCACTCTTGGTTCGGGCATGTTTTGCTGGAGTTCAAGGAAGCAAAGCTTGGTAGCACAATCAACTGCAGAAGCGGAGTATGTTGCTGCTGCTGCAGCAGTTAATCAAGCTAAGTGGCTTAGAAAGGTCATGGCTGATCTAAATCTCAATCAAAAGAATGCTACAAAGATCTACTGTGATAACAAATCAGCAGTAGCAATAGCCAAAAATCCTGTCTTCCATGGGAGAACCAAGCATTTCAGTATCAAGCTCCATGTTGTTCGAGAAATGGAGCAGGCAAAAGAAATTGAGTTGATTCATTGCATCTCAGAAGATCAAGCTGCTGATATTTTTACAAAAGCCCTCAGCAAGGGAAGGTTCTGTAAGTTGAGAGATCAAATAGGTGTTTGCTGCATAGAGACTAAGGAGGAGTGTTGAAGTGTGGCCTCCTATACAGCATCTAGAAGCAGCCCGTGCAAACTTACTATGCTGAAACCATTATTTTATGTGATCCAAGTCTTTGTTTTGTTGTAATTTAATTTAAGTGGTGTGTTAGGTGAGAATAAGTGTGTTAGGTGAGAATAAGTGTGTTAGGTGAAATTTAGTATGTTAGGTGAAAATTAAGTGCTATTTATTAACTATAAAACAATGATGTTTTGTAATAAAAATCAATGAGTGTTTTTCATTCAAGTTAATGCTCCCTTTCTTGCTTCTCTCATTTTCTTAGCAAATTTTTTGTTCTTTTCTTTCTTTTGCTGGAAGCATCGAGCCTTGCTGCTCAAGCTTCAGCTTCAATCGCTGTTTGTTGTCCAAAATTCCAATTTCTTAGCAAATTTTTTGTTCTTTTCTTTCTTTTGCTGGAAGCATCGAGCCTTGCTGCTCAAGCTTCAGCTTCAATAGCTGTTTGTTGTCCAAAGTTCCAACAATTATCATCTCTGGGATTGCTTCAGAGTTCAGACTAAATTCCCTTTTTCTTGCTAAAAGAAATAAATTAGATGTACTTGCACGTGGAAAATATGCAAACAAGGCCCTATATAATAAATTTCTATTCTATGTATGGCTTTGTAAAGTAGCCCAATACTTATGGTATGTTATATGGTCTCTTGTTCGTGGTTTCTGGATTTCTATAACTCTTTAATCTTTTTACTACACTGTTTCTGGTCTATCTTGTTGCATCTTATCATAATATTACAATGTGACAACAACTGGTTAGGAGAAGATATGGCAATTTGATCCTTATGGCTGTGAAGCTTGAGCTCTGTTCTCATTATTTTGTTGCCTGGGAACGGACTAACATCAAATTTTCTACATTCTATAACTAGTTTGTCTAAATATGTTTCACATACCCATATGTTTGGGATCTCCATTGATATCATGTGTATTTCATCTTCCAATCAATTATATCTTTCGTTAAGTAGATTTATTTGTTTTTTTTATTTTTTTTATTTTGCTGCAGGGATACATTGGTGAGCATTGCAAAACATTATCAAACCGGGGAGAGCCTCCCTGAAGAGGTATACCTGAAGCTCCTTGCTGCAAGGACTTTCCGTGCTGGTTCTCTAAGTCTTCGTCAGGTCAGTTGAACTCGTTCTGCCCTCGTGCATCTTGGTGTATATATTTTATGCAGAAACAACGTGTTTCCTGAGTGCATCTCGTGGTACCGAATCCTGCACCTTAATACATGGTGTGATACATTGTAAGGGTTCATTAGCTCCATGTTCCTCTCATCTTCCTTCATTTTCCTCGTTTTTCCTTTTGTTCTTACTTATCTTTCCTTCTAACCCTTCTCTTACCTCCATGTTGGGTTCATTTTGTATGTTCTTCCCTTTAGTATTAACTGTTATATCTAAAAAGGCTTGTATTTGGGCTGTAGAAAAAGAAAAGGACCTACTTTGCAATGATATTGAAACATCTTGTCTGAACCATCTGTTTTTTATGCATTAAAGCCGGTACTGTTATGTCCATGAAAATCACATGGTACTACAGAAATGTGTAGCATAAGATGATTTTAATGGACACAATGGGTATATTTTATTGTAACTTGTGTTTACTACCTTTTGTCACTCCGTGCAATGTTTCTTGTAAGCTCTGTAACTCTTCTAAGTTGTTTTCTTCTAATGAAAGGTTGCTCTAGTAGTTTGATCCTTTTTATCTTTTTTCTTTTTCCAGATTCGATTTGCTTGCTTGGATTTGGAACTACATACAAAATAAATACCAGATGGGTCAGAATCTGTTTATGATGTTGATCAGAGAGTTTCCAGAAAAACACAAGTGATCCCTCCATTGCCAGAAGATAGATTTCTATGTGGTTTCAACCATATATTTGCAGGTTTAATTCTACTTCTTCCAGCCCAACCCCCCTCTGCCCCCTTATGTACTTTTTAGTACTATTGTTTTGGTGCAGACTTCACCAAGGAGATTTTTGACTTGATAGCCTCTGTGAATGCCAGGTGGATATGCTGCTGGATACTACAGTTACAAGGTAAAATTCTTATCTTTTTTCTAGTCTCTTTCTTAGAAAACTACTGTGGAACATGTTTTTAGATGTTTGTGGTTGGAACTAGCTACAACGATCTGATTATCACCAATCTGAGAAAGACTGTATAAGTAACTAATGATCCTCCTCTGTTTGCCACTCCTTTTCCTTCTCTTTTTTCCTCTGTAGCCTGCATTTTCAGTCTATCTTGTATCAAGTATTTGTCTGCTAAGTTCTTGTGATGTTTTAACAGATTCTGGGCATGGTTTGGATCCTTGTTATACCTTTTCTTTCCTTTTTCCTTTGCCCATAGCTATGTGGTTTGAAATTCAAAAGCTATTTTTCAGTGGGCAGAAGTGTTGTCTGCGGATGCTTTCTCAGCATTTGAGGATGCTGGATTAAACGACAGCAAGGTATGGTGGTTGAAAAGGCTACTCATAATTGGTTTTTTACAATATTTTGTTCTCTTTTATATATTTTCCTGTTCAAATGTGTACATAAAGTAGATCAAAATCTTACCAACTTTTATGGCTTTGCTTACATTTGGAGAGCCGTGGGTCCTAATAAAATATTCAAAAATATGTTCTTTTCTCTATAAAAGCTTCGTTGAGTGTGGGTACTCGTCTATAATGCTGATTTTGTTGCATACAGAAACTCTGCTTCAAGAGTCACTGCTTGCTAAAACAAATTTCTGGTCCTGTTTTTGTTAGTACTTGAGTCATGATGCATTGATTGTTTTACTACAGGCTGTTAAAGAAACCGGCCACAAGTTCCGTGAGACTGTTCTTGCTCTTGGAGGTGGAAAGGCACCATTAGAGGTTAGTGTATGCGAATTGTATATTCATATTCCTAATTCTGAATTTTTAATCATATTCTGTTTCTTTTACTTTCTCAGCAACTTTCTAATGGAAGAATACACCAAGTTTTGATCTTTACTCTTATCGCCATTAAAGTACTCGTTTGGCACTGAAACTTGTAATGTAGACCCTAGAAGTGCTTCCTCATTGAATCTGCTTAACATGTTTGATGTTGCATGTCCAGGTGTTTGTGGTGTTCCGTGGACGTGAACCTTCACCTGAGGCATTGCTCAGGCACAATGGGTTATTACCAGTCACAGCCCGAACATAAGCTGCTTTTTGAGTTGCCATTCAGGGTTTTGCCAAAGGGGACATGGAAGCAAGCTTTACAGGTCATTCAATTTGCTATTATACACCATGTTTATGTTTAGTTCAGCTCTTCAGTACTTTGCTAGTTATTTTCCTCAAAAGAAAAGAACAAGAAAACACAATCCTTCTAGGTTTAAGTTCATGTGGGATAGTGCTTTAGAGATGCCTGAAAACCTTAAAAGGACATATATATTGTCTGAAATTTTCTTTGGTTTGGTGTTCTTTTTTTGTCATCACTTCACATGAAAATGGAGATTCAGATCTTATTCTTCGATCCAAAAAAAAAGAAAAGGAATCATGTACAATCAAGTCAAATGTTGGAGTGCAGCTTCTAATTGTAATATGTTTTTTTTTTTTTTTTTTACTTTGGTACCTAAATTATCAATTTCTTCTACTTTTTGTTCATTTTGCAACGGATGTTAAAAAAAATTGTTAGACAACTTTGACCAATAAAAAAGCATCACTTGACATGTTTTGGCCAATAAAAATGTTATCATGCAATAATTAAGTTTATTTAAAAAATATTACATTTAAATTAAAATTAAAAAAATTATAATATTAAATATTTAAAAACATTTTTAACTTTGATGCACCATGGATTGAAATTGATTGACTATTGATTGGCATTGGTCGATGATGTGGATCTGTTAGAAAATGATTTGTCTTTTTTTTTAATATTATATATATCACATTGATTAAATAATGTAAAGAAAATATAATATAAAAAATTAAAAAAAAGTTTAAAATTTTTTATATAAATTTTAAAATATATAATTATAAATTTTAAAAAGTCAAAATGTAAAAATTGAATAATTTTATAAAAAATTTAAAAGGTATTTTAATTTCAAGTAATTCAAAAAAAAACTTAATATAAATACAATTTAAAATTTATATATTTTAGAATTTTATAAAAAAAATATTTTTTAAACTTTTAAAAATTTACAATTTCTTTTAACATTTTACAATTTTTGTAATAATAATATTCATTTCAACTAATTTCTTTTCAATTATCGTTTTTTTTTTTGTAAATTTTTTTTATAATTTATATGTTTTTTTTTCTAAATACTGTATATATATATTTCTAGATTTTTTATATATTTATTTCTATTTTTTTATTTGTTATGTATATATATTTAATATAATATTTATTTTTTTTTACATAAATACGCCACCTTGTGTTTTGTGATTGGTTATAAAATTTTCATTTTAACATCCGTAAACAAATGAACTAAAAAATATGAGAGAAGCATACTTTAGATACTAAATTGAAAATTAAATATACTTTAAATACCAATTTAGATTAAATAAGTTTAATTATTAAAGTAAAAAATAATATATTTTAAAGGTGAAATCGTAAATAAAATAAATAAAGATGAGAATTTAGAAGAAGAAGCCGAAGCAGTGATCGGCAGCTGTGAATCCTACCTTGAGATGAGGTTATGTCTCATTAACTTCAACCAAACAAATTTGTGGGTTGAGATAGGTTTTTTTACTTTGTTTTAAGAAAAATAAAAACAATATACCAATTGCTGTTAAAATTGGCAAAAGTAAAGGTAATGGTTTTATGTAAAGCTGTCATTTTGAAGAAAATAGAGAGGATAAGGGCGACAAAGATGGAAGAAAGTCCTACAGTAATTTTATTAAAGTTTTGTCGGAAAACTTATTAATTTGAAAGGTTAGTTTACATTTACAGGATTTCTATTATTCATGAGAAATGAATTAATTTTAGAAGGTTTAAGGGTTTACAAATTTTTAACTTTTTCAAATAAATCAATTAAGCCTTTTTTTTAAATGAAAAATAGGAATATATTATAAAATAAAAGAGAGAGTGAATAAAGAATAAAGAAAATATGAAAGTAATAGAAAATGTACTTCATTGATCAAAGGGGTGATTATAATGCTTCATTAGGGTATCTATTTATAGGCATAGGAAGTATAAAAGAAGTAGATATTTAATTCTAATAACTATTAGAATTTAAAGTACATCAAAATTTTGTCTTGGTCATGATGGACATCCACTTAATAAGATATCCATGACATTCCCCCTTAGATGTCCACTGGTAGATACCTTGTGGGATAAAAACCTAATGTTGAAGTTGGCAATGCCTTAGTAAAAAGATCTGCTAAATTATCAACAGAACAAATTTGTTGAACATTTATATCACCTCTTTTCTCAAGATCATAGGTAAAGAATAATTTTGGTGAAACATGTTTCGTTCTATCACCTTTGATGTAATCACCCTTCAATTGAGCTATACATGCTACATTATCTTCATATAAGATAGTTGACATCTTTTCCTGTAAAGGCAAATTACATATCTTCTGGATATGTCGGGTCAATAACCTTAGCCAAACACACCCTCGACTTGTCTCATGCATTGTAATTATTTCTGCATGATTTGAAAAAGTGACGGGTAATATTTGCTTTGTTGAATTCCATGATATGACAGTACCCCCACATGTAAATAAATATCCTGTTTGAGATTGACCTTTATGTGAATCTGATAAGTATTCAGCATCAACATAGCCGACTAATAAGAATTTTGAATCATTTGAATAAAATAACCCCATATCAATGGTCCCTCTGAGATATCTAGATACATTTTTAATTTCATTCCAATGTCTACGTGTTGGAGAAGAGCTAAATCTTGCTAACAAGTTTTCAACAAAAGCTATATCAGGTCTTGTTGTTTGCAAGATACATCAATGCCCCTATAGCACTTAGATATGGTACTTCAGGACCAAGAAACTCTTCATCATTCTCGTAAGGACGAAATTGATTTTTATTCACATCTAATGATCGTACAACCGTCGGAGTACTCAATGGGTGTGCTTTATCCATATAAAATTTCTTTAATATCTTTTCCGTATAAGTTGATTGATGAACATGAGTTTCATCTTTTAAATGCTCGGTTTATAAGTCAAGACAGAACTTTGTTTTTTCCAAGATCTTTCAACTCAAATTCTTTCTTTAAACAATTTATTGTATTTTGAAGCTCTTCAGGAGCTCCAATAATATTTAGATCATCAATATAAACAACAATTATCACAAAATCTGATCCAAACCTTTTTATAAAGACACATGAACAAATTGGATCGTTTTTGTAATCTTCTTTTAACAAGTATTCACTAAGACGATTGTACCACATATGTCCAAATTGTTTTAATCCATATAAACTTTTATCTAATTTGATCGAACAATTTTCCCAAGAAACTCTATATCCTTTTGGGATTTTAAAACCCTTAGAGATTTTCATATAAATTTCACTATCAAGTGTACCATATAAATAGGCTGTAACAACATTAATTAGATGCATGTCAAGTTTTTCACTTACTGCCAGACTAATAAGATATCTAAACGTGATTGCATCCACCACAGGAGAATATGTTTATTCATAATCAATGCTGGGCCTTTGCAAAAATCCTTGTGCTAGAAGTCATGCTTTATATCTTACGACTTCATTTTTTTTTTCATTTCATTTTTGCACAAATACCCATTTATATCCTACCGGCTTTACACCTTTAGGTGTTTGGACTACACGTCCAAAAACTATACGTTTAGAAAGTGAATTCAATTCTGCTTGAATTACATCTTTCCATTTTGACAATCTTTTCTATTTTTACATTCCTCAATAGATTTAGGCTTAGGATCCTCATTTTTTTTTATTATTATTTCAATAGCAATATTATAAGCAAAATTGTTGTTGACAACTACATTTTTTTCGGTTCCATCTTTTTCTCGTATTGACATAACTTATCGAGATCTCTTTATTTTCATCATTTTCATTTTCACTTTTAGGTACCTGAATCTCTTCTTAAGTTTACTTCAGGAACCCCCGCCTCATCTATATGACCATCTTAAATGTTTGCTCCTTTTCTTTTACGAGGATTTTTATCTTTGGAACCGACCGGTCTTTCACATTTCAGGCATGTATTACTTTCTTTTGCACTAGCAGTTTGCCTTATTAGAACATCAATTCGTATTGGAGCATTTTCAGCTAGTATACGAGATTCAATGAATATGACAATTGATTTGTAAAATGAATTATCTGTTGAACTTCTAGTTCACATTGCTTTGTACGAGGATCTTAGACATTGATAATTCATTTCAAGTACTTTATTAATCCAACTTTTTATTCTCTCCCGCTAATGTTGGGAAAATTTACAACTCATATCATAACTAAATCTCAAATTAATAGAGGAGACTCATAAATATACATTCCCAATCTCTTATGATAACGTATCTTTGTGCGTTGTGGTGAAGTAGTTGGAACATATACCGCAGATCCAAAAATTGTAAGATGGGAAATATTTGGCTCTTGACCAAAAATCAATTATATTTGGGAGTATTTATAATTTATTGGCTTGATGCGTACAACATGTAAATCAATACAATTTCATGCTGAAATAGGAAGTTTTGTTCTCATAAGTAATGATTTAGCAATTTGTTCTCAAAACTTTATCTTGATCATGATGGACATCCACTAAATAAGATATTCATAACACTCCCCCTTAGATGTCCACTGGTAGATACCTTGTGGGATAAAAACCTAATGTTGAAGTTGGCAATGCCTTAGTAAAAAGATCTGCTAAATTATCAGCAGAACAAATTTGTTGAACATTTATATCACCTCTTTTCTCAAGATCATAGGTGAAGAATAATTTTGGTGAAACATGTTTTGTTCTATCACCTTTGATGTAGTCACCCTTCAATTGAGCTATACATGCTGCATTATCTTCATATAAGATAGTTGACATCTTTTCCTGTAAAGGCAAATTACATATCTTCTGGATATGTTGGGTCAATAACCTTAGCCAAACACACTCTCGATTTGTCTCATGCATTGCAATTATTTCTGCATGATTTGAAAAAGTGACGGGTAATATTTGCTTTGTTGAACGCCATGATATGACAGTACCTGTAATAGCCTAATTTTGGGGTTAGTCAGAACATTGGTTTCGGAACAACTAATCCGAGGTTGGAGAAATTAGTTTTAATATTATTTTATGTGTTTTAGCATGATTATATGAGTTTGAAAATTTTGGTGCATTAATTTTAGCGATTGCCTGCTAAATTGCGAAAAAGGACTAAATCACAAAAAGTGCGGAAGTTTTATTTTACAAGCTAGAGATGTCAAATAGTTATAGAATATTAAATTGGAGGTCCTTAATGTGCAGTTAGGCCAATTGGAGAGTGTTCGTCGGCCAAGGAGACAAATATGAGACATGGTCAATGGTTTGGTGGATTAGGTGACTTAATTGAATAAAATAGAATAATAATAATAATAAAAGGCTATCATCTTTTTCATTCTCCTCCTTCCTCCACTGAAAATACCAACAGGAATAGGGGTTTGAAAGCTCAAAATTTTCAGCAACTTGTCCTCCTTGCAAGTAAGTGATTTTGGTGGTTTTTCTTGATAATTTTTGTACTTTTGGGACCCTTGTAACATGATCTAGCTAATGAGGGAACTATTTTGCAAAATGGTTAAGAGTCTAGGGTTTTTCCATGTGAATAATTATGTTGATTTCTGGAATTTTAAGGAATAAAATGAATCTTAGGTGTTAAATACACAACTTTTGTGAAAGGTGTTTCCATGAAAACACCTAAAAGGTCCTTTTGGTAAAGGTTGTAAAATAGGCGGTAAATGTGTATAATAATTGAAATCTTGAGTTGCTATAAGAGGGAATATGAATCGGCTAGGCTTGGGTGTGTGAAAAATGAACACATTTCATTTTACGAGCCTAGAGGTAAAATCGTAATTTTTCTGAAAGTCTAAATGCAAAATGGTAATTTTTTGAAAGTATGATTCATGAGTTATTTTAGTCAATGTGATCATTAAATAAGTGAAATTGTTATTATAGATCGAGAAACATGAAGTCTAGACCAAAACCGAGGAAAGAACAAGGTGGTGGACTAAATTGAATAACTACATATATTTTGGTATCGAAGGTAAGTTTGTGTGAAATTAAAGTTACATAATGCTATTATGTTTTTATTTGCTTAATATCATGAGAAATGTATATTATCTCTATGAGATTGGCTAATGAAGTCTCGATGAAAGTATGATGATATTATGTAAAGTCAAAGTCCCGGTTGAACCTTAGGAATAGTAAGGATACCGATATCATAACATGAGATTAAGAAGGTCCCGTTTAAGACCATGTCTAGGACATGACCTCGGCACCTAATGGAGATCTCGTGTAAGACCATGTCTGGGACATGACATGGACATCAATATATGATCCCGTAGAAGACCATATCTGGGATATGGCATTGACATCAATATGAGATTCCGTATAAGACCATATCTAGGATATGACATTGGCACCGTATTACATGTATGATGAGATTGAGTATCCTTTGATATTTCAAGTAGTTCAACGGGTAAAGAACTAAGTTTATGTTAAAGATAGCAAAGATCTAAGTCTATGTTCAAGAGAATAAAAGCGCTAAAGTTATGTGATGAAGTGATATAGGTACCAATGAGTAATTTGTGCGTAATGAATGCAAAAATGTGATATGTGATGTGGTAAGAGTAAGCATGAGTAAGTTATGTTGATGTGCTTGAGAACTTGTGTATTATTTAGTGTGTTGAATGGATGTTATCATGAACTTTTATGTTGTTAATTATTTCATGCAAACTTACTAAGCTTTATGCTTACCCCTCTCTTTTCCCTATTCCTTGTAGTATCACCAAGCTAGCTCAGGGATAGAAGGAAGTCGGAGTTCAATTCACACTATCAACTATTCTTTTGGTATAGTAAAGTTGATTAAGTTTGGGTATGGCATGTATAGGAACTTGGTTGTTTTGTGATATGTCATATTTGTTAGCCAATGTGTTGGCTATTAATGCTACTCATTCATTTTGTAAATGGCCATTGGAATTGGCCAATACTTGTTAAGTTTTTATATAATCAATGATGACGAAATTCATGAAGTACAAGTTGTGAAATTGAATGAGTTATTAATGAAGTATGTGCATGATGAAGTAGGTTGTTAATAAGGTGTGGATGTTTTGATTTTATATATTAAAAGTTCCTTATTGTCATGTTGTGTGTTGCATTGAAATGACATAAGTGTGGTTTCTTTTTAGGGTGACAATTGGCTTGGTAGATAGCCTTATAATTGTCCACATGGGTAGACACACGGATGTGTGTCTAGGCCGTGTGTGACACACGGTCTATTCCATGGACGTGTTCCCAGGCCGTGTGAAGTCTGCACCTGAATTTGGGAATGTAATTCACCACACGGTCTAAGGACACCGGCGTGTGCCTTGGTCGTGTGACCTTATTGGGATGATGACATTAGAAACATAATGTCAAGGTTTTTACACACGAGAGAAGATACAGGCGTGTCATAGCCATGTGAGGGACACGAGCCATGGACACGGGCGTGTGTCAGGCCGTGTAAAACCCCTGTAGGTTCGAGTTGAGAAATAAAATCTACACAAGCTAGGGACATGGGTGTGTGTGACTACACGGTCTGCCCACACGGGCGTGTCCCTCTCCACACGGGCATGTGGCCCTGTTTTAAGCAAAAAATTTCTAAGTGTTCAAAAGTTTCCGGTTTAGTCTCGAACCATTTCGTATGTTTGTTTAGGGTCCCGTGGACCTATAATTGGGACGTTATGATCTCGAATGAGAAGTTTTAAGTCGAAATGAAATTGTATGTCTTGATTTTGTATGTTTGAGCAAGTTAAGTATGGTAATGCCTCATACCCGGTTCTGGTGTCAGATAGGGGTAAGGTGTGTTACATTTAGTGGTATCAGAGCTATGGTTTAGTCGATTCTAGGACTAACATAGCGTACACACGAGTCTAGCTATACATGCCATACATATAAGTATTTATATAATGATAGTGTGACAGCTTTTGACATTTTAAATTATGTTTTCATATAGTAAATGGATCCCGATAGAGAAATGGCGGATGATGTAGAAAGTAATGCGCCAGCCTCCGCTCAAGGGACGGTGTTGACTGAAAATGAGAATAGACCAGTGACTGTGAGTCATAGAGGGGGATAAGTGGCTAGGGAGCCTTTCTCCATATGATGAATACCTGGTATACGAGTTCGTTCGAACGAACCCGAACATGCAACCCGTTCACCCCCACCTATTCCTCAGCCTACCCCTGTAGCTCCCCAAGTTGTAGAAGTAGTAAGAAGGGAAAAGCCCCCTGTTGATAGAATTAGGAAACAGGGGGCCGGGAAATTTTGAGCTAATAAAGTTGATGATCCGGAAAGAGCAGAATTCTGGCTTGAACGAGTAGTAAGAATACACCTAGAGAGTAGACTGCAAGATCTGAGGGTAAAGCGCCTACAAGGACCTATGCCATTTGCGCTCGCGAAGAGGCGTCCTCCCGTGATGTAATTACGGGTACATTTTCTCTCTATGACACTTATGTTGTTGCTTTAATTGATCCAGGATCTACCCACTCGTATATTTGTATGAAATTAGTTTCTAGCATGAACATACCCGTAGAGTCTACAGAATTTGTAATAAAGGTGTCAAACCCCCTAGGCAAATGTGTGTTAGTTGATAAAGTATGCAAAGGTTGTCCTTTAATGATTAAAGGTCATTATTTTCCAGCAAATCTTATGCTATTACCATTTGAT
The DNA here is from genome assembly GCA_005393395.2 of Gossypium australe. Lineage (NCBI taxonomy): Eukaryota > Viridiplantae > Streptophyta > Magnoliopsida > Malvales > Malvaceae > Gossypium > Gossypium australe. Next base: position 56,717,915 of record CM016625.1, read on the forward strand.
GAATTCGACGTAATTCTTGGTATGGATTGGTTAACTGCTCATGATGTGATAGTAAACTGTGGAAAGAAATATATTAAATTGAAATGTGAAGATGGGGATATCCTTCATGTTGAACCAGATGAAAAGGACAGAGTGCCTGTAGTGATTTCTTATATGTCTACTCAGAAATATTTAAGAAAGGGATATGAAGATTATCTTTGTTTTGTGATGAATTTTAAAGAGACAGAGTTAATAATTGAATCAGTGCCTATAGTATGTGAGTATCCGGATGTATTCCTAGAAGAATTGCTAGGGTTGCCTCCGGTTAAAGAGATTGAATTTGGCTTTGAGTTAGCCCCTAGTACTGCGCCTATATCGATTGCTCCATACAGAATGGCTCCAACTGAGTTGAAAGAATTAAAGCTACAGTTGTAAGAGTTGATGGATAAAGGTTTTGCAAGACCGAGCTATTCTTCGTGGGGTGCTCCCGTATTATTTGTGAAAAGAAAAATGGTTCTATGAGGTTATGTATAGATTATCGGTAGCTTAATAAGGTAACCGTGAAGAACAAGTACCCGTTGCCAAGAATCGATGATTTATTTGACCAGTTGAAGGGAGCCACTATGTTTTCCAAGATAGACTTGAGGTTCGGATATTATCAGTTAAGAGTTAATGACTCAAATGTGCCGAAAACAACATTTTGGACAAGGTATGGACACTATGAATTTTTAGTCATGCCCTTCGGTTTAACAAACGCCTCTGTCATGTTTATGGATTTGATGAATCGTATCTTTCGGCCATACTTGGATAAATTTGTGGTAGTCTTTATCGATGACATATTGATTTACTCTCGTGATGAGAATGAGCATGTTGAGCATTTGAGGACGGTCTTACAAATTTTACCAGATAATCAGTTATATGCCAAGCTTAGTAAGAGTGAATTTTGGCTTAAAGAAGTTGGATTTTTAGGACACATTGTTTCAGGAGATGGAATTCGAGTTGACCAGAGTAAGATTTCAGTAATCGTGGATTGGAAACCACCAAGGAATGTATCCAAAGTTAGAAGTTTTTTGGGCCTAGTTGGTTATTACCGATGGTTTGTCAAAGGATTTTCCATGTTAGCTACCCTGATGATGAGGTTGTTACAAAAAGATGTAAAGCTTGAATGGACAGAAAAATGCCAACAGAGTTTTAAGAAACTAAAGGCGTTGTTGACTGAGGCTCCTGTTTTAGTGCAATCGGAGTTGGGAAAAGAATTTGTGGTCTATAGTGATGCATCCTTGAATGGATTGGGTTGTGTACTTATGCAAGAGGGCAAGGTTATAGCTTATGCTTCTAGACAATTAAAGCCGCACGAGAAGAATTACCCAACCCACGATTTAGAACTAACCGCTATTGTATTTGCACTAAAGATATGGAGACACCATTTGTATGGTGAAAAATGTCGGATATTCACTGATCATAAGAGTCTAAAGTACTTGATGACTCAAAAGGAATTGAATCTAAGGCAACGAAGATGGTTAGAGTTAATAAAGGATTATGAGTTAGTGATTGACTATCATCCGGGAAAGGCGAATGTGGTCACTGATGCCTTGAGTAGGAAATCATTGTTTGCACTAAGAGCCGTGAATACGCGGTTGACCTTATAAGATGATGGTTTTATTCTAACTGAGTTGAGAGCTTGGCTGATGTTCCCTCAAGAGATTTGTGAAGCTCAAAAGGGCGACATGATTTGCAAGCCAAAAGAGTTCAGTGCGAGTCGGGTGTTGAGTCGGACTTCCGTATTAGTTCGGATGGATGTTTGATGTTCTGAGATAGGGCCTGTGTACCAAGAGATGATGAACTTATTCAGAAAGTTTTACATGAAGCACATAGTGGATGTCTATCTGTACATCCAGGCAGTACTAAATTGTATAATGACTTGAAGAAATGGTATTGGTGGCCTAGTATGAAGAAAGATATTTCCGAGTTTGTATCGAGATGCTTAATTTGTCAGCAAGTGAAGGCTGAACACCAAGTACCCTCGGGTTTACTTCAGCCTATTATGGTTCCCAGGTGGAAATGGGACCGAATTGCTATGGATTTTGTGACGGGTTTACCCTTGTCACCAAAAAAGAAAGATGATGTATGGGTTGTAGTTGATAGACTCACAAAGTCGGCCCATTTTATACCGGTACGCGTTGACTATCCACTTTGGCGGATTTGCATGTGTCAGAAATTGTGAAATTACACGGAGTACCGTTTTCGATTATTTCGGATAGAGATCCGAGATTTACATCACGATTTGGGAAAAAGTTGCAAGAAGCCTTGGGCACAAAGTTGAGTTTTAGTACAGCTTTTTTGTCCGCAGACCGACGGTCAGTCAGAAAGAGTAATCCAAATTCTTAAGATGGAGTTTCAAGGCAGCTGGGAAAAGTACTTACCATTCGTAGAATTTGCCTACAATAATAGTTTTCAATCAAGTTTGAAAATGGCGCCTGACGAGGCATTGTATGGGCGTAAGTGCCGAACGCCTTTATATTGGATTGAACTTAGAGAGAATCAGATTCAAGGGGTCGATCTGGTCAAAGAAACCGAAGAGAAAGTAAAAGTAATATGTGATTGTTTAAAAGCCACTTCTGATAGACAAAAGTCCTACGCGGATTTGAAATGGAAAGAGATTGAGTTTCAAGTTGGTGATAAGGTATTTTTAAAAGTGTCACCATGGAAGAAAGTTCTCAGATTTGGTCGGAAAGGGAAATTGAGTCCGCGCTTTATCGGACCATATGAGATTACCGAGAGAATAGGGTAGGTAGCTTATTGTTTGGCTTTGCCATCTGAGTTGGAAAAGATTCATGACGTATTCCATGTGCTATGTTACGGCGCTATCGATCAGACCCTTCGCATGTGATTGTACCAACAGGGGTAGAAATTCAATTGGACATGACTTATGGCGAAGATCCAATCAAGATTTTGGCACGAGAAGTCAAACAGTTGAGAAACAAAAGTATAGCCCTTGTGAAAGAAATATTGCAAAGACATGGGGTAGAAGAGGCTACATGGGAGCCCGAGGAGGGTACTGGTAAGATTTTTGGGGATGAAAATCCCTAAGGGGGAAAATTGTAATAGCTCGATTTTGGGGCTAGTTGGAACAGTGGTTTCGGAACCACTAATTCGAGGTTGGAGAAATTAGTTTTAATATTATTTTATGTGTTTTAGCATGAATATATGAGTGTATGAAAATTTTGGTGCATTAATTTTAGCGATTGCATGCTAAATTACGAAAAAGGACTAAATTACAAAAAGTGTGAAAGTTTTATTTTACAAGCTAGAGCTGTCAAATAGCTATAAAATATTAAATTAGAGGTCCTTAATGTGCAATTAGGCCAATTGGAGAGTGTTGGTCGGCCAATGAGACAAATATGAGACATGGTCAATGGTTTGGTAGATTAGGTGACTTAATTGATTAAAATAGAATAAAACAAAAGAAAGGCTATCATCTTTTTCATTCTCCTCCTTCCTCCATCGAAAATACCGACAAGAATAGGGGTTTGAAAGCTCAAAATTTTTAGCAACTTGTCCTCCTTGCAAGTAAGTGATTTTTGTGGTTTTTCTTGATAATTTTTGTACTTTTTGGACCCTTGTAGCATGATCTAGCTAATGAGGGGACTATTTTGTAAAATGGTTAAGAGTCTAAGGTTTTTCCATTTGAATAATTATGTTGATTTCTGAAATTTTATGGAAGAAAGTGAATCTTGGGTGTTAAATACATAACTTTTGTGAAAGGTGTTTCCATGAAAACACCTAAAAGGACCTCTTTGTAAAGGTTGTAAAATAGGTGGTAAATGTGTGTAATAATTGAAATCTTGAGTTGCTATAAGAGGAAATATGAATCGACTAGGCTTGGGTGTGTGAAAAAGGAACACATTTCATTTTACAAGCCTAGGGGTAAAATCATAATTTTTCTGAAAGTTTAAGGGTAAAATAGTAATTTTGCCAAATTATGATTCATTAGTTAGTTTAGTCAATGTGATCATTAAATAATTGAAATTTTTATTATAATCGAGAAACACGAAGTCCAGACCAAAATCGAGGAAAGAACAAGGTGGTGGACTAATTGAATAACTACATATATTTTGGTATCAAGGTAAGTTTGTGTGAAATTAAAGTTACATAATGCTATTATGTTTTTATTTGCTTAATATAATGAGAAATGTATATTATCTCTATGAGATTGGCTAATGAAGTCTCGATGAAAGTATGATGATATTATGTAAAGTCGAAGTCCCAGTTGAACCTTAGGAATAGTAAGGATACTGGTATCATAACATGAGATTAAGAAGGTCCCGTTTAAGACCATGTCTGGGACATGGCCTCGGCACCGAATGGAGATCTCGTTTAAGACCATGTTTGTGACATGGCATCGACATTAATATATGGTCTCGTATAAGACCATATTTGGGATATGGCATCAACATCAATAGGAGATCCCGTATAAGACCATATCTGGGATATGACATTGGCATTGTGCTACATGTATGATGAGACTGAGTATCCTTCGATATTCCAAGTAGTTCAACGGGTAAAGAACTAAGTTTATGTTAAAGATAGCAAAGAGCTAAGTCTATGTTCAAGAGAATAAAAGTGCTAAAGTTATGTGATGAAGTGATACAGGTACCCATGAGTAATATATGCGTAATGAATGCAAAAATGTGATATGTGATGTGGTATGAGTAAGCATGAGTAAGTTATGTTAATGTGCTTGAGAACTTGTGTATTATTTAGTGTGATGAATGGATGTTATCATGAACTTTTATGTTGTTAATTATTTCATGCAAACTTACTAAGCTTTATGCTTATCCATCTCTTTTCCCTATTCCTTGTAGTATCGCCAAGCTAGCTCAGGGATAGAAGGAAGTCGGAGTTCGATTCACACTATCAACTATTCTTTTGGTATAATAAAGTTGTTTAAATTTGGGGTATGACATGTATAGGAACTTGATTGTTTTGTGATATGTCATATTTGTTAGACAATGTGTTCGCTATTAATGCTACTCATTCATTTTGTAAATGGCCATTGGAATTGACCAATACTTGTTAAGTTTTTATATGATCAATGATGATGAAATTCATAAAGTACAAGTTGTGAAATTGAATGAGTTATGAATGAAGTATGTGTAACAGCCCGGTTTAGACCCTAGTCCAAATAGTGGTTTCGAGACCACAAATCCGAGGTCGAAATGTTAATTTAATGTTATCTTCTGTGTGAATAGTATGTGATACAGTCTTTGAGAAAATTCTGTGTGATAATTTGATCGTTTGTGTGTCGAATTAAGAAAAAGGACTTAATCGCGTATAGAGTAAAAGCTATGTGTTGAATTATAAGTACTTAAATGTTGATGGTTTTTTAAGGAGGAGGCCTTATGTTGTTAATAAACCATTGTTAAGATAGTGGGGTGTTAAATGACTAGATAAACATAATGCTAATTTGTCTTATATGTTTATTAAAAGGACAAATTTGTAAAATATTTAATAAGGTATTAATACTAAAACAAAAGCATGAAAAATTGATGAGTGTTCATCTTTCACCCACCGAAAATTTGAAAAGAAAAGAAGGAAGAAAAGCTTTGAAATTTCGGCTAGAGTTGAGCTTGATTAAAGATATGTTTGAGCTCGGTTTTTGATAATTTCTATGTTTTCGTAACCGTTGCTTTGTGCTCTACAAAACCCATGATCAAGTTTTGTGAATTGATGATGTTTATGAAATGTGCCATTGATGAAATGGTGAGCTTTGTGGTGAGTGTTAGTGTTAAATGAAAGATATGTGTTTAATGAACATGTTTTGTTCTTGGAGTTTTGATGAATTAAGCTAATTACGGCTAAATTGAGAAAATAGCATTTTGAAGGATTAAAATGTGAAATAAATGAAGTGTGAGGATTTTTATGAACACAAGCAAAATTCGACTAAGCTTGTGTTAGGTGAAATGTCGTGAATTTGATGATTTTGTGAATTAGGGACTAAAGTGTCGAAATATGAAAATGTGAGGGCTATTTTGTAAAATGCCCTAAATGTGTATGTGTGGACTAAATTGAATGAGTTGTTGATTGAATTGATTGAATTTGAATGTGTATAGACTAAGAGAGGAGAGGTCCGGATCGAGATCGAGGCAAAGAGAAAGTGCTCGATTAATCGACTGTTTCGGTATTTTGACATTCGAGGTAAGTTCGGATATAATACATCTTATTAAGATATGTTTTTGTATTATGAAATGAATATGTATATGTGTATGAAATCGAGATGCTATGTGCAAGATTTAGTTATTGGCACTAAGTGTGTGATATTGAAATTGAAACAGAAATGAATAGCACTGTGTGTGCGATGTTATGGAAGCTTCGGCTTATAGATTTGGCACTGTGTGTTGTTACCGAGATAAGTAGGTTGAAAGGTTAGGCACTAAGTGTGCGATGACTAATATGAACCGACCATGTATATGGCACTGAGTGTGCGATTAAATTGAAAGAATATCAGAAGATGATCGACATGTGATATCGAGCATTGAGTAGCTTGGAAATTGAATAACTATGTGTTAGTTAAGGTATGTATTGAACCTTTGTGGTTGATGAGTTATAAACAAGTTATGATTGAGTGAATGAGTATTTTAGCTATGGATGAGGAGGCATGAATATGAGATAATTGATCTATGTGATTGTTTAATTATATACATTGGTTTGATTTGATGAGATAATTGTATTGTATGTCGAACTTACTAAGCTTTGAAAAGTTTACTGTGTGATTTGTTCTCTACTTTGCAGTGTCAGTAAAGCTAGCTCGGATCTGGGGATCATCAGCATCTCAGTCACACTATCGGCAAACTATTTTGGGTACCTTTGGATAGATGTACATAATTGGAATATGGCATGTATAGGCTAGTTATTTTGAGACATTTTTGAGATGTGTAAATAGCCATGTGATGTGGCTAGACATATGATGACATTGAGCATGAATGGCTTTGATATATGATGCATCTTTTGGTATGGATTGTGAGTTGAAAAATTGACTTGTGAATGGTAACTTTGTGTTGATAAAATGCTAGTATGATTTAGTGAAATTGAGAAGGAATAATGTTTAGTATTGAACGTGTTCAAATTGTATATGTTAGCTTATAAGTTGATATGATTAAAAGTGAGTTTGTATGAGTTGATAGATTGATCGTATGATAGGAAATGGTTGCCAAAATGTGTGTATAAACATACTTAGGTGTGCTTGTAGTGATTGACCCATGTGGGTGGCAATTTGGCCTTGCAAATGGCCTATTTTTGCCACACAGTTGTGGCACAAGGCCATGCCTAGTGACCGTGGGCGTAAGTCAGTGTATGGCCTAGTAGTACACGACCTTAGCATGGGGGTGCTGGATAACCGTGTTGGTTTTGGCAGGATTGACCACGGTCGGGGTACACGGGCATGCTTTGTGACCGTGGGGGCCAAGTGAGGTTAGTCCACGGCCAAGGTGCACGGGCGTGCTTGGTGGCCGTGGGAGTGTAGTCAGGATAGACCACGGGAAGGACACACGAGTGTGTCTATTAGCCGTGGAGGGCACACGGTCTGCCCACACGGGCATGTAAGCCCTGTAACTTAGGAAAGTTTTAAATTTGGAGAAGTTTCTGTACGTGTTTCAGTTTAGTCCCGACCGCTCCCTAGCATGTGTTTAAGGTCTTATACGCCTTAAAAAGGGACTATTTGTTTATGTTTGATATACTATGATGGTGAATGACTTTGTGTTGTAAATGGGTTGTGAAATGATCCTATTGTCTGGTAATGCCTTTGACCCTAATTTGGCGACGGTTTCAGGTTAAGGGTGTTACATTTTATTGGTATCAGAGCTATGGTTTAGTCGATTCTTGGACTAACGTAGCGCGTGTGAGTCCAGCTATACATGCCATATTTGAAATTGCGATAGTGTGATGAATTCTAACAATTGAAATGTGTTTACATATAGTAATGGATCTCTATCGAGCAGTTGCTGACGATGTAGAGAGTAATGCACCTGCTCTCGCTCAAGGGACAGCGCCGGCCACATCTAGGCCGAATGATAGTGGTGAAGGAGGAGAGGCTAAGCAAGCCTTCTTTCGAATGATGAGTGAGTGGTTTACGGAGTTCGTTCGAACGAATTTGGCTGCTCCACAACCTCCATCCCCACAAGTACCTGTTGTGCCACAAGTTGTAGATCCGATCAGATCGAATAAACCTCCTGTGGATAAGATTCGCAAGTATGGGGCCGAAGAGTTTAGGGCCACATCTGATGACGATGCTGAATGAGCCGGGTGTTGGCTTGAGAATATAATCAAAGTATTCGATGAGATGTCGTTAAATCCTGATGAGTGCATTAAGTGTGCAGTTTCATTGCTGAGAGACACGTCATATAACTAGTGGAAAACATTGTTATCTGTTGTTCCGAGAGAGAGAATCACCTGGTACTTCTTTCAAGTTGAGTTCAGAAAAAAGTATATTAGTCAGCGCTTCATTGATAAAAAACGTAAAGAGTTTCTAGAGTTGAAACATGGCCATTTGTCTGTTACTGAGTACGAGCGAGAATTTGTAAGATTGAGTCAATACGCGAGAGAATGTGTTTCGACCGAAGCTACTATGCGCAAACGTTTCATAGAGGGATTGAATGAAGACATTAAATTGTTGGTTGGGATACTTGATATAAATGAATTTGTTGTGTTAGTTGAAAGAGCATGCAAAGCTGAGGAGCTCAGTAAAGAAAAAAAGAAAGCCGATTCTGAGGCTCGTGATGAAAGAAAGAGATCGATGAATAAGTTCTCTCAACCTTCAGCGAAGAGATATAGAGATACAAGCAATCGTTCAAATGTTTCGTTTGGACATTCAAGTAGAGATCGTTCGAGACAGTACTGGTTTACGAATTCAAGTTCCAAATGAATCAAGTGTTGGCAGTGTTAAGAGTAACAAGCCCGAGTGTAGACAATGTGGGAGACGACATGTGGGAGAGTGCTGGGACAAGTGTAACAACAGAACATGCTATAAGTGTGGATCCTGAGATCATTTTATTCGAGATTGTCCAAAGATGGTCGAAGTAGAAAATGTTCAGAATGAAAGACTGAGTAATGTGACAGCTAGGGGTAAACCACCCAGAAACACCAGAAATGTGAGTGAGAGCCAGAAAGGGATAACTGATACAGTAATGAGGTCAAGAGGGAGATCACCTGCCCGAGCCTATACTATACGTGTATAAGAGGAAGCATCATCTCCAGACGTCATCACCGGTACTTTCACTTTATTTGACACTAGTGTCATTCCTATGCGTGTATGAATTTAGTATTGAATAAAACGCTACTTGTTAAGTCTACTGAATTTATGGTTAGAGTGTCAAACCCCTTAGGCAAGTGTGTCTTGGTGGATAAGGTGTGCAAGAGTTTCCCATTGATGTTTCGTGATGCTTGTTTTATGGCTAATTTGATGTTGTTACCGTTCGATGAGTTTGACATATTTTTGGGTATGGATTGGCTTACTCTGCATAATGCCATTGTGAATTGTAAAAGAAAGAGTATTGAATTGAGAAGTCAGAATGGTGAGCTAGTTCAAATTGAATCCAGTGATATGAAAGGATTACCAGTTGTTGTATCTGCGATGAAAGCTATGAACTATGTGAGAAAGGGTTGTGAAACTTATTTGGCATACGTGATTGATACAAAAGTGTCGTAAAAGAAAGTTGAATCTGTGCCTGTGGTATGTGAGTTTCCAGATGTGTTTCCTGAAGAGCTACCGGGATTACCTTCAATTTGAAAAGTGGAATTTGGTATTGAATTAGTGCCGGGAACCACTCCCATTTCTATAGCTCCGTATAGAATGGCACCAACAGAATTGAAAGAGTTAAAATCGCAGTTGCAAAAATTAACTGATGGAGGATTTGTACGATCGAGTTTCTCACCCTGGGGAGCTCCTGTGTTATTTGTGAAAAAGAAAGATGGAACTATGAGAATGTGCATCGATTATCGACAGTTAAACAAAGTGACGATAAAGAATAAATATCCGTTGCCTCGTATTGATGATTTGTTTGATCAGTTAAAGGGAGCTATAGTGTTTTCAAAGATTGATTTGAGATCTGGTTACTATCAGTTGAGAGTTATAGAATCTGACGTGCCGAAAATTGCTTTCAGAACAAGGTACGGACACTATGAATTCTTAGTGATGCCTTTCGGACTAACTAATGCTCTTGCAGTGTTTATGGATTTGATGAATCAGATATTCAGACCGTATTTGGATCATTTTGTTATGGTGTTCATTGATGATATTTTGATCTATTCATGTGATGAAACGTAGTATGCTGAACATTTGAGAATCGTGCTACAAACTCTATGTGAGAAGCAGTTATATGCAAAGTTTAGTAAATGTGAATTTTAATTGCGCGAGGTTGGATTTCTGGGACATATTGTATCAGCTGCGGGAATAAGAGTTTATTCGAGTAAAATCTCTGCTATTTTGGAGTGGAAGCCTCCAAGAAATGTGTCTGAAGTCCATAGTTTTCTGGGACTAGCGGGATATTATAGGCGGTTTGTGAAAGGTTTCTCTATGATTGCGACTCCGTTGACGAAGTTGCTACAGAAAGATGTTAGATTCGAGTGATCAGAAAAGTGCCAACAAAGTTTTGAACAATTGAAAGTGTTGTTAAAGGAAGCACCAGTGTTGATTCAGCCTGAATCAGGCAAAGAGTTCTTAGTTTACAGTGATACGTCATTGAATGGTTTGGGCTGTGTACTGATGCAAGAAGGGAAAGCCATTGCTTATGCCTCGAGACAGTTAAAGCCGCACGAAAGGAATTACCCGACGCATGACCTTGAGTTAGTCGCGATTGTGTTTGCGTTAAAGATTTGGCGTCACTAACTATTTGGTGAAAAATGTCATATTTATACTGATCATAAGAGTTTAAAGTATTTGACGACTCAGAAAGACAGAGAAGATGGCTAGAATTGTTGAAAGACTATGAACTTGTGATAGATTACCACCCGGGTAAGGCTAATGTGGTAGCTGATGCTTTGAGTCAGAAATTGTTATATGCTCTGCGAGCTTTGAGTAATCAGATAGATCTGTGTAATGATAATGCGGTGGTAGCTGAATTGAAAGTTAAGCCGATGTTTGTACAGTTGATTTGTGATGCCCAGAAAAGGGATGTTGAAATGATGACTAAACGAATTCTGTGTGAATCAAATGTTGAATCAGAATTTCGAGTAGATAGTGATGATTGTTTGCAATTTAGAGATCGGATTTGTGTTCCGAGAAATTCAGAGTTAATTTCGATGATTTTGAATGAAGCTCATAGTAGTCATTTAACTGTGCATCCGGGGAGTACAAAGATGTATAGTGATTTGAAACAGTTCTATTGGTGGCATGGCATAAAAAGAGACATTTCTGACTTTGTGTTGAAGTGTTTAGTTTGTCAGCAAGTTAAGGCTGAACATCAAGTTCCGTCCGGTTTATTACAACCGATTATGACTCCTGAGTGGAAATGGGAGAGAATTACGATGGACTTTGTGTCGGGTTTGCCCTTATCTCCGAGTAAGAAAGATGCAATCTGGGTGATAGTGGACAGATTGACGAAGTCAGCCCATTTCATTCCAGTGAGAATCGATTATTCTTTAGATAAGTTAGCTGAACTGTATATCGATGAGATTGTGAGATTGCACGGAGTACCGTTATCTATAGTGTCTGACAGAGATCCGAGATTTACCTCTCGATTTTGGAAGAAATTGCAAGATGCTTTAGGCACGAAATTGCATTTCAGTACTGCTTTTCATCCGCAAACGGATGGTCAATCCGAGCGAATCATTCAGATCCTCGAAGACATGCTGAGATGTTGCATACTTGAATTTGAAATTAAGTAGGAAAAGCATTTATCATTGATTGAGTTTGCGTATAATAATAGTTTCCAATCTAGCATTAAAATGGCACCATATGAGGCTCTTTATGGTCGAAAGTGTCAAACTCCATTGTATTGGACCGAGCTGAGTGAGAATAAGATTCACGGGGTTGATCTTATAAAAGAGACTGAACAGAAAGTGAAAGTAATTCGTGACAATTTGAAAGCAGCCTCAGATCGTCAGAAGTCTTATGCAGATTTGAAACGAAAGGATATTGAATTCGAAATTAGTGATAAAGTGTTTCTGAAAGTGTCTCCATGGAAGAAAATACTTCGATTTGGCCGAAAGGGCAAGTTGAGTCCGAGGTTCATCGGACCGTATGAGATTATTGAACGAGTTGGGCCTGTTGCTTATAGATTGAGATTGCCATCTGAGTTAGAAAAGATTCATAACATGTTTCATGTGTCAATGCTTCGACGGTACAGATCAGACCCGTCTCACGTGATTGCTCCTACTGAGGTTGAGATCCAGTCGAACTTGTCGTATAGTGAAGAACCGATCCGAATTTTGGCATGAGAGACCAAAGAGTTGAGAAATAAGAAAATTTCCTTAGTGAAAGTATTATGGCACAAACACGGAGTTGAAGAGGCTATGTGGGAGCTTGAGAACATTATGAGAGAGCAATATCCGCATCTATTCACTGGTAAGATTTTCGAGGACAAAAATCCCTAAGGGGGGAGAGTTGTAACAGCCCAGTTTAGACCCTGGTCAGAACAGTGGTTTCGAGACCACAAATCCGAGGTCGGAATGTTAATTTAATGTTATCTTCTGTGTGAATAGTATGTGATACAGTCTGTGTGAAAATTTTGTGTGATATTTTGGTCGTTTGTGTGTCGAATTAAGAGAAAGGACTAAATTGCATATAGAGTAAAAGCTATGTGCTGAATTATAAGTACTTAAATGTTGATGGCTTTTTAAGGAGGAGGCCTTATGTTGTTAATAAACCATTGTTAAGATAGTGGGGTGTTAAATGACTAGATAACCATAATGCTAATTTGTCTTATATGTTTATTAAAAGGACAAATTTGTAAAATGTTTAATAAGGTTTTAATACTAAAACAAAAGCATGAAAAATTGATGAGTGTTCATCTTTCACCCACCGAAAATTTGAAAAGAAAAGAAGGAAGAAAAGCTTTGAAATTTCGGCTAGAGTTGAGCTTGATTCAAGGTATGTTTGAGCTCAGTTTTTGATAATTTCTATGTTTTTGTAATCGTTTCTTTGTACTCTACAAAACCCATGCTAAAATTTTGTGAATTGATGATGTTTATGAAATGTGCCATTGACGAAATGGTGAGCTTTGTGATGAGTGTTAGTATTAAATGAAAGATATGTGTTTAATGAACATGTTTTGTTTTGGAGTTTTGATAAATTTAGCTAATTATGGCTAAATTGAGAAAGTAAAATTTTGAAGGATTAAAATGTGAAATAAATGAAGTGTGAGGGTTTGTATGAACACAAGCAAAATTCGGCTAAGCTTGTGTTAGGTGAAATTTTGTGAATTTGATGATTTTGTGAATTAGGGACTAAAGTGTCAAAATGTGAAAATGTGAGGGCTATTTTGTAAAATGCCTTAAATGTGTATGCGTGGACTAAATTGAATGAGTTGGTGATTGAATGGGTTGAATTTGAATATGTATATACCAAGAGAAGAGAGGTCCGGATCGAGATCGAGGCAAAGAGAAAGTGCTCAATTAATCAACCGTTTTGGTATTTTGACATCCGAGGTAAGTTCGGATATAATACATGTTATTAAGATATGTTTTTGTATTCATAATGTGTATATGTGTATGAAATCGAGATGCTATGTGCAAGATTTAGTTAATGGCACTAAGTGTGCGATATTGAAATTGAAACAGAAATGAATAGCACTGTGTGTGCGATGTTATGAAAGCTTTGGCTTATAGATTTGGCACTGTGTGTGTGTTACCGAGATAAGTAGGTTGAAAGGTTAGGCACTAAGTGTGCGATGACTAATATGCACTGACCATGTATATGGCACTAAGTGCGCGATTAAATTGAAAGAATATCAGAAGTTGATCAACATGTGATATCGAGCATTGAGTAGCTTGGAAATTGAATAACTATTTGTTAGTTAAGGTATGTATTGAACCTTTGTGGTTGATAAGTTATAAACAAGTTATGATTGAGTGAATGAGTATTTTAGCTATGGATGAGGAGGCATGAATATGAGATAATTGATCTATGTGATTGTTTAATTATATACATTGGTTTGATTTGATGAGATAATTGTATTGTATGTCGAACTTACTAAGCTTTGGAAAGCTTACTGTGTGATTTGTTCTCTGCTTTGCAGTGTCAATAAAGCTAGCTCGGATCTGGGGATCGTCAGCATCTCAGTCACACTATCAGTAAACTATTTTGGGTACCTTTGGATAGATGTACATAGTTGGAATATGGCATGTATAGGCTAGTTATTTTGAGACATTTTTGAGATGTGTAAATAGCCATGTGATGTGGCTAGATATATGATGGCATTGAGCATGAATGGCTTTAGTATATGATGCATCTTTTGGTATGGATTGTGAGTTGAGAAATTGACTTGTGAATGGTAACTTTGTGTTGATAAAATGCTAGTATGATTTAGTGAAATTGAGAAGGAATAATGTTTAGTATTGAACGTGTTCAAATTGTATATGTTAGCTTATAAGTTGATATGATTAATTGTATGAGTTGATAGATTGATCGTATGATAGGAAATGGTTGCCAAAATGTGTGTATAAACATACTTAGGTGTGCTTGTAGTGATTGACCCATGTGGGTGGCAATTTGGCCTTGCAAATGGCCTATTTTTGCCACACGGTTGTGGCACAAGGGCATGCCTAGTGGCCGTGGGCGTAAATTAGTGTATGGCCTAGTAGTACACGGCCTTAGCATGGGGATGCTGGATAACCGTGTTGGTTTTGGTAGGATCGACCACGGTCAGGGTACACGGGCGTGCTTTGTGACCGTGGGGGCCAAGTCAGGTTAGACCACGGCCAAGGCACACGGGCGTGCTTGGTGGCCGTGGGAGTGTAGTCAAGATAGACCACAGGAAGGACACACGGGTGTGTCTATTAGCCGTGGAAGGCACACGGCCTGCCCACACGGGCATGTAAGCCCTGTAACTTAGAAAAGTTTTAAATTTTGAAAAGTTTCTGTACGTGTTTTGGTTTAGTCCCGACCGCTCCCTAGCATGTGTTTAAGGTCTTATACGCCTTAAAAAGGGGCTGTTTATTTATGTTTGATATATTATGATGATGAATGACTTTGTGTCATAAATGGGTTGTGAAATGATCCTATTGTCTGGTAATGCCTTTGACCCTAATCCGGCGACGATTTCGGGTTAAGGGTGTTACAATATGTGCATGATGAAGTAGGTTGTTAATAAGGTGTTGATGTTTTGATTTTAGATATGAAAAGTGCCTTATTGTCATGTTGTGTGTTGCATTGAAATGGCATAAGTGTGGTTGCTTTTTAGGGTGGCAATTGGCTTGGTAGATAGCCTTATAATTGTCCACACGGGTAGACACACGAGTCTGTGTCTAGGCCGTGTGTAACACACGATCTGTTCCATGGGCGTGTTCCCAGGCCGTGTAAAGTCTGCACCTGAATTTGGGAATTAAATTCTCCACACGGTGTAAGGACACGGGCGTGTGCCTTGGCCGTGTGACCTTATTGGGATGATGACTTTAGAAACAGAATGTTAAGGTTTTTACACACGAGAGAAAACACAGGCGTGTCATGGCCGTGTGAGGGACACGGGCCATCGACTCGGGTGTGTGTCAGGCCGTGTGAAACCCCTGTAGGTTCAAGTTGAGAAATAAAATCTACACGGGCTAGGGACATGGGCGTGTGTGACTACATGGCCTGCCCATACGGGCGTGTGGCCCTAATTTAAGCTAAAATTTTCTAAGTGTTCAAAAGTTTCTGGTTTAGTCTCGAACCATTCCGTATGTATGTTTAGGGTCCCGTGGACCTATAATTGGAATGTTATGATCTCGAATGAGAAGTTTTAAGTCAAAATGAAATTGTAAGTCTTGATGTTGTATGTTTGAGCAAGTATGGTAATGCCTCATACCCATTTTCGGCGTCGAATACGGGTAAGGGATGTTACAGTACCCCGACATGTAAATAAATATCCTATTTGAGATTGACCTTTATGTGGATCTGATAAGTATTCAGCATCAATATAGCCGACTAATAAGGATTTTGAATTATTTGAGTAAAATAACCCCATATCAATGGTCCCTCTGAGATATCTAGATACATGTTTAATTCCATTCCAAAGTCTACGTGTTGGAGAAGAACTAAATCTTGCTAACAAGTTTATAGAAAAAGCTATATTAGTTCTTGTGTTGTTTGCAAGACACATCAATGCCCCTATATCACTTAGATATGGTACTTAAGGACCAAGAAACTCTTCATCATTCTCGCAAGGACGAAATTAATTTTTATTCACATCTAATGATCATACAACCATCGGAGTACTCAATGGGTATGCTTTATCCATGTAAAATTTCTTTAATATCTTTTCCGTATAAGTTGATTGATGAACATGAATTTCATCTTTTAAATGCTCGATTTGTAAGTCAAGACAAAACTTTGTTTTTCGAATATCTTTCAACTCAAATTCTTTCTTTAAACAATTTATTGTATTTTGAAGCTCTTCAGGACTTCCAATAATATTTAGATCATCAACATAAATAACAATTATCACAAAATCTGATCCAAACCATTTTATTCATGGGTGCGGAAGGTACCAGAGTTGGATTATTCGGGGGTAGAGGTTGTTGTACAGCCAGGTTAGTCTGAATAAACTGGGTAAACCATTCATTCATCATCTGGTAGAAGGCTTGCTTAGCCTCCCCCTCATGACTACCCGAAATAGATCGAGAGTCTACCAGCGCTGACCCGCGTGCGCGATCAGGCGCTACACTCTCTACATCATCCGCTACGGCTTTGTCAGGATCCATTTACTATATAAAACACAGTTTGAAATGTCAGAAGTCACCACACTATCATATATATAATAAAGGCATGTATAGCTAGCATTTCACGTGCTACGGTAGTCCTAGAATCGACTAAACCGTAAGCTCTGATACCAATCAAATGTAACACCCCTAACCTGTATCCATCGTCGGATTAAGATTAAGAGGCATTACCGAAGTAAACTCAAATCCAGATAGACATTCATTTGAATTGTAGCATAAACAATGCAATCTTCCCTATTTCATATAGCGTTACAACCCATTTAAAATAAATGATGTATAACGAGTTTTATTATAGGTCCTTATTACCAGTCAATGCCCGAACCACATAACCTAAACATTCACGAAATATTTATTCACTTAAAACATATCACTACTTGTATCATTATAACCTATGTCTGTCATAATCAAATCTCATATAACACAAACTGCTTCCACTCATTTTACTACAAAACAAATACATATTAAACCAACTGAACCATTCATGCTGTTCATACCATTTAAAAATCAAATATTCGTACAACATAAAATTTACCACATGACCGAATTTACCTTTAATAGATACATACATACATATAACGTGCACTATACCCTAGAAGCAAAAGTCACGTTTGCGTTGCACATAATTAACCAACCATATCATTTCACTTACCATTGGATTTGCATTTAAGTAACCACAAAACAAATTCCCTTCTTACCATTAGCCTCCGTACCATTATAGCCACTTTTAATATTCATACTTCATTTTTTTATAACTATAATTATCATATGGCTGAAATCATTTAAGCATAATACCATTATTCCTTCTAAATGCATCAAACATATATTATTTACCTTATTAACGTAACATATAACTTAACTCAACTATCACTAATAAATCAAATCAAACAAGCAACACACCAAGATCATACTCCCAACATATACACATCAGCCTCATTTCGCACATAATAAGCTAAAGCCGAATTTGCTAAAACCAAACACATCAAATACTTAACCAAATACACTTATAGCTAACTTAAACTTCATGATCAAGTCATTATACCAAAACATATAAGTGAAGCTTCACCAAAAGAAATAGCCATTTTCGAAAGGCTATATTTATATACAAGATTAAAATACCATTGGTTTACAACTTAGTCTAGCCTATACATGCCTTTTGAATCAAAAACTAAGTTTATATGTACCAAATGAGTTGATAGTGTGGTTGACTTCTCCGATGATCCTCTGAGCCCGTAGCTTGACCAAAATCTATAAAACAAACAATGTACACACACACAGTAAGCTTACTAGCTTAGTAAGTCTTAAGCAAGTACATTATAACTTCAATCATCCAAGCATTTTAACAAACAATTCAAGACATTAGATATACATAGTTTAAATCATAAATTCACCATAGCCGAATACCATTATTTCATTTAACCTAACACCTTTCATTTTCTTACCAAAGTACACCATTCACCGGATATACCAACACATATATAAGTATAGATATACTTACATAAACATTTTCAACCACCCTCATGCTTTCAAGTAATCAATCTCCTCATGGCATAATATATATATAATTTCCAACAACCAATGTATAACATATTTGCTTCCTCATATTATTTGCTCATTAACATCACATGCAACATGTAAGTATGAAAAACACACACCTCAAGGCCGAATTAACATAATTCATTTTCAAAAGCTTAAACTTCCTCGATTTGTTTCATAACTTTGTTGTTACATAATCTGAGCTCAGAATTTCAGTTCACCGGTATAGAACCTGCTAGGCATCAGCCTGAATCACACACACCGGCACTAGGCCTGCTAGACTCAAGGTCTGAGATTTAAACACCGGCATTTAGCCTGCTGGGTAATAAACCCGGTATGATTCACCGGCACAAGGCCTGCTAGGCTCGAAGCCTGAATATCAACACAATTATCCATTCCATACACATTACTTAATACCACTACCACATGTATTACTTATTTTTCATAATTCCACCACATTTCAATTTCAAGTAAACTTATTCTCATTACAAATAAATAAACCAACTCAACATTATACAATTCAGATTCGACAACTATATATATATATTTCCAACATTTCAATTTTCAATATTTATTAGAGTATGTAGGTAATTTTCGACATATAATTGCTTAAAGACTTACCTCGACCATCGACGGACAACGTAAATCGGCTATTCGATAACCTTCGCCTTTCCCCGATCCAAATCCATTTTTCTTTGTTCTTGGTCTAAACACATTAAAATTTAGATCATTCAAACACATTTCATCTCAATTTAGTCTCAAAACACGTAGATGGGCAAATTACCATTTTACCCCTAATGTTTCACATTTTCACAATTTAGTCCTATTTGCACAAAACTCAAAATACACAAAATTTCATTATATCACCTAAGGGCCGAATGTTCATAGGGACCATACTAATCCATTTATTTCATTTATTTTACATTTTGGTCCCCTAAAAATTCATTTTTGCAATTTAGCCCAAAATACTCAAATTCACCAAAAATCCAAAGACAAAACATATTAATCTAACATATATCTTTCATAATTCATAACTATCATCATAAAACTCATGAACTCATCAATGGCACATTTCAAAATATTCACCAAAATCAAAAATTCAAGCATGGGTCTTGAAGTATTCGAAGCAACGATCACAAAAACATAAAAATTATAAAAAACCAAAGGAAAACACACCTTGAATTGAGTTAGATGATGGCCGAATACTTCAAAGCTTTTAAACCCCTTATTTTTAGCTAACATTCAGCAATGAATAATGAAGAAAAAAATAAAATGGTTTTTAATTTCATATAATTTAACATATGTTAACATTATTAATGGTTTACTATTTTAACCTTTAACTAATATTAAAAACAACATATAACTTAAGGTTATATTTGACCTTTGCCGCCCACTATCCTTGGACATGGGATATTTGCCCATTAGAGACCTCATATTAAAAAGCCATCATCAAGTTAACACTTACACTTTATTTTATAACTTTTACATTTTACGCGATTAAGTCCTTTTTTTTCTAAATTAAACACACAAACGATTAAATTTTCCTACGAAACTTTCACACACATTAATTCACATATAATAAGCACAAAATATAATATTTAAATATTTCCCAGACTCAGATTCGTGGTCCCGAAACCACCGTTCCGATTAAGGTCAATTTCGGACTGTTACAGAAGATCCCACTATGGAAGTGGGAGAGGATAACAATGGACTTTGTTAGTGGGCTGCCCCTAACGCCTACGAAGAAAGATTCACTGTGGGTGATCGTTGATCGGTTAACGAAGTCCGCCCACTTCATACCGGTCCGGGTGGACTACTCGCTTCAGAGGTTGGCCAAGTTATATGTGGCAGAAATCGTGAGGTTGCATGGGGTACCCGTGTCTATCATATCAGACAGAGATCCTAGGTTTACACAATGGTTCTGGAAGGCGTTACACGAAGCTTTGGGTACAAGACTAGATTTCAGCATGACGTTTCATCCACAGACTGATGGTCAATCAGAGAGAGTAATTCATATTCTGGAAGATATGTTGAGAGGTTGTGTAATCAACTTCAGAGGTAGTTGGGAGGATTTCTTACCATTGGCAAAATTTGCGTACAACAATAGTTATCAATCCAGCATTCAGATGGCACCCTACGTGGAGTTGTATGGTCGTAGGTGTTGTACTCCTACCTGCTGGACGGAGTTGGGTGAGCGACAGTTGTTGGGTCCGGAATTGATCTCAGAGATAGAAGAAAAGGTTAAGTTGATTCGGGCTCGGTTGAAGGAAGCTTCCGACAGGCAAAAATCGTACGCAGATCTGAAGCGTAAGGAAATAGAGTTCTTAGTGGGTGATCAGGTTTTTCTGAAAGTTTCACCTTGGAAGAAGGTTCTAAGATTTGGACGGGAAGGCAAGTTGAGCCCCAGATTCATTGGGCCTTATCGGGTGTTGAAACGTGTGGGACCAGTGGCTTATCAACTTGAGTTACCTCCTGAGTTGAGTTAGATACATAATGTATTCCATGTTTTGATGTTAAGGTGCTATCGTTCGGATCCATCTCACATAATGCCGATGGAAAAAATTGAAGTGAGACCAGACCTGTCTTTTGAAGAAGAACCAGTGCAGATCTTAGATCGAGATGTTAAGGTGTTGGGAAGGAAGTCGGTTCCATTGGTCAAAGTGTTATGGCGTAATCACAGTTTAGAAGAATCCACGTGGGAGCTGGAAGAGGCAATTCGATAGCAATACCCTCACCTCTTTTGATCAGGTAAATTTCGAGGCCGAAATTTCTGTAAGGGGGTAGAACTGTAACATCCTAGAATTAGGGGTTCTGTAATTTGCACTATTTCTTGCATTTGGCTAGTTATGCTTGTTGTTTTGGTGTGTTTGGGGGTCCCGGGAAGGATCGGGTTCAAGCCAGAGCTTTGGTAAATTTTTCTCTTTAGGGCACTTTAGGGGGAAAGCTAGGGGATGTAGGCCTTAGGTATGATTGCTGGTATTTTGATGTCACAAGAGGAGCTAGTGGCAAGGTGGTGTGGCGTCACTTGTAGGAGCAAAGGGGGAGGAGTTCGAATCCTATCTGCTGCACAGTGGAACTTTATTTTTGTGCTCAAGGTGGTGAAGTGTTGGCATTCGGCTGGGACTCTTCTAGGAAGAGTTTGAATTGGTCAAATAATTCAAATGGTGGATGGAGTGGGCTTGTTGGAGAAAAACTAGGAGCAAATTAAGGGATGTGGTGGAGTGATGAAGTTGGCTGAAAGTGGGAGACTTGAGAAGAGGGAAATTCGGCCAAAGTGTAGGGGAGTATAGGGGGACTTTTGAGTAGCAATTGCGATAAGGGGAGAGTAGTGTGTCGTTTGTGTCAAGAGTGGAGAGGTGAGTTTTGTTTCTCATCATTTTCGATTATAACATTTTGGGAAGATCTTTGCTCTCTTTTCTTTACCGAAACCGTAAGTGACTATTCTCTTTGTTTTTCATTTCTTTTCTCTTCTCCCTCAAGTTTGGTAGCCGAAACTTCAAGCTTCCCATCCTTCTCGTCTTTTCTTTTCGTCCTACTTTTCTTCTTCACCACAAGCCGACTTCTCTTGAAGCCACTCTTTGCCGAACCTTTCTCTTTTGATTTCCACCATAGTCGAACCTATATACTTCTTCTTTACTTCTCTACCTTTTCCTTTAAACCGAAACCCCTACTTCTTCTAAATCTTGACTAGTTTTCTTCCATCATTGATTTGGGCTCTTTCTTTACTTTTTATTTCTTTTATTCTCATTCTCTTTTAGCTGTCCGAATCTCCTATTGTACTACACTAAATCCATTTTTGTCACTTTTAGCCGATCTTTGGGAAGCAAGGTGTTAGGGGTTTTCTTGTCGGTTGATAGTTTCTTCAATCGGGTTGGATTGTGCAAGGTAAGGTTCTTCTCTGTAGTTCGTAATTCTTTTTGGTACTTGTTCTTTTTCCTTTCTATCTTCTTCACTCTAAAAGCCGAAAGTCTCACTCTGTCTTTCCTTCCAAGGGCCGAATCTGTTGGAGTGCAAGCACACCACTTTAAGCCTCTTCTTAGTTTCAGAATCTCGTAAGGAGGGTGGGATTCATCTAGAATCACAAGATGAATCCATTAGGATGATTTCTGAGCAGTCAAGCCAATCTAAGGAGGGGAGTGGACTCGTAGTCTCTGCTCCTAAGTTCAAACGACGTGCTGTGTCGGCGGTTCGAGACTTTCCACTGGGTTGTGGTAGAGAGCCAACATCTATTTGGGATAGGCAGATAGTGGCTAGTGAGGGTATCAACGATCAGAAGCGTTTAGTCCTTCGCGTAATCAGATGTGTAATTTTCACACCATCTTTTGTGTGATTATTAAAAAGTATGTGAATTGTTTAAAAGCCAAAACATCGGTAATGGTTGTTGAGTTACCCTTGGGGGTAACGTTGGCGATACCAGGTTAGTTACCTTTGGTGGTGTCTTGTAAATTCTTTATCATGAATATCTATATGCTCTGATGATTTGATTTATGTTGACATATGTGCATTCATTACATTATGATATTATGTTGCATGGGATTGGGATATGATACTGATAAAAAGGGGAAGTGCATTTCAGTGGTTTGGTACCCCATATATCAGTGACTCTGTCACATTATTTCAGTGGTTTGGTACCACATATATCGGTGACCCTGTCACATTATTTCAATGGTTTGGTACCACATTCAGTGGCTTGGTGCCACAAGTGTTTTGGCTGGTACAGGTAGTGTAGAGGATGGAACACTAGGTGGGGTTGGGTTGCATTGCATACATTTTCTGATATGCCATGTTGTTAGGGCTAAGGCCCAATGTGCTGTGGGCTTAGGCCCAGGTTTCGTTCGTAAGAGGAATTACACACTGATCCTCGTGACTCACCCCTCTGCATAATTTTGTAGGTAACCCCTAGTTCGAGGATTTGGAGCCAGGGAGGACACTGAGGTGGCCATGCATTACTTCTTTCGTAAATTTCATTTCCTTTATTTAATCTTACTTTAATTTTGGTATTTGTTATGTAATAAGGCCTCCAGGATTTTATAATTTGGTTTTCGACTTATTACGGTGATTATTGCTTTTATGAAACGTCAAGTTGGGAGTTTTTTAAACAGAATGAAAACAAACATTTCTTTTAATAATGACACATGGATAACAAGCAAATAAATGATTAAATTTGGAAATTTCCTTAGAACCACAAACATTGTTTTCAAAATGTCACCTTTCTGAAGACCACTAGCTTCGATTTTTCGTATCGCAAAACTAGTTTTTGATTGTCAGCATTTTAATAGAAGTTTTTAAGAAAACCATAAAGCTAAATTCGATTTTCAAAATGAAAACAAAATGCAAAGTTTGCCAAAGTGCGAAGTTTTTAAATTGCAAAGTTTCTTCTTAAACCAATCTTTCCATGTGACATACCAGATCCGATCGTAGTGTTTAGGCCGGGTTTGGGGTGTTACACCAGGGGTAAAAGTGTAAATATGACAAAGTTTAGGGGTAAAAATATAATTTTACCAAAAATGTGAAATTGGGCTAATTTGAGTAGCATGATGAATAAATAAATTAAATGTGTTGTTATAGATCAAGGAAGATGAGATTCAGAATTAGATCGGGGGAAAAGCAAGATAATCGAGTAAGTGACTTATTTCGTCGTTTCATACCAACGTAAGTTCGTATGTTAATAAGCATTAAATTTGATATGTTTAAATGCTTAACTGATATATTGTGTTGTTTCGTATGTTATATTGGATCATGAATAATATAAAATTACGAGATTGTATTGAAAGATCAAATTAAGAGAAATGTAGGGCGGAGTATGATCGAATTTCGACATAAAGCCACATTTTTTGGGGGGGTTTGAATGCAAGGTTGAAAGTTCTTGTAATATACCGGGATAGGGGTTATTTTGTTGTGGCTTTGTGTGCATGTGTCTGTTGTGCTGTGTTGTTGTTTGGGTGGTTTCGGGGCTTAGTTGTAAGTTAGAAGTAAGCCTGAGTAGGTAGGAAAATTTTAGTTTTAAGCTTTATGTGAGAGGAGCTGAAGGAGCTGGGGTTAATAGGTATTCTTTAGTGGTTTTTAGCACAAAAAGAGGAGCTGGTGGAGTGGCAAGGAGACGCCACTCTAGAGCTTGGAAGGTGGCGCCACTTGCAGGGGATGAGGTCCTGTGTTCAAGCTGCGGAGTGGCCATATTTTGCATTCTTTTTGACGGCATGGATGGGAGGAGTTGTAGGCAGTTCAAACTCTGCCTAAGACCAAGTCAAGTGCTGAGGTGGTGGGAGGAGAGTGATTTGTGGATGTGGACTTGTTCAAAGTATTTTGAATGAGTGGTTGTGAGTGTATGTGGGAAGGGTGGCCGAATTTTAGGAGAGTTTGGGGGGGAGTGGACGGTTTGGTAATGGGGGGAATGAGGTGTGCCGAAATACACTTTTCATTTTGTGCATTTTCGGTCACATTGGGTAAAAGTAAGTTCTCCCTTTTTGACAAAAGTAAGCCGATTCTTTCTAAAGAATTTCTCTCATTTTTTCTTCACTTTTTTCGAAACCGAAAGACCAAACCCCTATAGCTTGCCGAATGTTGCTTGATTTCCTTGTGTTTTCTTTGTTAGCCGAATGTGCTTGAGCCTTCAAACTTCCATCTCTTTTTCACTTTGGCCAAACCCTTCCACCTCTTTGATTGTTGTTCATTTGTGTTGAGTCGAGTCTAACCCCTCTCTTCCTCTCATACTCTCTTTTTCTTCTTGAAACCTCCCTAGCCGAAACTTCATTCTCCAAAATACCTTCCTCCTTTTTCTTTCTTTTTCAAACCGTATGTACCTTTCTCCTCTTTGTTCTACTTTTGTTGTTTAGCCGAATATCAACCCTTTTTCTCTCCATCTTTCCCATGTGTTCTTTTCCCTTGTGTGAAGCCGAATCTCTCCCCTCTTCTAGTGGTTCTTGGCCGAATTTTGGTGTGGTGTGAATCTCTTCAAGCCTTGGTTTTAGTTGGGTTAAGAGGAAGGTAAGTATAGGGCCGAATGGCTATTTCTTTTCTCCTGTGTCCTTGTCGTTTTGATGTGGTTAAGAGCCGATGGTGGTGATGGGTGGAAGGAGTTAACCTTTTGGTGTTGAACCGATCTTATTGTAGGTCATCTGGATTTGGGTG
The DNA here is from genome assembly GCA_005393395.2 of Gossypium australe. Lineage (NCBI taxonomy): Eukaryota > Viridiplantae > Streptophyta > Magnoliopsida > Malvales > Malvaceae > Gossypium > Gossypium australe. The sequence continues at coordinate 56,743,463 of CM016625.1, forward strand.
CAATCGAGAGGAGCTTTCTTTCTCGGTTAAGCAATCGGTAGGTGGTGGTAAGAAAGAGCTCTTTTAGTCGATTTCATTTAGTTTTCTTTAAGTCAAGTTATTAAAGGACTAACCGCTTCATTTCTGGGTGTGGCCGATTGGTGAAGAGAACCATTGTTGGTTCCGGATTTGGTAGGAAACCAAATCAAGTTTAAGGTAAGGATCAACAATGATCTCTTTGGTTTATTTTTGTCTTGGCCGAATAGTATGAGTTCTAATCCCTTGTTTGGCCGATTCTAGGAGCAAAGTGATCGAAGGATTTAGACCGGTTCTTTGGAACTAAGGCTTTCGCGTTAGCAGGTGTGTAAACTAACACACTGATTTCTTAGTAATATGTTAATAACCTGTTTGTGTAAAGTGAGACTATACGGTTGATGGATTTGGTACCCGACGGGGTATGTGCACGGATACGGGTAAGTCCGTTTCATTACGAGATTGGTAGTGATATATATGATATCATGATATGTGATGTAAATACTACGAGATGCCATGTTGAGCATGTTAGCATGATTGCATGATTTATACCATTTGCATTAGTATGATACGTTATTGGGTGATTTGAGAGGAGGGAGAATATGATATCCGTGTCTTTGGGACACCAGAGGTTTGGCACCTCCAGTGGTTTGGCACCACAGATGACATTTTGTGACTTTGGGTCACCAGAGGTTTGGCACCTCAGCGTCTCGTCCCAGTGGCTTAGTACCACAGTGGGTTGGCCTCACAGTTGATTATACGGGATTGACGCCAGTGATTTGGTATCACACGATGGGTTGGCCCCATCATTCGATTCGTGACTACGGTCACCAGTGATTTGGTATCACACTGTGTCTTTGGGACACCAGAGATTTGGCACCTCATTGCGACTCGTCCCTGTGGTTAACACCACCGTGGGTTGGCCCCACTTGAGAGATACGGGATTGTCGCTAGTGATTTGGTATCACACGTGGTTTGGCACCACATTGTTGGATATCGTGACTTTGGGTCGCCAGTGGTTGGGCACCACCAGTGGTTTGGTACCACACGGGGTAGAAAAGGTGTTACGGATGGTTAGGAACGGGTGCATTAATTGTATTGCTTTGTTATGATGTGTGTTAGCATGTTGTATTATCGGGAGGGGGATTTATGCACTGAGTCGTGTGACTCACCCTCTCCTTTGACATTTCAGGTGACACTTAGACGCGGACACGGAGCCGGGATGGACTCGAGGTGCTCATGCCATGCCTAAATAAGGATTTGCTCAGACTTTTATAAAATTGGTACTTTAGTTTATTTATTACTATTTGGTTTTATTTTGGATTGTAAACGGCCTTTAAAATTATGTTGCTATGTTTATGCTTAAAGTAGATTTTTAATATGCCTTAACAAATTAACTGGGATAAAATTTGCTAAAACTTGGAAAGACAACGGTTTCAAAACTACAAATCGATATGTTTTAAACTATACCATCGGGTATCACACTATGATTTGGGATAAAGAGAACTCAAATGTTTTTCTAACTTAAACTCGATTTTCTACTAAGTCAAAATGTTTTAGTAACAATAAGAAACAACTTGAACTTCTAAATGAGATAAACTTGCTTTACCTACACATCTGATTAAGTTTTCAAAATTTCCGGGTTTTCAAATACACCATCAAATTTTAATCAAGCCTACTCAAGCTTTCTTCAAATACACTATATAGCGAAGTGTTTTCATCAAATTTTTAAACAGAAACCTACCTTCTCAAAATTTCGATTTTCCTCGTAACATACCAGATTCGGTCGTGGTGTGTTGACCGGGTTTGGGGTGTTACAATTATGGTATCAGAGCCAATTTCAAAGGCTCGGCTGTGGGCCTGATGCCAAGAATGTTTTCAAAAGTCTATTTTAAGTGTTTTTGTTTTGAAATGTATGGTTTGAAAGGCATGGCTCCGAGTCTCCGGCACCAATCCACCCAGGTAAGTACCCCTTATTAATGCTTGTGATTTGGATGTAATGCGATGTGATTGGATGATTTGTAGTAGTGGATTACTTTAGAAACTGAAACTGATAGGATTCTGTGAACTCGCGAAAACAAAGCTCTTTACTATTCATAAGACTTTACTTTAAAACAGTGGAATAAATACTGATGCATAAAACTTCTAAATCAGATACGTAGAGAATTTAGTCATGAGTGCTCGAGGTGGACGCGGTCGTGGACGTGGTCGTGGTAGGATGACAGTTTCTGAACCCGTAGGATCTGGTCAGGGGTCAGAAAATGAGATACCGGTACCGCCACCAGCTGGAGGTGGTGAGTTTCAAGATCAGACTGGGGATGATGCAGTGTCACAGGCGATGCTGCGAGTTTTAGGAAGGGTAGCTGGAGTAGGTGGTGGCGCAGGAATTAGGAAATCTGTGCCTGAGCGACTTCGGGCAAACAGGGCTGAGGTTTTCAGAGGTGTTTCTGGTGTTGCTCCCAGCACGGCTGAGTATTGGCTGGAGGCGACAGAGCGGATTATGGACGATTTAGACCTGACTGCTGAGGAGAAGCTGAAGGGCATAGTATCGCTTCTTCGGGATGAGTCATACCAGTGGTGGCTCACGGTTTGGGATAGTGTGGCAGCAGAGGATCTTACGTGGGATTATTTTAGGGCTGCTTATCAGAAAAAGTACATTGGAGCTAGCTACATCGACGCGCAACGAAAAGCATTTCTGAGGCTTGTCTAGGGGAGTAAGTCTGTGTCTGAGTATGAGGCTGAGTACTTGAGGCTGAGCCGGTATGCTAGGGGCATTGTGGCTACAGAGCACGAGAGGTGTGTTCGTTTCGAGGATGGCCTGAGAGACGAACTGAGGTTGCTGATTGCTCCACAGCAGGAGCGTGAGTTTGCTGTCCTGGTTGAGAAGGCTAAGGTAGCCGAGGGTGTTAAGGAGTCGGTGAGGCAGGGCATGAACAGGAACAGGCATAAGAGGAGCTTTGGGTCTTCTGGGTCGTCGGGTAATCTTTAGAAAAGGGCGAGGCAGAGTGGGCCGAATCAGTCTGGTAGGAATGTTGTTGCTAGTCAGGGACCGCCGCAGTGTAACCGTTGTGGGAAATCTCATTGGGGAGGTTGCTAGACCGGTGGAAAAGGTTGCTTTGAGTGTGGTTCTTTGGAGCACCGTGTGAGGGACTGTCCGTGTAAGTTGGCTAGGAATCAGTCTGAGAGTCAGGGTCGTACTCAGTTCAGGAATAATGGACCGCCACCGCAGAGGGGTCGTGGTAATGGCAGAGGAGGTAATGGTTCTGGTCGGGGCCGTGGAGCACCGGGCAGAGGTGCGGGTAGTTCTGAGGCCAGACAGCCTGGGTTAGTGTATGCAGCAAGGCGCCGAGAGGAGGGCGACGCACCGGACGTCATAATCTGTACGTTCTTGATCTTTGGTTCTCCATTTACTGCTTTGATTGATGTGGGTTCGACGCATTCTTACGTATCTAGTAGTATAGTAGAGACCATGGATCTAGACTCTGAGATATCTTCTAGGCAGATGACTGTAATTAGCCCTTTAGGTCACTCTGTAGTAGTAGATAAGCTGTTTAGAGATGTACCCCTAGAACTCTAAGGGGTAGTGTTTGCTGCTGATCTGATGGAACTGCCGTTTGGGGAGTTCGATCTGATTCTTGGGATGGACTGGTTGGTTAAGTACCAGGCGAGGTTGGATTGCGCGGCTAAGCGTATGGTTCTTAAGACGGTTGAGGGTAATGAAGTGGCTATGATAGGTAATAGGAGAGATTACTTATCTAATGTGGTATCTGCTCTGAAGGCTGAGAAGATGGTCAGGAAGGGTTGTGAAGCGTATGTGGTTCATGTGTATGCCTTGGAGGCTAAAGAGTCTGCTGTAGAGAAAGTTCGTACAGTTAAGGAATTTGCTGATGTGTTTCCTGAGGAGTTTCCGGGTTTGCCGCCGGATCACAAGGTAGAGTTCGGGATAGATCTGTTACCCGGGACTGTGCCAGTGTCTATTGCTCCATATAGGATGGCGCCAAAGGAGTTAGTGGAGCTTAAGGCTTAGATCCAGGAGTTGTTGGACCGAGGTTTTATCCGGCCAAGTGTTTCACCTTGGGGAGCGCCGGTACTCTTTGTTAAGAAGAAAGATGGTACGATGCGGATGTGCATAGATTACCGCCAGTTGAATAAGCTGACGATTAAAAACAAGTATCCGTTGCCACGGATAGATGACTTGTTTGATCAGCTGAAGGGTGCAGCGGTATTCTTGAAGATCGACTTGAGGTCTGGGTATCATCAGTTAAAGGTAAAGGTGGCTGATATTCACAAGACAGCGTTTCGGACTCGGTATGGGCACTACGAATTTCTGGTAATGCCGTTCGGGTTGACTAACGCACCGGCAGCATTAGTGGATATGATGAATAGGGTGTTTCAGCAGTATTTGGATCAGTTCGTCGTGGTTTTCATAGACGATATCTTGGTGTACTCGAGGACAGAAGAAGAGCATGATGCGCATTTGCGAGTGGTGCTGCAGATTTTGAGGGAGAAGCAGCTCTATGCTAAGTTTAGTAAGTGCGAGTTTTGGCTTAGAGAAGTGACTTTCTTGGGTCATGTAGTGTCGGCTGAGGGGATTAGAGTGGATCCTTGGAAGATTGAGGCAGTTTTGGATTGGAAGCCGCCTAAGTCAGTGGCTGAGATTTGGAGTTTTCTGGGTTTGGCAGGATACTACCGGAGGTTTGTAGAAGGTTTCTCGTTGATTGCAGCGCCGATGACCAAGTTGTTAAGGAAAGAGGTTCCGTTTGTTTGGACTGAGAAACAACAGGAGAGCTTCGACAAGCTTAAGAAAATTCTGACAGAAGCTCCAATTTTAATTCAACCTGAGGCTGGTAAGGAATTCACAGTGTACTGCAATGCATCACATACGGGATTGGGTTGTGTGCTGATGCAAGAAGGTAAGGTTGTGGCTTACGCATCTCGGCAACTGATGCCACATGAGGTCAACTATCCGACGCACGATTTGGAGCTAGCGGCTGTAGTCTTCGCCTTAAAGATTTGGAGGCACTACTTGTACGGAGAGAGAACGATAGTCTACATAGATCATAAGAGTCTGAAGTACCTTTTGACTCAGAGGGATTTGAATTTGAGGTAGCGCAGATGGGTTGAGTTGCTAAAAGATTGCGACTGTCCGATTGAGTATCATCCGGGCAAGGCTAACGTGGTGGCAGACGCGTTAAGCCGTAAGGTTGTTTCGGACTTAAGAGCAATGTTTGCCCATTTGAGTTTGTATGACGACGGAAGTATTCTGGCAGAATTGCAGGTTAGGCCTGCGTGGGTTGAGCAAATCAGAGAGAAACAGTTAGAGGATGAGGTTTTGAGTGCGCAGAGGGTGCAAGTGCAGAATGGTGGTTTGGAAGGTTACAGTTTGCCTAGTGATGAGGTGCTGCGTTTCCAAGGTAAAGCTTGTATGCCCAAGGATGTGGAGCTGAGGCAGAAGATTCTTCAGGACGCACATAGCAGTCCATATGCTATGCATCCTGGAGGTAGTAAGATGTATAGGGATCTTAGAGAGCAGTTTTGGTGGCCTGGTCTGAAAAGGGAAGTGACAGAGTTTGTAGGGAAGTGTCTGACTTGTCAGCAGGTCAAGGCTGAGCATCAGTTGCCGTCAGGGTTGCTTCAGCCTGTGAAGATTCCTCAGTGGAAGTGGGAAAGGATAACCATGGATTTCGTCAGTGGATTACCGCTTACGCCAAGCAAGAAGGATTCAGTTTGGGTAATTGTGGATCGACTGACTAAATCAGCTCACTTTATTCCGGTGAGGGTTGACTACTCACTTCAGAAGTTAGCGAAGCTGTATGTGTCCGAGATAGTGAGGTTGCACGGTGTGCCAGTATCGATCATCTCAGATAGGGATCCCAGATTTACGTCAAGGTTCTGGAAAGCGTTGCATCAGGCTCTGGGTACGCGGTTAGATTTCAGCACGGCTTTTCACCCGCAGTCTGACAGGCAATCGGAAAGGGTTATTCAAATCTTAGAGGATATGCTGAGAGGTTGTGTTCTGGACTTCAGGGGTAGTTGGGAGGAGTTTCTACCATTAGCTGAGTTTGCCTACAACAATAGTTACCAAGCGAGCATCAAGATGGCACCATACGAGGCGTTGTATGGTAGGAAGTGTCGCTCACCTACCTGTTGGACAGAGTTAGGTGAACGTCAGTTGTTGGGACCCGAGTTGGTTGCAGAGACTGAAGACAAGGTTAAGTTGATTCAGGCTCGGTTGAAGGAAGCTTCGGACCGGCAGAAGTCTTATGCCGACCTTAAGCGGAGAGATATAGAGTTTGCTGTGGGGGATCAAGTTTTTCTGAAGGTCTCGCCATGGAAGAAGGTATTGAGGTTCAGAAAGAAAGGCAAGCTAAGTCCGAGGTTTATTGGGCCATATAAGGTACTGAGACGAGTGGGACCAGTAGCATACCAGCTTGAGCTGCCAGCAGAGCTAAGTCAGATTCACGATGTATTCCACGTTTCGATGCTTCGGTGTTATCGTTCAGATCCATCACACGTGGTAGCAGTGGAAGAGATCGAGGTAAACCCAGATTTGACCATGGAAGAAGAACCTGTGTAGATTCTGGATCGGGATGTGAAGGTTCTGCGTAGAAAGTCTGTGCCTTTGGTAAAGGTTCTTTGGCGGAATCATGGCGTAGAAGAAGCTACGTAGGAACCCGAGGATGTGATGAGACAGCAATACCCGCAACTCTTCTGATCAGGTAATTTCGAGGTCGAAATTATTTTTAAGGGGGGTAGAACTGTAATATCCCGGGATAGGGATTATTTTGTTGTGGCTTTGTGTGCATGTGTCTGCTGTGCTGTGTTGTTGTTTGGGTGGTTTTGGGGCTTAGTTGTAAGTTAGAAGTAAGCCTGAGTAGGTAGGAAAATTTTAGTTTTAAGCTTTATGTGAGAGGAGCTGAAGGAGCTGGGGTTAATAGGTATTCTTTAGTGGTTTTTAGCACAAAAAGAGGAGCTGGTGGAGTGGCAAGGAGACGCCACTCTAGAGCTTGGAAGGTGGCGCCACTTGCAGGGGATAAGGTCCTGTGTTCAAGCTGCGGAGTGGCCATATTTTGCATTCTTTTTGACGGCATGGAGGGGAGGAGTTGTAGGCAGTTCAAACTCTGCCTAAGACCAAGTCAAGTGCTGAGGTGGTGGGAGGAGAGTGATTTGTGGATGTGGACTTGTTCAAAGTATTTTGAATGAGTGGTTGTGAGTGTATGTGGGAAGGGTGGCCGAATTTTAGCAGAGTTTGGGGGGGAGTGGACGGTTTGGTAGTGGGGGAATGAGGTGTGCCGAAATGCACTTTTCATTTTGTGCATTTTCGGTCACATTGGGTAAAAGTAAGTTCTCCCTTTTTGACAAAAGTAAGCCGATTCTTTCTAAAGAATTTCTCTAATTTTTTCTTCACTTTTTTCGAAGCCGAAAGACCAAACCCCTATAGCTTGCCGAATGTTGCTTGATTTCCTTGTGTTTTCTTTGTTAGCCGAATGTGCTTGAGCCTTCAAACTTCCATCTCTTTTTCACTTTGGCCGAACCCTTCCACCTCTTTGATTGTTGTTCATTTGTGTTGAGTCGAGTCTAACCCCTCTCTTCCTCTCATACTCTCTTTTTCTTCTTGAAACCTCCCTAGCCGAAAATTCATTCTCCAAAATACCTTCCTCCTTTTTCTTTCTTTTTCAAACCGTATGTACCTTTCTCCTCTTTGTTCTACTTTTGTTGTTTAGCCGAATATCAACCCTTTTTCTCTCCATCTTTCCCTTGTGTTCTTTTCCCTTGTGTGAAGCCGAATCTCTCCCCTTTTCTAGTGGTTCTTGGCCGAATTTTGGTGTGGTGTGAATCTCTTCAAGCCTTGGTTTTAGTTGGGTTAAGAGGAAGGTAAGTATAGGGCCGAATGGCTATTTCTTTTCTCATGTGTCCTTGTCGTTTTGATGTGGTTAAGAGCCGATGGTGGTGATGGGTGGAAGGAGTTAACCTTTTGGTGTTGAACCGATCTTATTGTAGGTCATCTGGATTTGGGTGCAATCGAGAGGAGCTTTCTTTCTCGGTTAAGCAATCGGTAGGTGGTGGTAAGAACGAGTTCTTTTAGTCGATTTCATTTAGTTTTCTTTAAGTCAAGTTATTAAAGGACTAACCGCTTCATTTTTGGGTGTGGCCGATTGGTGAAGAGAACCATTGTTGGTTCCGGATTTGGTAGGAAACCAAATCAAGTTTAAGGTAAGGATCAACAATGATCTCTTTGGTTTATTTTTGTCTTGGCCGAATAGTATGAGTTCTAATCCCTTGTTTGGCCGATTCTAGGAGCAAAGTGATCGAAGGATTTAGACCGGTTCTTTGGAACTAAGGCTTTCGCGTTAGCAGGTGTGTAAACTAACACACTGATTTCTTAGTAATATGTTAATAACCTGTTTGTGTAAAGTGAGACTATATGGTTGATGGATTTGGTACCCGACGGGGTATGTGCACGGATACGGGTAAGTCCGTTTCATTACGAGATTGGTAGTGATATATGTGATATCATGATATGTGATGTAAATACTACGAGATGCCATGTTGAGCATGTTAGCATGATTGCATGATTTATACCATTTGCATTAGTATGATACGTTATTGGGTGATTTGAGAGGAGGGAGAATATGATATCCGTGTCTTTGGGACACCAGAGGTTTGGCACCTCCAGTGGTTTGGCACCACAGATGACATTTTGTGACTTTGGGTCACCAGAGGTTTGGCACCTCAGCGTCTCGTCCCAGTGGCTTAGTACCACAGTGGGTTGGCCCCACAGTTGATTATACGGGATTGACGCCAGTGATTTGGTATCACACGATGGGTTGGCCCCATCATTCGATTCGTGACTACGGTCACCAGTGATTTGGTATCACACTGTGTCTTTGGGACACCAGAGGTTTGGCACCTCATTGCGACTCGTCCCTGTGGTTAACACCACCGTGGGTTGGCCCCACTTGAGAGATACGGGATTGTCGCTAGTGATTTGGTATCACACGTGGTTTGGCACCACATTGTTGGATATCGTGACTTTGGGTCACCAGTGGTTGGGCACCACCAGTGGTTTGGTACCACACGGGGTAGAAAAGGTGTTACGGATGGTTAGGAACGGGTGCATTAATTGTATTGCTTTGTTATGATGTGTGTTAGCATGTTGTATTATCGGGAGGGGGATTTATGCACTGAGTCGTGCGACTCACCCTCTCCTTTGACATTTCAGGTGACACTTAGACGCGGACACGGAGCCGGGATGGACTCGAGGTGCTCATGCCATGCCTAAATAAGGATTTGCTCAGACTTTTATAAAATTGGTACTTTAGTTTATTTATTACTATTTGGTTTTATTTTGGATTGTAAACGGCCTTTAAAATTATGTTGCTATGTTTATTCTTAAAGTAGATTTTTAATATGCCTTAACAAATTAATTGGGATAAAATTTGCTAAAACTTGGAAAGACAACGATTTCAAAACTACAAATCGATATGTTTTAAACTATACCATCGGGTATCACACTATGATTTGGGATAAAGAGAACTCAAATGTTTTTCTAACTTAAACTCGATTTTCTACTAAGTCAAAATGTTTTAGTAACAATAAGAAACAACTTGAACTTCTAAATGAGATAAACTTGCTTTACCTACACATCTGATTAAGTTTTCAAAATTTCCGGGTTTTCAAATACACCATCAAATTTTAATCAAGCCTACTCAAGCTTTCTTCAAATACACTATATAGCGAAGTGTTTTCATCAAATTTTTAAACAGAAACCTACCTTCTCAAAATTTCGATTTTCCTCGTAACATACCAGATTCGGTCGTGGTGTGTTGACCGGGTTTGGGGTGTTACAGTTCTTCAAGGGCTTCTTTGCAAGATTATTTAGTCAGCTAAAATGCTGATTTGGGTCAGCATATGGACAGTTCTGGGCAGCCCAATTGGTGGCTGGTTCGGTTCACTAAATTTGGTTCAACCAGTGCGGTTCAAGTGGACCCTTTTTCCCATAATTAATTAATAATAATTTATTTAGCCCAAATTAAATTGGGAATAAATTAAAATTAATTATATTATGAATCAACACACATTTTTGGACCATCTTACGCTGGAAATAAATTTGCCTCGATACTTCACATTGCTTCTCGGTTTTATTCTTCGAGTAGTGTCTGTCGAGCCAATTTTCACCCTTTGTGCGAATCTGTCGAAGGTAGTCAAAATTAATCAAAATTAACTATAAAATTAATTAAAATTCATCATGTTCATATTTTTAACACAATTTAATTATTTTATAATATTTAATTATTTTTTGACAATAATTTAACCGAAATAGCATGATTTTAAGTTAAAAAGGGCATGTAAAAACACGTAAATTTTCGTGTTTCCAGTCATAGGGTCACACGGGCATGTCTCGAACTCACACGGGCATGTGACCCCTTTTTCATGAAAAATTTTCTAAGTTTCCCAAAAGTTTCCAAAGTTCTCGGTTTAGTCCTGAATCACTTCTGATGCATGTTGTTGGCCTCGTAGGCTCGTAATAGGGACGATATGAATGTTTTTGAAAAGTTTTAAATTTGAGTGGAAATTCATGTCTCAGTTTTGAATGTTTGCTTGTGAATAAGTCTGGTAATGCCTCGTACCCTATTCCAACGCCGGATACGGGTAATGGGTGTTACAAAATCTGCGACTTGGACAAGCTTTACGATCCTCTTCCGTTCATTCATATCATATTATTCATGAATTGAGATGATTTAAAAGTGATAAAAGCTGATAATATGAAATGAATTATTATATAAATCAAGGATTGAATTGTTCGAAAGAAAATCAAGAAAAAACTCGTTAGTTGAATATATTAGGTAAGTTCATAAGGTATATATATGTTTATGTATGTATTTAATTTTTGTTGAATTGTGTATTTGTACTTGTTTATACTATTTGAAACTTGAAATGCTATAAAATAATACCAATTTGAGAAAGGACTTATTTGGAAATTGATGAATACTTGTAAAACATGATTCATATGGATTTAGAATAAATGTGACTTGTTTTGTAACATCCTACACCCAGTCAGGTCACCATACCCGAGCTATAAGATGCTACGACAATTAACAGTCAATATCACATATGAAATCAACTTAAATATTCAATCAAACCACGAAGCATTCAATAATACTAGTATTATATGATTTACAATCAAACACAAGCCCTAATCAAGCTTACGAAGCTCTTAGACCAACTCGGAAATAGATCAGGACTAATTTGAAACTTTTACAAAAATATAGGTAAAAAGAAAAAACAAGAGTCACACGGTCGTGTGACAGGCTGAGGCCGTGTGGGATTAAACACACAGCCATGTAGCCTAATCGTGTGTAGGAGCTCAGGCCATGTATGTAGAGTGACACGACCGTGTTGATAGGTCGTGTAACTAACTATGGTCGTGTTGGGCCTAATTGTAAAACTTTGTAAATATTCACACGGCTACGTCGCTAGGCCATCTAAGAGATTGTGGTCGTGTGCATTGTATCGAGATATTGGTATATCAACAAGTAAAAGTCAAGCATCAGGTTTTGTTAGGTTTACTACAGCCTATTATGATTCCTAATTGGAAATGGGAACATGTTACAGTAGACTTGTATTGGGACTTTCATTAACTCCGAAAAAGAAAGATTCAATCTGGGTAATTGTGGACAGGTGGGCGAAGTCAATTCATTTATTCCATTCAAGACTGACTACTCGCTTGAGAAAATTAACAGAACAATATGTCGTTGACATTGTCAAATTGTACGATAAGTCTATTGTTTTTGATCGGGATCCGAGATTGTTTAAAAGTTGTTTCAGATCATCGAAAATTGTTTGTAGATTCAGGAAGAAAAGATGTCAAGTTTAGACTGGGGACAAAGTATTTCTAAAATTCTCCCATTGAAAGAAAGTGTTACAGTTCAGCAAAAAAGGGAAGCTTAGCCTGAGATTTGTTTGGGTATATGAAATTATCAAGAGAATTAGTCATGTGACTGATAAACAAGCATTACCTTTGAACCTAAAAAAGATTCATAATGTTTTCCATGTTTCTATGCTACGATGATATAGATCAGATTTATGTACCTATGAACTTACTAAGCATGCCAATACTTACCTCATTTTATTTTCTTGTCTTCTATAGTTGCATCTTTGCGGAACTTGGCTATCGGATCACTTCTAGGGCTCACACTATCAGTGTCTCTTTTGGTAGTCTTTGGTTCATCTTGGCTCAATATAAGTGCCATGTAATAGGTATAATGTATATATGTGCTTGATCTTGAACTTATGAAATTTCCATTTTGGTATGTTATATGGTCTTGTATGAAAGTGAGGTTGATGATGTTGATTTTGGTAAGTTGAATCATACTTGTGCATAAATGAAGTGAAGGTTGATATGCCTAAATTGAATGTGTATTAACGTATTGGCATAAGATGTCATGATGAATGTACATGCAATGCATGATTGGTATGGTTGAATTGAATGGATAAAATTAGTTTTGTATATTGTGGTGCCAAATGAGGCATATTGGTTAGGCACTTTAGGTTGTTTTATATCATGATTTGGCTTGATTTTCTTAATGCATTTTAGGCAAGATTTTGAAGTATTTAGATGTATGTTTAGAAAGCTTAAGTGTTTAGGTTGAATGAATTAAAAAAATGATCATTGATGTCACATGATTTGCCATAGGATCGTGTGCCACTAGTAATTTAGATGCATGATTATTGACATGGTCTCAGTCTCTCACACGTTCCAGCCACACGATCGTGTGAATATTTGCAAAATTTTACATTTAGGTCCACACGACCTCAGTTTGTTACACGGCTTGACGACACAACTGTCTGACTTAAATTTACAGGGCTTCAGTCTTTAGCACGGTTGGAGTACACGGCTGTGTGATTCAACACCACACGACCTCAGCTTGTCACAGGACCGTGTGACCCTTATTTTGTGTTCTACCCCACTTTTATGTAAAGTTTCAAATTAGTCCATGTTTAGTTCTCAATTATTTTTAGAGCTTTAGCAAGCTCGATTTAAGCCCGATCTTGCACGTATAACATGTTTTAACTGAATGGTTGATATTTAATGATTGTTTTAAATACTTTTTTTAATTGAAATAGCATGTTCATGTTCTATTATTTGATGTAGCATTCATTTTTGGAGACGGGTGAGGTGTGTTACAGTGATCCTACAACCCTTCGAGTTTAAATTTCCTAAGGAGATGAGATTCTTCTTTAAATCAGGCACATTCCTAACATTTGATAGTGTCTTAATGATTCTGTCGTGCGTCCTAATTTGAACAGTACCAACACTGATTACCTTATAGGGTGAATTGTTCCCCATAAGCACAACTCTACTTTCAATTGAACTATATGTGGAGAACAAGTCCTTTTTTGGACACATATAGAAAAAGCACCCCGAATCCAGAATCTACTTGGACTTAAGTTTAGACCTTTTGATAGTAGATACCAACAACTAATCATCACCCTTGTCCTCATCCACACTAGCATCGGCTACCTCATCCTTTTGTTCCTCGTCGCTCTCAGCGGCCTTCCTGTTTTTATTTTTCAACCTATAACATTCTGCCTTCATGTGACCCAACTTCTTGCAGTACTTACATGTCTTGTCATGATTCCTTGACTTCAATCTTGACCTAAATTTGTTGTGACCTTAATGATTAGACTGTTAACTATCTCTAGCAACCAAAACTAAGGCTTGGCTACCAGACTTGCTACTCGAACCTAACTCATTATCGAGTTTTTCCTTGCTTAACAAGTTACCATTCACATCCTCAAATGAGAGTTTCTCTCTACCATAAATAAGGGTTTCCTTGAAAGTTTTAATGAATGGGAAAAAGAGCATAATAATGGCATAGCCTGATCTTCATCATCTATGTTAACCTCAACATTCTTCAGATCATTCAAGAGAGTAACAAATTGACTGATGTGACCTCTAAGGTTCTTACCTTCATCCATACGAAACGTGTATAAGCGTTGTTGAGGGAAAGATCGAGTATGATCTTTCCCACATCAATGGTCTTTCCCACATCAGGTTCTTACCTGATATAGTATAATGAGATTGTAGTCCCATGTAAGCTAGACATTAGGCTGAATCGGATGAAATAGAACCATAACTTCGCGAGTGGTGTCAAGTATTCTCTCCGAAAAGTGTGGATTCCTTGTTTTGACACAGTCAAATTGGAAACTTGAACTGTAAGTTCCTCAAAAATTTCTTGCAGAATTTCAGGCTTGATATTGCTCATCAAAGATGAATATTCGTCGTTCTTGAAATCAGACAATTCAAAGAACTCATTAATAGCATTTGAATTAATTGGTACCTTGATTCTGCGAACTGGAACTTCTGTCATCTCGCTTGAGGGTAAATTCGTATATAACTCACGAACTAGCTCCTCATCCACACTAGGTCTCTTCTCAAAAAATAGTTCCCAATTGAGGGCTTCGGCAACTTGACAAATACGTGCCATAAAGCCTCTGTAGTTGCTTTCCTTCAGTGTGAAGCCTTTCTCAGGATGCATGTGTTGATTTTTGAAGATACTTTCGTATCTCACTTTGGCTTCAACACAATGGAACTTGCTTTGTGTTTCGTCGATTTGAGCAGAGGCACGAGTTCTCTTGCGAGGCATGATTAACCACCTTTTTTGTAAACATATAAGAACTCTAAAATTATGAAGGAAAATAAATGGCAATTTGAAGGAGGTTGGAGGGTTTGGTTAAAGGGGTTGGTGCAAGGATGGTGTGCCGATCAAGTGCTTGAAGAGCGACTAGGCGTGCGGCTGATGGTGCGGAAGCAGGCAGCAATGCGGCAGGGGTTGATTCGGCAAGTAGTAGTGTGTGGGACCTTCTGCAAGCTAGCCTAGTACGCTGGGACGTATGCAGGTGCTAAGTGCATGTGTGAAACATGGCCTGGGCAGCTGCTGGGCAGGAGTAGCAGGCGCGTGTGGATGGGCACTGGAACAGGTCTACGCGCAGGTTGCTGGGGCGTGCTGGAGCTGGCTGCTGGCCGAGTGTTGGGATAGGCTTGCGGCACTTTTGGGGTTTTGTTTCTTTGGGGTTTTGAAGATGGATGAATGGAGGGCAGAAGTTTGATGGTGTTTATAGAGGGAGAAATAAGATTTGTAGTAGAATTCGTAGAAAATTTTAATGATTAAAAAAAATCCTTAAGTTCTAATTCAACTCAAAGTAAATAACAATTAATAATTAAATATATGCATATGAAATTATCAACTGTTATTAAATTATTAAGATAAACATAAAATATAATCAAAATAAAATTAATCCTAATTCTAAGCTAAGTTGATAAAAATTAATATATAAATTATAAATAATATAATTATATATTAAAGTTTATCAAATTATTAATAATATTAAAGATAGTTATTCTAGATGCGTTTTCAAAATATTCACAAAGAAAGGCACCTAGTTTTTTTATTATTATTATTTACGAAAAGAGCGACTAAATTTTAAAAATAATTCAATTAAGTCCGTAGACTTAATGAAAATTTAAAATTGAGTTGCACGGATCAAAATTGACCCTTTTATTTGAAAAACTAAAAAATTATTTTTCCGTTTAGGGGATAATTTCTTAGAAACTCATGTCAAAATAAATTCCCAGGAAAGATTGTAGGGGTCACAAACGGTCCCGCTTAAGTTCCAATCTCTTAGATAGAATTTATTTAAACATACTAAACCCGAAAATATACCCTAAATCATTTATTCAAAAAGAAAAACAAAAAATTAAGTATCCGATAAAATGAACGAAATTTTATCCCGTTCAATTTTATCTCCCCAATAATGTTTCAGTCGCTGAGCATTAATTCGGAAATTACCTCCCTTACCTTGGAGTTCAACAACTCCGTATGGATAGACTTGGTGAATCGTAAATGGACCGGACCAACATGATTTTAGCTTACCTGGAAAGAACTTCAATCTAGAATTGAACAACAAGATTTGCTGACCTGCTTCAAATTCTCGAACTCGAATGTGGTTGTCATGCCATTTCTTGAGTTTTTCTTTAAGTAATTTGGCATTTCATATGAGAACATTCGGAACTCTTCTAACTCATTGAGTTGGAACATTCATTTCTCTTTCGCGAGCTTAGGATCCAAATTAAGCTATTGAAGAGCCCAGTAAGCTTTGTGCTCTAACTCCAATGGTAGATGACAGGCTTTGTAATAGCCCGTTTACGACCCTAATCGGAACAGTGGTTTCAGAACCACGAATCCGAATTTTACAATTTATTTTTTATTATTATTATTATTATTATTATTATTATTATTATTATTATTTGTGTTTAATAATTATGCTTGATCATATACTAAAATTTCATATGGTTAAATTCTTGTTAATGTGAATAATTTTAGTAAAAGACCAAATTGAACAAGAAGGAAAGTGATAGCTATTGTGGAACTTAGGATTTAATTGAATAGGTTTTATTTTTGATTGGCCTTTAAGAGGCAATTTGGCCATTTTGGAATGAGGGTGGACGGCAACATGGCTAAAAAGCCATTAGGAAATATTTTTATATATTATATTATTATATGATAGTGGAGAAATAAAATAAGGATGGATAATAATAAAATAAGAAAGACATGATATTGTTTCATCTCTCTCCTTTCTCCATCTTCTTCACCGAATTCTCAAGGAAGAATGAAGCTTAAAACTTCCATTTTTATTTCGGTTGTGCATGTCCCATTAAGGTGAGCATTTGAGCTTAATTTCTATGAATTCTTGCATTTTTGAGTAAGTTATTTCAAATGCTATCAAATACATGTGAAAAATTTTGAGTTTGAGACATGTCTTAGATTCGGCCATGATAGATATTTTTGTTTTGTTATGTTTAATGGTTAAATATTAGATATATGCTTGAAATCAACATGGTTGAGTAGGAAATTTAGATGAATGGAGAATGATGGATTAGATTATGAGATTTTAAAATTTAGGGTGCAAAATGCAAAATAAATAGTTGGTATAGATTTGCATAAAGATGGAGAAAATTCGGCCTTTAAGAAAAAAATTCAAATTCCATGTATTTTGTACTTTATGCTTTGGGGATTAAATTGTGAAAGATGTAAATTCTAGGGGAAAAAGGGTAAATTCCATGATTAGGTGTTAGGATCAAATTGAATGACATTTTAAGACTTTAATGAGCTAGTGAACAATCGGCCTTAACTCCTTAGTGAATAAATTAGCATGATTTTGAATGATTATAAACTTTGTATATAATTGTGTAATATGTGAAATATCAAGGATGAATTGATAATTTGTCCCTTATTTGTTTATGGCTAAATTGAGTAGAAAAGTATTGAATGAGCTCAAATTTAAATTTGTTTAGATCAAGTTCCTAAGGAAAAAGGGCTGGATAAAGGAAAAGCGAGGTTGAACGAGTGATCGAGAAGTTTATTCGTTCCATCCGAGGTAAGATTTAAGAAACAGAGTAGAATTAAATTTTATATTATAATGCAACTTCTTCTATTAAAGATAAGTATGTTATATATATGTATAATGTTCGAATGTGTTATGAAATTGGATTAATTATGGCCGAATGTGATATAGCTTGGGATAAAGAACATTTTAATTTATATTTTACTATAAGTCATTACACGTGATACAGTGGAGTGATATTTCTACTATTTGTAAATGATATGTTAAGAGGAATGTTAGTAACGGCTCTTAATGAGCGATACGTTACGAGGAATGTTAGTAACGGCTCTTAGTGAGCGATACGTTACGAGGGGTGTAAGTAACGGCTCTTTGTGAGTGATATGTTACAAAATCTTCATTTTCTTCAACAAATGTGTGAATATGAATTTTGATAAAAGATTTCTATTGATAATAAATGTAAGCAAACCGAAAGGTACGGGTGTAAATCTTAATAGTTATGCGCAATGGTTAAACAAA
The DNA here is from genome assembly GCA_005393395.2 of Gossypium australe. NCBI lineage: Eukaryota > Viridiplantae > Streptophyta > Magnoliopsida > Malvales > Malvaceae > Gossypium > Gossypium australe. The sequence continues at coordinate 56,761,400 of CM016625.1, forward strand.
AAGGTAAGTAAACGGGAGGTATGTACTATACTTATTACCTTGGAATTTTGGTAACTTGGAATGTGAGTATGAGTTTCAATGAGTAGAAGATTCATGTATTTGAATAAATTTTGATAGGTGTATGAGTTGTTTAAATCTTACTAAGATGTAAAAGCTTACTTGTTTCTCGGTTGTTTTGCATTGTAGATTTATTTTTGGACGCTTGGCTAGTACTTGGGATCATTTTGGAAGCTCATCACACAATCACCGATCTTGGTATCTCTTTAAATACGAGACTTTTGAGAATTATGGCATGTATAGGCTATGCACTTTTGAGATGTTTTTAACGTTGTGTATACGTATAAAGCCATGCAAAAATGGCTATGCTTTTGTGTTTAAGCATAGTTTGGTCATGTTCAAATTTATTTTCATTATCACGCATGCTTGAATTTAATATAAGCTTACTTTGAAAGTTTATTAGATAATATGCTATGTGTGATAGTTGAGTACACCAACTGAAATTTTAAATATGGTTATAATGTAATTGGGTTGACAGTTGTCTATATGCTTTTCGTATGAGTATGACATGTAATGTTAAGCATGATGTTAAAGATGTGGATATAGATTGAAATTTGTGCAGGTATATACTATAGGTGATATAAGAGAAAGTAAAACTGAGATGTATTCATGGTAGACATTCGGAAATGTCTTAGTGTTGTTTTACTCTTAAATTACCTCATCGAGTAATGTTAGATGTTCGGCTATATTTTATAAATGGATTAATCGGTGATTCAATAATTAGTTAAGGTGTATTCATGAAATATACATATATTCATAAGTATATTGAAAAATGCCGAATTTGATAAGAAATTATGAAATGAATGAATTGATATTAGAAAGGATATATGTCTAATAATGATTTGAAGATGAAGGTTGAGTTGAGTGCCATATAATTATTCGGCCATTGCATTATACATGACCACTCAAATAGTGACTTGCTTAATGAATGTAAGTAGACATTAGGTAAGGTGAATGAATATTTTTGCATGATATGCATGTTGATGAGATGGAATTAAATGGAAAACACATTTTATTTATGATAGTAAGAAATGGAAGGCATTTTACCAAATATTAATGTTGATGGTAATGAATTGATTTGTGTTTGGATTGTAATGCCATAACCCTAATCCAGCGATGGATACGGGTTAGGGGTGTTATAGGCTTTCCCAAAGACCAACCTATAGGGTGACATCCCTAAAGGTGTCTTGTATGTTGTTCTGTAAGCCCATAAAGCATCATCTAATCTTGTGGACCAATCTCGTCGGTTCGAGCAGACTACCTTCTCAAGTATGCCTTTGATCTCCTTATTTGCCAGTTCAGCTTGCCCATTCGTCTTCGGATGGTAAGCTATTGCAACCTTGTGTTTCACTCCGTGCTTGTCTAATAACCATTTTAACCACTTATTCACAAAGTGGGATCCTTAATCACTGATGATAGCTCTTGGGGTTCCAAACCTTGTGAACACATGCTTCTGCAGAAACTTCATCACAACCTTAGAATTGTTTGTTGGATATGCGTCAACCTTGACCCACTTAGACACATAGTCTACTGCTACTAGTATGTACTTGTGACCACAAGACGGAGGAAAAGGACCAAGAAAGTCAATACCTCATACATCGAACAACTCTACCTCAATGATGTTTGTTCAAGGCATCTCATTTCTGTTGGTGACATTTCCAACCCTTTGACATCGATCACAGCTCTTCACGTAAGCATATGTATCCTTGAATAGTATTGGCCAAAAGAATCCAGCTTGCAATACTTTGGCCGCTGTACGTGTACTTCTGAAGTGTCCCCCACTTGGAGCTGAGTGACAGTGGTACAAAATCTTTGGTATTTCATCTTTTGCCACGCATCTCCTGATCATCTGATCTACACACTTTTTAAACACATATGGCTCCTCCCAGAAATAGTACTTCACATTGTGAAGAAACTTTTTCCTTTGTTAATACGTCTTATCAATTGGCATCAACCCACAAGCTAAATAGTTAGCAATATCAGCAAACCAAGGGGTATTATGGACATGATTTACCTTCAGTATATATTCATCTGGAAACGTCTCTTGAATTGGTATAAGAGGAGAATTCCCTTCTTGTTGCTCCAATCTGGACAAGTGATCTGCTACTTGATTTTCTACTCCCTTTCGATCTTAAATTTCAAGATCGAACTCTTGAAGTAGAAGTACCCATCGGATCAGCCTCAGCTTAGCGTCTTTCTTCGCAAGTAAATACTTAATTACCGAGTGGTCCATATAGACAGCCACTTTGGTACCTACAAGATAAGATCGAAACTTGTCAAAATCAAACACAATAGCAAGTAACTCTTTTTCTGTTCCCGTATAATTCAGTTGAGCTCCTGTTAGAGTTCGACTTGCATAGTAGATGGGATGAAAAACTTTGTTCCTTCACTGGCCCAAGACAGCTCCAATTGTGAAGTCACTTGCGTCACACATCAATTTGAATGGCAAATCCCAGTTTGGTGTGACGATTATGGGTGTCGTGACTAATCTACTCTTCAAATTGTTGAAGGCTTTTAAGCATTCCTCATCAAACTTGAATATCAAATCCTTCTCCAATAATTTACATAAGGGTTTAGCAACATTGGAGAAGTCCTTGATAAATCTTCGATAAAAACCGGCGTGGCCCAAAAAGCTCTTAACACCTTTTACAGGTGTTGGAGGTGGGAGTTTCTCAATAACGTCGACCTTTACTTTGTCTACCTCAATCCCATGTCTCGTTATCTGATGCCCTAGAATAATTCTTTCGCGTACCATAAAATGGCACTTTTCCCAGTTGAGTACAAGATTCGTTTCTTCGCATCGCCTTAGTACCTTAGCTAGATTGGCTAAGCAATCATCGTAAGTATCTCCGAATACTGGAAAATTGTCCACAAAAACTTCCAAATACTTCTCAACCATGTCAGTAAAAATAGACATCATACATCTTTAAAATGTAGCTGGTGCATTACATAAACCAAATGGCATGCGTCTAAATGCAAACGTATCATACAGGCAGGTGAATGTCATTTTGTGTTGATCTTCTGGTGCTACTGTGATCTGATTATACCCTGAGTATCCATCGAGAAAACAGTAGTAATCTCGTCCTGCGAGTCTATCCAGCATTTGGTCCAAGAACGGCAAAGGAAAGTGATCTTTCCTAGTCGTCTTGTTCAGCTTCCGGTAATCGATGCAGATTCTCCATCCCGTAACCATTCTAGTCAGTATCAACTTGTTGTTCTCGTTCTCCACGACCGTGATACCTCCTTTTTTTTGCACACACTGGACCGGACTTATCCATGAACGGTCTAAGATGGGATAGATGATACCCACATCTAACCACTTGATGATCTCCTTTTTTACTACGTCTTTCATGATGGGGTTCAGTCTCTGTTGTCCATCAATCGTCCCTTTTTTTCCATCTTCCAGGATAGTCTTGTGCATGCATCAGATGGACTAATACCGCGAATATCGGCTATGGTCCATCCGATGGCCTTCTTGAATTGTTTCAAAACTAAGATAAGTTTCTCTTATTACTTAGTGGTCAATTATGCTGAAACAATCACAGGCAGAGTAGAAGCGCTACCTAAATAAACATATTTTAAATGAGAAGGTAATACCTTGAGTTCTAATTTAGGTGGCTCCTCGATCGACGCTTTTGGTTGGGAATAGTTTCTCTTTTCTAACTCCAAAGATTCAAAATGAGATTGCAGATTAAATCTCCTTTGATTAGCTTCTAGCAAAGCTAAGTATTCATCTTCCTCTTCATCATTTAGGGGATCCGATGTCAAAATTCTATCCAGTGGGTCCTTATCACAATTGAGTTCCTTCTCCACTATTAAATCCTCTAAATCAGACACTGCAGAGCAATCATCAATTGTGTCAGAAATTCACATAGACTTAAAGACATTAAATGTTACCTGATCATCCTGAACACGCATAGTGAGCTCGCCCTTCTGCGCATCAATAAGGGTCCTTCCAGTTGCTAGGAACGACCTTCCTAGGATGATTGGTACTTCTTTGTCTGCTTCAAAATCTAGAATTACAAAGTCAGCAAGAAAGATAAACTTATCTACACGTACCAATACGTCCTCGATTTTTCCTTCTAGATGTGCTAAGGATGGATTTGATAGTTGAAGGTAACTGTAGTTGGTCTAACTTCTCATAGCCCAAACTTTTTAAATATTGACATAGGCATCAAGTTGGTACTTGCACCTAAGTCACATAATGCCTTACCATAATATGTTGCTCCAATGTTGCACGGTATGGTAAAACATCCAGGATCCTTCAATTTTGGGGGTAGTTTGTCTTGAAGATAAGCACTGCATTCCTTCGTCAGAGCTACCGTCTCAAATTCTCCAAGTCTTCATTTCTTAGACAAGATATCTTTCATGAACTTGACATAGTTTGGCATTTGCTCAAGTGCTTCAACCAACGGGATGTTGATGTGAAGTTGCTTGAGTACGTCAAGGACCTTCTTGAATTGAATCTCCTACTTCTGCTTATGAAGTCTTTGAGGGTAGGGTGGTGGTGGTTTCATTACTGGAACTGATTCTGGTTGATTCTTCTTTGGCGGCAATTCTACATCTAGCGAATTTGTTAATTGATCAGAATTAGCTGGTCCTGATGTTACTTTGTCGTGTTTTGCAGATTCTGGTTCTGGTGAAACTGGGATTTCAACACTTGGTTGAACTTCTTTTGAATCTTGAGCGTTAGCTGGCTCCTTTTCAACTTCGATAGTGTTGGGCACTACTATCTTTCCGCTCCTTAATGTCAACGCTTTACAATGTTCCTTCACCGAATTTCTCGAATTCTCCGTGTCACTAGGTAGAGCATCTTGTAGTCAGTTCCTGAGTTCAGTAGCAAGCTAGCCCACTTAATTCTCCAAATTCCTTAAAGTGGCGTCGTTTTTCACCATGTATGCTTTCAATAGATTCTCTAAGCTATTAGATGGTTTTGCTTAGGCTGGTTTTTGAACTTGTTGGGGGAAGCTAGGCGGCTGAGTTGTTCTAGGTTGGGCGTAACTGTTACTGGTTCCAGCCCCTTGGGTACTCTAAGAAAAATTCGGGTGATTTCGCCATGATGAGTTATAAAAGTTGGATTGCAGTCCTTGTTTCCCTCAGTTTTGGTTATGGTTACCCATATAATATACGGATTCGGGGTTCGATGGACATTCTTCAAACAAATTTCCTTCCCCACAATACACACAGGCTATATTCTCAAATTGGTTAGGTGGTTGAGCTGCAAAATTGTTTGACCCATTAGTGGTACGATTCTTAAGCATTAAGGATATTGAAGATACCTGAGATGCGAGTGAAGTGAGAGCGTCCACTTCATATATTCCGACGACTCGTTTTCTTGACCCTGCTCAATTGGTTGGCCATTGATAATTGTTGCTGGCAATCCTCTCAATAATTTCGTAAGCCTCATTGTAAGACTTAGAAAGGAGAGCACCATTAGCAGAGGCGTCCACTACCATCCTCGTGTGAGCGTTGAGACCATTATAGAATGTCTCAAGTTGAATGCAATGTGGGATTCCATGATGACGGCACTTTCATAATAACTCTTTATACCTTTCCCATGCCTCATACAAGGACTCATCATCCATTTGTTGGAAGGCAGTGATCTCATTTCTCAACTTGGCATTCTTGCTCGGCGGGAAATACTTCATGAGGAATCTCTCGGCTAACTCTTGCCATGTAGAAATGGAGTTCGGTGGCAATGAGTTCAACCAGGCACGAGCTCTATCCCTTAGCGAATATGGGAACAACTTTAGTCGTAATACATCTCCGGGTACTCCAGCTAACTTGAAAGAATCGCTCACTTCCATAAATAGTCTTAAGTGAAGATAAGGAACTTTAGTAGGCATTCCACTAAATTGGTCCACAGTCTGAAGCATCTGGAACATGACTGGCTTCAGCTCAAATTTTTGTGCCTCAATTTCGAGTCTCCTAATACCCAGATTAAGATCGTTAAATACTGGTACAACATACTATCATAAAGCTCTATCCCTATCATCAACAATAAGGATAGGATTCTGAGCAAGGTTTGCTCCATTTCCTTGATTCATACTCTCGAAGTTCATCTCTTTGGTCCTTCTCTGGTTTGCTTGTCTTCTTCACTGTCGAAAGGTTCGATCTATTTCAGGGTCCATAGGGAGTAAGTCGATAATCTGGTCAATACTCATAAACACCTGAAATAATCACAGAAAAATTATGTAAGTAAAGATTGAAATAGGAAAATAAATAAACCAAAATGTAAAAACAGATTCACAAATAATGTTTTTTTTAAATAGTCCCCGGCAACAACGCCAAAAACTTGGAACGATGAAAATGTGCAAGTGTACACAATCACAACAAGTAATAAAGTGACAAGTAAATGTCGAGTTATCGTACCCATAGGGACTGTAAAAAGGAATATTTATGAAGTTGATTTTAAAACACTTTGGTGATGGAAAATTTTTTAGTTTAAAGATGATTAAAAACTAAGGTCTAAAAACTAAGTAAAAATAAATAAAAAGGTTCTAATGCACGAGTTCAAATAAGGTTTAATCAAGATGATATAATTGTGTTAGATTAATTACATTCCTTTAACGTAGAATTATTAAACTTATGTTTATACTGCTACGAATAGATTCATGGCAACTCGATAATTTGCTAACTACTGGTCATACATTGTAACATCCCAAAATTGGGCCTAATAGGATTGGATCGATTGGGCCTTGGGCTTTAGGAAAATTTGAGTATCATCTTGTTGCTTGTGTTAATTTAGGTATGATTCTATTGTGGGCTTAATATAGTCTTGTGAAGGCTTGGAATTAATTGGTTTAGAATAATTTTGAGTATGGAGAATTTAATGAAGTGGATCAAGTGATTATGATGCTTAAGTTAATTTAAGTGTTTAATGTTAACATAAGTGAGCAAGTAGTAAAGTGGAGCTGGCGCATGAGTTATTGCATGAGGGAAGAGGTTCGAATCCCATGGATGACATTAAGGTGACTTTTAATTTTTGTATGGCATGTGTTGGTCAAATTTTACTTATGGTAAGGATGGACTTTGTTATTTATGGATAGTAGACTAAGGAATAAGGCAAGTTTTTAGTCAAGGTATGGTATCAATGAAAAATGGTATGATGAGGGGACAAAAGGCATGGATTATGGAGTGTTGTTTTGGAAACTCTTCTATGGCATTTTGTCCATGAACATGAATGGTTTCATGGACTAGGGGGGAGTTGGCCGAATTTTTGGAAGGAATAGGATTAGGAGGAAATAAAGAGGAAATTGTGGGATTTGTGATGAATATGTGAGTTGGATGGCCAAGGGGGATTTCTTTGATGACCATTTCGGTTTTGTGAGTAGAGGGGAGTAGCCGAATTTCTCTTAAGGAGTTTAGGTGTTTTCTTTTCGGGTTTATTCTTCTTTCTCTAGTGTGGTGCCGAAATCCTAATGCCATCAAAGTGCCGTTTTTGTGCATAAGCCATTTAGTTTCGATTTCCCTTCTCTTTGTTTTGTGTTTGAAACTTCAAAGACCATTAAGGTCACTAGCGTTTTCTTCTTCTCTCTATTTGCTAGTTTGGCCGAATCTATCTCCTTTACCAAACTCCTTCTTTTCCTTTTGATAGCCGAGTTTGTCATCACCTTTGGTAAGGCTTGGCCGAACCCTATAGCCTCTTTCTCTCTTGTCTTTGCTTGAAACTTTAAGGAAACCCCATAGCCGAATCTTGTAGCCTTCTTTGTGTACCCTTTTCTCTTGGTTTGAAGCCTTAAAGAAACACCATAGCCAAATCCTCTAAGCATTCTACTTCCTCCACTTTGGCGTAATCCCTTTTCATCAGTAAAGTGCCGAAACACCATCTCAACCTCGTTTCTATACCTATCTTTGTGTTAGCCGAATATCCCATTACCATTGGGAAGGTTTAGCCGAAACCTTTTTCTCTTATTTGGTCTCTTCAAGCATCGAGGTGGTAAGTAATTTCTATCCTAGCAATCGGTGTAGGTTCTCTTTCTTTTAAGTGTGCCGAATCAAGGATTAAGCCTTGGTTTAGGGATGGCCGATTATGCTTGTGCCATGATATGTGTTTCTTGTAATGGTAGCTAGCATTAAGGAGCATTAAAGGAGAAGCTTTCAAGATTTGATTCTTCAAGGTAAGTGTAGCATTCGGCCAAGGGCCATTCTTTTGGATTATTGCTTAAAGCCGATTCTAATGTGGGTTGTTTAAAGAATTTTGACAGAGTTCATAATCAAGTGGCGTTTTCGGGATTTAATCGACTGTGCCAAATAGGTGCGTAGTTATCGCACTGTCTCTTGATTGTGTGTATGTGTTATATTTATGTATATGTGATATGATGTTAATGGTAGCCGAATTAAGGGCTAAGATTGTGAATACCCGTGGTGGGTGATCGAATACTCAGGTCAGTGATTTACGATATTAAATGATCATTGATGAATATATGAAATGTGATGGCATGTGATGCATAATTGTTCAAGTGATATGTTGCCATGATACATATATATGCATGGGACTCGGGATGTGACTATCGAAGGAAAGGGTGTACATTATGTACGTGGTCTGATGTTAGCCTTGTGCTACATTGGCGCTTGATGGTGGCTATATGCTTCATCAAGGGAGGTGTTGGCTAGGTGCCCATCTCAGCGAACGATAGCTGTGTGCATCACCGTAGATTGAGGATGACCTCGAGTCACCTCGTGGATACAGATATGTGGATCACTATGTGATCGGTGGCTTAGCCACGGCCTTGGGCAGCAAGTCTGCCAAGGTAAGATATTTGGATCACTATGTGATCGGTGGCTTAGCCACGGCCTTGGGCAGCAAGTCTGCCAAGGTAAGATATGTGGATCATTATGTGATCAGTGGATTAGCCACGGCCTTGGGCAGGGAGTCTGCTAAGGTAGGAGTAACGGATGGACTCTAGGTTGGGTTGGGCTTCATGTTGCATATTCATGACTAATTATGTGGATCAATGTGGATATGGGCCAAGCCCAACATGTGGAATTATGTGGATATAATGCTTTATCATCTGATATGTGATTGATGTGTGGATGTGGGCCAAGCCCATGTGTGGAGACATGTGAAATAACTATGCACTGAGTCTGTTTGACTCACCCAAATTTTTACCAACATTTCAGGTAATGCATAAAGCTTGGACCGGGTTGGAGTGGATACGAGGTGGCCGATGCAGAAGTTATTTTCCATATTTTATATATTTTATATTTTCAGAATTTGGGAATATTTGGTTATTGTAAAAAGGGCCATTTTAAGTATTTAAGGATTTTTATTATCTTTTAAGTTGGATTGTTGATTATATTATTATTTGAAAATGTTTTATTTTTAACACCTCATATCATAAGAATTTTTATTAAAGTTTTTTTTAAAATACACGAGGTTTTACAAACAACCACAAATTTATATGTTTTTACTTTAAGTCAAAATACTTTTCAACCGTTTTCCGCAGTGACATACCAGATCCTGTCAAGGCTCGTGGGCCGGGTTTGGGGGTGTTACATACATACTTATTAAATTAATCAATCTCTTGAACATTTTTCAATGTCAATCCAAGCGATTAATCAATCTTCACAAGCATATAAAAGATCAAGTGAGGTAACAAAGTATTTCTACCTTGAAACAGTTTAATCACAATAATCTTGCAAGTTATGCAAGGCATATGTATTGCCGAATACAATGATAATTTAAACTTCAGCTACCTTAGAAGAATAAACATGCACTGATTAAGTATTGTATCAATTAATTACAATTTCAATATGATTTAATAATTAATTCATTAGTTATCTAACAATTAATATTGCAGGAATAACTTACGCATGATTTTACGTTATCAAGCATCTTACCGAGGCCTATAACAGCACAAACACAATTCGATAATTCAAGCAGGCAAAATATAATCAACCCAACACGGATTAAATTCAAGCTAAATTGATTAAAATAACCATTTAAATAGAATAAATATTCATAAACATGGTTGTCAAAAAAACAACGAAATTTAAAGAGATAGGGAACAAGAAGCAAATCTGGTGTTTCTCCGTGGCTTGACTGATTGCTCCGTTCTTCGTTCTCCATTGTCCTCAGATATCAAGGTTGCTTATGAACACTTTAATTGCTTCTAAACAATGGCTGATGAGGACCTCTTTCCCAAGAGAAGAAATCGACACTTGAACAAAAGGGAAAATGGAAAGGGAAAGTTGAGAGAAAGTGAGAAATGAGAAGAGAGAATGAGAGTGTGAGGGATTTGAATGATCAGCAAGGGGTGGCTTTTATAGATGATTGTGGCTGATAAAAATAGCAAATTCCACAAGCCAAAGATAGCCCCCTTGGTCGGCCACACACATGGAAAAGTTGAGAGATTCAACTTTGCTAAAAATAGCCTGGGGCAAATCCATAAAGCCACATTTTTTGGAGGGGTTTGAATGCAAGGTTGAAAGTTCTTCAAAGGATTCTTTGCAAGCTTATTTAGTCAGCTAAAATTCTGATTTGGGTTAGCATATGGACGGTTCTGGGCAGCCCAATTGGTGGCTGGTTCGGTTCACTAAATTCGGTTCAACCAGTACGGTTCAACTGGACTCTTTTTCCCATAATTAATTAATAATAATTTATTTAGCCCAAATTAAATTTGCAATAAATTAAAATTAATTATATTATGAATTAACACGCATTTTTGGACAATCTTAGGCTAGAAATAAATTTTCCTCGATACTTCAAATTGCTTCTCGGTTTTATTATTTGAGTAGTGTCTGCTGAGCCAATTTTCGCCCTTTGTGCAAATCTATTGAAAATAGTCAAAATTAATCAAAAGTAACTATAAAATTAATTAAAATTCACCATGTTCATATTTTTAACATAATTTAATTATTTTATAATATTTAATTATTTTTCGACAATAATTTAACCGAAATAGCATGATTTTAAGTTAAAAAGGGCATGTAAAAACACGTAAATTTTTGTGTTTCCAATCATAGGGTCACACGGGCATGTCCCGAACTCACACGAGTGTGTGACCCCTTTTTCATGAAAAATTTACTAAGTTTTCCAAAAGTTTCCAGAGTTTTCGGTTTAGTCCCGAACCACTTCCGATGCATGTTTTTGGCCTCGTAGGCTCGTAATAGGGACGATATGAATGTTTTTGAAAAGTTTTAAATTTGAGTGGAAATTCATGTCTCAGTTTTGAATGTTTGCTTCCGGATAAGTCCGGTAATGCCTCATACCCTATTCCGGCGTGGATATAGGTAAAGGGTGTTACAAAATCCGCGACTTGGACAAGCTTTACTATCCTCTTCCGTTCATCCATATCAAATTATTCATGAATTATTATATATGAAATGAATTATTATATAAATCAAGGATTTAATCGTTCGAATGAAAATCAAGAAAAAACTCGTTAGTTGAATATATTAGGTAAGTTCGTAAGGTATATATATGTTTATGTATGTATTTAATTTTTGTTGAATTGTGTATTTGTATTTCTTGATACTATTTGAAACTTGAAATGCTATAAAATAATACCAATTTGAGAAAGGACTTATTCGAAATTTGATGAATACTTGTAAAACATGATTCATATGGATTTAGAATAAATGTGACTTGTTTTGTAACATCCTCACCCAGTCAGGTCACCATACCAGAGCTATAAGATGCTACGACAATTAACAATCAATATCACATATAAAATCAACTTAAATATTCAATCAAACCATGAAGCATTCAATAATGCTAGTATTATATGATTTACGATCAAAAGCAAGCCTTAATCGAGCTTACGAAGCTCTTAGACCAACTCGAAAACAAATCAGGACTAATTTGAAACTTTTAAAAAAATATAGGTAAAAAGAAAAATAAGAGTCACACGGTCGTGTGACAGACTGAGGCCGTGTGGGATTAAACACATAGCCATGTAACCTAATCGTTTGTGGGAGCTCAGGCCATGTATGTAGAGTCACACAACCGTGTCGATAGGCCATGTAACTAACTATGGTCGTGTTGGACCTAATTATAAAACTTTGTAAATATTTGCATGGCTGTGTCGCTAGGCCATCTAAGAGATTGTGGTCGTGTGCATTGTATCGAGATATTGGTATATCAGCAAGTAAAAGTCAAGCATCAGGTTCCGTCAGGTTTACTATAGCCTATTATGATTCCTAATTGGAAATGGGAACGTGTTATAATAGACTTGTATTGGGACTTTCATTAACTCCGAAAAAGAAAGATTCAATCTGGGTAATTGTGGACAGGTGGGCGAAGTCAACTCATTTATTCCATTCAAGACTGATTACTCGCTTGAGAAAATTAATTGAACAATATGTCGTTGAGATTGTCAAATTGTATGATGAGTCTATTGTTTTTGATCGGGATCTGAGATTGTTTAAAAGTTGTTTCAGATCATCGGAAATTGTTTGTAGATTCAGGAAGAAAAGATGTCGAGTTTAGACTGGTGTCAAAGTGTTACAGTTCGGCAGAAAAGGGAAGCTTCGCCTGAGATTTGTTTTGATATATGAAATTATCAAGAGAATTAGTCATGTGACTTATAAACAAGCATTACCATTGAACCTAAAAAAGATTCATAATGTTTTCCATGTTTCGATGCTACGATGATATAGATCAGATTTATGTACTTGTGAACTTACTAAGCATGCCAATGCTTACCTCATTTTATTTTCTTGTCTTCTATAGTTGCATCTTTACGGAACATGGCTATCGGATCACTTCTAGGGCTCACACTATCCAGTGTTTCTTTTGGTAGTCTTTGGTTCATCTTGGCTCAATATAAGTGCCATGTAATAGATATAATGTATATATGTGCTTGATCTTGAACTTATGAAATTTCCATTTTGGTATGTTATATGGTCTTGTATGATAGTGAGGTTGATGATGTTGATTTTGGTAAGTTGAATCATACTTGGGCATAAATGAAGTGAAGGTTGATATGCCTAAATTGAATGTGTATTAACGTATTGGCATAAGATTGTAAGAGTATGCCCAAAGACCAATCATGAGATGGTTGTAATAACATACTTAATTTACCATGTTTATTAATATAAAGCGTTATCATTATTATTATTTCAGTTTTTCTTTCTGTGTGTACAAATAAACTGTTTTATAATAATGTCCTTAGAATAATATGATTATTCTTAAAAGATCCTTAGTCGAGTATTATTGTTGACTAGGACAACAATAATGCATTAAGACTAACATGTAGTTGATTGATGATAAAGAGTTGTCATTGATGTGGATTGTCAAAATCAATGCATGAATATGTGTGTTAGAGAACAACATATTGGATTGACCCGTTATGAGTATGTTTATTGGATTATTATGTAATTGTCACAACATTACTCATAGTGATTAATATGTATATGATCCTCAGACTTGAGATAATTATTATCTCAACATCGTGAGTTGTATATTTTGATACAGTCAAACGTACACCGTAATTGGTTGTTCTATAAAGACTGATGTTGGATATACCACAATCTATGTAGAGGGATATGGTTGATCAATATAGGATAAGTCCCTCCTACATAATAGGAGTAATATCTTAGGCCACTTGATTGAGTGAGACTAGAAATGCATGGCCATGCTCAAATAAGTTGACATGAGATGTCATACTAATTTGAATATCATAGTCTACTCAAGATATCAAGAAACATGGGATGGACTATACAAGTGTGACTATTCCATGACTTGTGTCCATTCCAGAGATAAAGGACTTAAGGATTAATGTATGAAAGGTTAATCACAAAAGTTATGTGGAATCATGACTTCTTGTAACTTAGGTAGCAATGATGCATTGCTAGATGCCACTCATTGTTTGTGACATTAGAATCGTTCTATTATTACTGCTAACGTTGCAAGAACCTACAGGGTCACACCCTATGGTTTAAATGAACGGAATAAAATATAATTGGTATTGTTTTTAGTTGTCACATGAATTAAATTAATTAAAGAATTAATTTAATTGGGCAATCAAATATTGAACATATTATATGTACAAGGATGTTGTACACATAATGACAACATAATTCTATTAATATATGAATTTGATTCATATATAAATTTAAATAAATATAGTTTACCGAAATCCTTATTATAATTAATGTAATTATAATTTTCAAATATAATTAATGTAATTATAATTTTCGGTTAAAAACTTTATTGTATTTATTTAATCTTATGATACATTCAAAAGATACCAATTATAAAAGGGTATTAAAAGGATACCAAATAATGGGCCCAATGAAAAAGATACCCATTATAATTGGCCCAATTAAAAGGATACCCAACATAAAAGGTATTTAAAAGAGGCAAAGCTTATGTGAAAACACTAAGAGATTGCTTGTTAGGTCTAGCAGCCGTCAAGCAAATAAACCTCCTAAATAGTTTTGGAGATTTCTTCCGTTCATAGTAAAAACCGGGTGGATCACGTAGAGGCCGACATCGGAAAAGGTTGTGGCTTGATTCGACAGTAGATCAAAACTCTTGTTGTCAAGGCGTCGCTGTCTACTCAGATTGAAGTTTTGGTAATTTCGAAACCTTTATTTCACCCCGATTCGTTCCTCACACATGGATCCATGGTTTGGATCACCGGATCTAATTTTATTCTGCTGTGCTATGAGGTTCCGGCGTTCCAACAGTGGTATCAGAGCCACTTGTGTGATACGAACTCGGGTTTAAATACTTGGGTGATGCAATTGTATGAGATTCATGTTTTGATCTTATTGTATTTTCGATTGTTTAAATCGTTTAAGCATAACCTGATAACTGTTCCTTTCGGTAATTGATTAAATGTTAATCATGGTGTTTTGGCTTATTCAATTTTATGTTATTACTGTTAACAAATCCATAATGATGCGACGATGGTATTTACAATTTCCAGTAAGAGTTAACTGGTTAGTGGAACAAGGGTTGTTCCGATATGAAACCTCAAGGATTAAAATCATTAAAAAAAAAAAAAAACGATTCTGTTGATAAAAGTTATCAAATCATGAGGATTCATTTGACTGGGATATGCGGTTTGTACCGCGGGGGCTCCGCCCCCGCACCCCTGGTCCATACCGCGGGGGCTTCGCCCCCGCACCCCCAACTCCTACCATGATATCCCATCATGAGATGGTTGTAATAACATACTTAATTTACCATGTTTATTAATATAAAGCGTTATCATTATTATTATTTCAGTTTTTCTTTCTGTGTGTACAAATAAACTGTTTTATAATAATGTCCTTAGAATAATATGATTATTCTTAAAAGATCCTTAGTCGAGTATTATTGTTGACTAGGACAACAATAATGCATTAAGACTAACATGTAGTTGATTGATGATAAAGAGTTGTCATTGATGTGGATTGTCAAAATCAATGCATGAATATGTGTGTTAGAGAACAACATATTGGATTGACCCGTTATGAGTATGTTTATTGGATTATTATGTAATTGTCACAACATTACTCATAGTGATTAATATGTATATGATCCTCAGACTTGAGATAATTATTATCTCAACATCGTGAGTTGTATATTTTGATACAGTCAAACGTACACCGTAATTGGTTGTTCTATAAAGACTGATGTTGGATATACCACAATCTATGTAGAGGGATATGGTTGATCAATATAGGATAAGTCCCTCCTACATAATGGGAGTAATATCTTAGGCCACTTGATTGAGTGAGACTAGAAATGCATGGCCATGCTCAAATAAGTTGACATGAGATGTCATACTAATTTGAATATCATAGTCTACTCAAGATATCAAGAAACATGGGATGGACTATACAAGTGTGACTATTCCATGACTTGTGTCCATTCCAGAGATAAAGGACTTAAGGATTAATGTATGAAAGGTTAATCACAAAAGTTATGTGGAATCATGACTTCTTGTAACTTAGGTAGCAATGATGCATTGCTAGATGCCACTCATTGTTTGTGACATTAGAATCGTTCTATTATTACTGCTAACGTTGCAAGAACCTACAGGGTCACACCCTATGGTTTAAATGAACGGAATAAAATATAATTGGTATTGTTTTTAGTTGTCACATGAATTAAATTAATTAAAGAATTAATTTAATTGGGCAATCAAATATTGAACATATTATATGTACAAGGATGTTGTACACATAATGACAACATAATTCTATTAATATATGAATTTGATTCATATATAAATTTAAATAAATATAGTTTACCGAAATCCTTATTATAATTAATGTAATTATAATTTTCAAATATAATTAATGTAATTATAATTTTCGGTTAAAAACTTTATTGTATTTATTTAATCTTATGATACATTCAAAAGATACCAATTATAAAAGGGTATTAAAAGGATACCAAATAATGGGCCCAATGAAAAAGATACCCATTATAATTGGCCCAATTAAAAGGATACCCAACATAAAAGGTATTTAAAAGAGGCAAAGCTTATGTGAAAACACTAAGAGATTGCTTGTTAGGTCTAGCAGCCGTCAAGCAAATAAACCTCCTAAATAGTTTTGGAGATTTCTTCCGTTCATAGTAAAAACCGGGTGGATCACGTAGAGGCCGACATCGGAAAAGGTTGTGGCTTGATTCGACAGTAGATCAAAACTCTTGTTGTCAAGGCGTCGCTGTCTACTCAGATTGAAGTTTTGGTAATTTCGAAACCTTTATTTCACCCCGATTCGTTCCTCACACATGGATCCATGGTTTGGATCACCGGATCTAATTTTATTCTGCTGCGCTATGAGGTTCCGGCGTTCCAACAAAGATGACATGATGAATATACATGCAATGCATGATTGTTATGGTTGAATTGAATGGATAAAATTAGTTTTGTATATTGTAGTGCCAAATGAGGCATATTGGTTAGGCACTTTAGGGTTACAAAGAGATATTATAAAAACTCCCTAAAATAGGGTTACAAAGAGCCTTTAAATATACTAATATTTAAGTCCTAATATGATTAAAATATTTCTAGATTAATCAGAGTTCAACTGGGAAAAGATGACAGAGTTTAACTAGGAGAAAAACTTGATTTAAGTGGGAACACATCACCACGTCGTGATGTTGTTTATCGGTATGATCTTGCTCAAAGTGATAGTTCCTTTTATTGACTATCAAATTTATCCTCCATGATTTCCAATATCTTTGATGGCAAGATGCAAAGTTTTTACAGGATGTTTCTTTTATTTAATGTTTCGTATCTGATTATTGTTCTTCATTCTTCTTTCATTCTATGTTATAATTATTTTGATTAACTTATTTTACTTTTTGTTCTTAAGGATGGTGAAAGATTTGATATCGTTATCTATATGAAATCGAGAAATAAGTTCCACTCTCAAAGTTTGTTTTTTGATATTTGCTTGGGGATGATCTCTTTGTCATTATTACAAAGGATGTTTATAATCATTACTTCTCATCCATGGTAACGTAAGTCAATCTAATCACCCTTCTTTTGAAATTTGATTTGATTTCTATTAGAAAGTTCAATTTATCTAATTCACTATTCGTATCTCTATGGATTTATAAAACCCTTCACACATTTAGTTATTGGGATTTTTATGTGGAGATAAATATTTTTTTTTCATTTTTAATAGAATTGATTGGTTTAATTTTGATTTTGATTAAGATATATGATTATTACAGAATGTGAGTAAAATACTTACTTGTCATGAACTTTGGGATATTCACTCTTTCTGTGATAATTTCATATCATTATAAAATCTGAAATGAAATTATGTACAAGTGGTGGAGGTTAGAAAATATTTATGTTTAAACCTTTATAGTTGTAAAGTTATTTTAATTTGACACTATAATATTTTGTGTTGTGTTATGATATATAAAAAAATATTATCTAACCACAATGATTTATTAGTAACATGACTTTATTATTTGTTTTGTTTAATATATGTTTTATTTATACTTATTCATTTTATTTTTATGTGAATAAATAAAATTTTAGAAGATCATAATTTTTTGTATCAATAATTTCAAAACTATATATTATTTAAAATAAATTAAGCATTCAATAAGGTTATATAATAAATTGATTATATGCTCCTGAAGAGCTAATATTGCATCAAACTATAAAAAGCTCTTTAAGTGTAATGCCTTGATTAATTTAATTTTGTTTCTATGAATTTTGTCATAAATGAGTATCTGTTTCAGTGGTTAAGTGATGTGAGTGTGTGCTTGAGGTCTTGTGTTCAAGTCCCATTTTTGGAAATTTTGCTATTTTTTATCCTAGCCTATTCCTTGGCGATTGGGCCTATATTTTATCTTCAATAAACTCATATCAGAATGAGTGAAACACCCCAAACCCGGCCCACGAGCCTTGACCGGATCTGGTATGTTCCCCGGTGTAAACCGTTTCAAATTCTTTTGTGACTTAGGAAAAACTTGTGTGTTTTGAAAGAAAATTTGTTTTGGGTTAGGCTTGAGTTGAAAACGAATTCGATTTTATTTGAAAACCCTTTTTAATTTTAAGTGATAAAACATACAGAGTATATTTAAAAAATTAAATTACTTAATCTTTAACTTAATAAAAAATTGTAAACATAATTAAACAATAAGACAGAAATAAAATAGTTCACTATGGCCTTATTACATAAAACAAAACCCAAAATAAAAATTGTAGAGTACTTAAATAAAATAAAATGTCCATATTAAATAATTTGCTTGCTGTGCATGGCCACCTTTGAGCTCCTGCCGACCCGGTCCATTACTGCTCATCACCTGAAAAATATTCCCCAACGGGGTGAGTCAAACAGACTCAATGTGTAACCAACACTAAAATTTAATAGATTTAGGCATACCATACATATCATGTTCACATAGTAATTCAAGGTAATGATGCAAACCCGAACCCAAACCTAGATGCCATCCGCTACACATCCCCGTACCAACCTGCACACCGTGGGGACTACTAAGTCAACCCTCCTTCCGCTACACTCCATCGAAGGCAGTCGCTGCAGTCAACGTGCTCATCGCCCATATAAAATTCGTGGCATAGCCACCAGATAATTGTGTCATGAGACACCACATTCAGATAATGTAACCGAAGTTACCACATTTAGATAATGTGACCGAAGTCACCACATTCAGATAGTGAGACCGAAGTCACCACATTCACTTCCCCTTTCTCATATAACTCGAATGCCCCATATTATTCATATCATGCATATCATACTTAAATTCACATTCATGTCACTTTTCACATGTTAAAATATAACATATTTCGTAATCCTAGTAGGAGTAGGAAACATACCTGAGTACTTTGTACCACATTAGGGTACCTTAGCCATATTCACATTCTTATACATACTTATATTAAATATTGCCATATAACGTATTAAAGATAGTGTGGGGTACACACCTGATTCGCTTAGGGTTTCCAATCCAAATCCCGAAAAGCTTGATCTAATGCCTTAGATCTTAGATCTCTACATTTAATCAATCATTTAATACTTAGTAAAGAGCCATTCGGCCATAAATCCAAATCCTAGTAGGATTAGTACACTAAAACTTACCTTGGTGTCGAATTGACTATAGTTAAATCCCGAAACTTCGCAGAGTTGTCCCCTTGCAATCGGCTAGGCGCTAAAATCACTTAACTAATTAGTTTTGGCTTTTAAACGAAATAAGAAATAGATCTTCATACCAAAATAAGCCTTGGCCGAATGCTATAGACACTTGCCTTGTGGATTTTAAATCCCGAAACTCACCGAATAACTAGGGAACACGCGGCCTATGGTGTACCTTCGGGAAAAGAACTTCTCCTTCCTTGTAGTTGACACTTAGTAAATCCCGAAAGATCTCCTCAAGGTTTCGGCAACAAGAATATTGATGGGATTAGTCCTAGATTTTCGACAAATCTAAAAGAAAAGAATAGAAATCAAACTTGTTCTTACCTTTGAAGAAATCGACAGCACCTAAGCTTGAAGCCACTTGAGATATTCGGCTATGGCCTTAAAAGGCTTACTTCCGGCTTTTGGAAGGATTAGAAAGAAAAGAGAAGGAAGAATAAAAATGGAGGATTCGGCTAGAACACAAGGTATTTCGGCTTTGGCTAACAAAGAGAAGAAGAATAAAAACTGTAGGAAATTCGACAGAGAGAGGAGAATTTGCTTAAGAAATTCGGCAAAGGAAAAGTGAATGAATGAATGGCCTCTCTTTTCCTTTTATAGCCGAATTTACTAGCTAGAGTCCCTTACTTGGCCACCACTCTTCTATTTTGATAGCTTTATCCCTTGAATTATCACTTTATTAAAAGAATTTAATCCAACAATTATCTCTTGAAAATAATGATAAATAAATCCTTTATTTATCCCTTATTTATCCACTAATTATAAAAGAATAAAAGCTCCTAGAATTTAGCCATGTGCCGTCCAACTCCCTTGCTCCTTGCAGCAAAATAAAACTCTTTTATTTGCTCCCCAAGTGACTCGAACTCAGGCCCACTTGCATAGCTTGTGGCGTCACCTACCTGGGCCTTAAGTGATATCTTCAGGCCACTTTTCCAAGCCTGTTTGTGTGTCAAATTCCTCCTATTAATTTTCTTAAGGCAACCCTGCCTTAGTTTCCTCTTTTTAACCTTTAAAACTTGACATTTCATTACATTTCCAAGTTTCCAAAAATTTTCGTTTGCCTCTTTTAAACTTAACATTTCTATACATTTCCAAGTTTCCCGAAATGTTTACTTTCCTCTTTTGAATCATTTCTAAATCATTTCCTTACATTTCCTGTAACACCCCGGTTTTAGGGGTTATGCACCTAGTGTATATCTCGGGTGTTGGTAGGCTATTTGTGGGCTTAGGCATGTTTTTAGGGGGTTTGGAGAACCCTGGATGGTAGGAAAAGCTTTAGGGAATCTTTGATTTTTAGGGTGTAAAAGGGGAGCTTGGGTTGTGGGGGTCTTAAAAGAATAATTGGGAGTTTTGTGTCACATAAGATGGATTGGCAAAGTGGCAGGTGAGACGCCACTAAGGCCTTGTGTGTATGGCGTCATTTGCAGAAGGGGAAGGTCTTGAGTTCAAGCTGCGATGTGCTCCTATTTTGCATTCTTTTTGGACGGCATGGAGGGAGGAGTTGGTGGCAATTCGAACTCTGTTGATGACCTAGTCAAATGGTGGAATGGTGGGTGGAGAGCAAATTGTGGAAGGGGGACTAATTCAAATGCTTTTGAATTAGTGGCTTGGAGTGTTTTGAGGAGTGGTGGCCGAATTTTAGGAGATTTGAGGGGAGTGGGGACGGTTTGGTATGGGGTTTTGGGGAAGGCCGAATGTACCTTTGTTTTTGGTGCATTTTCGGTCACATTTGGAAAAGAAGAAAAGCTCTCTCTCTTTTGTCTTTTGTAGCCGAAACTTGAAGAGAATGTTCTCTCATTTTCTTCATTCTTTTTGAAACCAAAATACCAAACTCTCATGCTTGCCGAATTTGCTTTGTTTCCTCTTTACTTTCATTGATAGCCGAATGTATTTTTGAGCCCTTCTCATACTTCTTTCCTCCTTGATCATTAGAAGCCGAAAGTTATTTCCCAAAACCTTCCCACCATTCCTTTCTCTTCTCAAACCGAAAGTACTCCTTTCTCTTCTCCTTTTCCATCAGTTTGTTGTCAGTAGCCGAATACCAACCCCCTTTTTCTTCTCATCTTTCACTTGTATTCTCTTCCTTGGAGTAAAACCGAATTCTTTCTTCTTGTTTAAGAGATTGGCCGAATTTCCCTTCTCTCCTAGTGGTGTTTATTTTTGGCTGAATATTGGTGAAGTTTTGGTGCTCATCTCGGGTGGTTCGATCGGGTGTTGAAGGTGAGTAGTTAGCCGAAGGGCTGTCCCTTTTCTCCTTTATTTCTTCGTTTATTTTAAGTTGTTTAAGAGTCAATTTTGGGTTTGGTGAGGAGGAGTTAAATCTCTTATGCCATGACCGATTTCTTTTAGGACATCCAGGATTCGAAGCAGTCAAGCGTAGCCTCGGTTCTTTGGTCGATCTTTGGGTAAGTGATGGTAAGAAGTTGGTTGATGGTTCTTTCTTTAGTTTTGTTAAGCCTAAGACTGAGACTAATGGTTTATGTTTTAAGGGAAGGCTGATTGGCAGAGAACCATTGTTAGTACCGGTTTTGGTAGGAAACCAAACCTATAGCAAGGTAAGGGATCAAGGTTAATCTTTTTGTTGTTTAGCCGAATGATGTGTGTTCTAACTCTCTGGTTGGCCGATTTTAGGATCAAGTTGTCGAGAGGATCGAGGGTCTTGGATCGATTCTTTGGATAAAGCTTTCAGGTGTGTACAATATACACACTCTTCTAGTAATAAATGTGCCTACTATACTGTGTATTTAAACACACTGCTCTGTTATATGTTTATACATGTTGGGTGTTGTTTGGATCCATGAAATAATGGATGAATTATCATTAAGGTATGAGGCAAGGGGGGGCAGGTAAGTCCCTGATATGATTTCCCGTTGTGATGCTTTTGGTAGCATGATGTATCTGGCATGTGATATATTGATTGGTTGATGATTAAACCTATGTGCGTTACTAAACATTCATGATGATATATTTTGATACATGTGCATGATTGATGTGGGTTGTACGAGTGGAGGGGGCAGTGATATTTTGTGCTGACGAGCACCAGTGTTTTGGTAACACAACTTTGTGACTTTGGGTCACCAGAGGTTTGGCACCTCCAGAGGTTTGGTACCTCAGCGTCTCGTCCCTGTGGTTAACACCACCGTGGGTTGGCCCCACTTGTGAGATACGGGATTGACGCCAGTGATTTGGTATCACACGATGGGTTGGCCCCATCACTCGATTATTGTGACTACGGTCACCAGTGGTTTGGTACCACATTTGTGTCTTTGGGACACCAGAGGTTTGGCACCTCATTGTGACTCGTCCCTGTGGTTAACACCACCGTGGTTTGGCCCCACTTGAGATATGGGATCGTCTGCTAGTGATTTGGTATCACACGATGGGTTGGCCCCATCATCTGATTTGTGACTTCGGTCACCAGTGATTTGGTATCACAATTGTGTCTTTGGGACACCAGTGGTTTGGCACCACATTGACGGATATCGTGTCTTTGGGACACCAGTGTTTTGGTAACACATTGTGACTATATGTCACCAGTGGTTTGGCACCACCAGTGGTTTGGTACCACACGGGGTAGAAAAAGGTGTAAGGATGGTTAGGATTGGGTGCATATTGATTGGATGCATGATGATTATGTTTATATGTGCATATAATATTTTGCTAATCCGGGAAAAAGGGTGGCACACTGAGTCTTGGTGACTCACCTTTTTCCTTTAACCATTTCAGGTATTGCATAAAGCTGGACCGGGATCGGAGAGGACAAGGTGGCCCATGCCGAAGATGATGATTTAATATTTTATGCTTGGTTTTGATATAAGTACTTTATTTGAATTATTGGGTTGTAATAAAGGCCATTTTATTATTTTGGTATTACTTTAACCATGGTTTATTTAATTTGGATTTCTATGTGAAAATGGTTTTAATTCCAGTACC
Organism: Gossypium australe; assembly: GCA_005393395.2. Lineage (NCBI taxonomy): Eukaryota > Viridiplantae > Streptophyta > Magnoliopsida > Malvales > Malvaceae > Gossypium > Gossypium australe. Next base: position 56,784,959 of record CM016625.1, read on the forward strand.
CTATTTATAAAAGTATGTTTAATAAAGTATTTTCAGACAATTTGTAACTTCTAAAGTTTTCATATTGCTTTAAATGAACATGGTTTTCAAAAATTGAATTCTTTCATGCTTTATGCTAAGTTAATGAAGTTTTTCAACCGTCTTTCCGCAATAACATAACCAGATTCGGTCGTAGTGAATGGGCCGGGTTTGGGGATGTTACATTTCCTAGTTTCCAAAAATATTCACTTTCCTCTTTTTACACTTAACATTTCCATACATTTCCAGGTTTCCAAAAACGTTCAAAACACATTCATAACACATAAGACATGTCATTTCATACAATTAAACCGAAAATGCATAGGCCCTTTTCAGGATGTTACAATGAGCTTGCTGGTTCAAGTGGTAAGGTGTTAGCTTGCCTAATGTTTCGTGTTCGAGTCTTTGTGTGAGTAGAAATGATAATTTTTACCTCGGTTTTCTGATAGAGGTTCAGTGGAGTTGAAATTCTGAGGTAGTTAGATGTGGATTGAGGTGTCGGATTTTGGGGGATTATGTTGTTAGGAGGGTGGTGAGGGGAGGTAGGATTATTTTTAATTTTTAATTTTAATTTTATTTCTCTTTCCCAAAACTTTTCTCCCTATTTTGATGTATTCTTGTTTTCCACTATCAAAATTTCCTTTTTCACTTTCCATTGATTCTGACAAAATTCTTCGTTTATATCACTATGTTTCAAATTCGCGATTTCTTCATTCGGTTCAGTAAGTGCTGTGTGGTTTATTATTCTTGTTTTTGCTTTCATTTTTTGTAAATCAATTGTTGAGTGTTCTTTTGGAAAGGCGTAGGGGTGTGTAGTTAGGGGATTTGAATATTATGAATCTTTTGCGTAGAAGAAGACGGTGAAGCAGTGGTTTTCGCTCCAACAGTCTAAATCGTGTCAGTGGTGGTTTTCGTCGGCGGTAAGTTTGTAGGCATTGTTCAATTTTTTTTTTTTTTTGTTTTCGAATTCGTAAATTAGCTGCTAATGGTGTTTGGATTACTGTTTTTAGGTTTCAGAGGCCTCGGGATTGCTTTTGCATAAAAAAATGAACCAATTATGTTATCAAAACACAAGAAAATGAGGTTCGGTGAAAGCTAAAAAAGTGGTCAGAAAATGTTTGCTATGTGTTCTTTTCTTTTTGTTTACAAAAATGTTAGCTTAATTTTATTTAAGCTAGGATGATTGCTTTGATTAAATAATATTTATTTGATTCATGCTTATAATGTTTGTTCCTTAATCGATCATGTTTTCAATTAAAATCAAGTTTGTATTTTGTTCATACGTGATTGAAATACACCTGAATTAGCTGAGCGATCCTGACCAGACGATGGCTAGTGGATACATAATTGAAATGTGCATGCTCAATTTAGATCCTAACTCGATTAAATTGCAGGTGGCATAACAAATCTGACCAAGCTCTGTTATCTGCATAGTTTTTAGATTTGTGTGATTAAACTGTTTCAAACCTAACACATCCCTGTTACCTCACACGAATGCTAAGAAACCCTTAGTAAATAAGGATCAATAAAATGCGTATTTACTAAGTAAAGGATTCCGAAAGGACCTAATGTGGTTTCCAAACTCATGAAAGATCGAGTTGCCATGGAATGTTTTTCCAAATGTTATTAAACATGTTGATAATAAATTAAGTTTAATTAAAGTAATTGTCTTAGTTTGTTTCTGTTATAATTGTAACACCCCAAACCCGGCCTAGAAGTTAGGCCCGAATCTGGCGTGTTACATGGAACTGTTTTTCAGAAATCATATTCCTTGTTGTTTAAAACTTGTTTGAGAGTTAAAGCCTCTTTGTTTAAAACAAAAAAAAACTTAAGCAATTATTATCCACTTGAAAACATATTTATTATTAAAACCTTATCTTTTGCGGAAGCATATTTAAAATAGACAATTTACAAAAAGGTGATGTTTAAAAAATGAGTTGCAGAAGCATTTTGAAAACATTGCGAAAACGTAGTGTTTTGAAGACAATTATCATTTTGAAGTCGTATTCCACTTTTAGCAGTTAGAAAACATCATAAATAAATATTACAAATAATAAGTTAAATATAGAGAGGCCTTATTACAACCCAAATCAAAATATTTAAAAGTAAATAAATAAAAAGGAAAGCATAAGCAGTGTGTGGTCTTCTCAGAGTCCCTCGTAGCTCCGATCCATCTAAAGCTGAGGATTACCTGCAAAGTTAAAAACGGGGTGAGTTTACGAAAACTCAGTGTGTAATCTCCTATTACGGTCTCGGTCTGAGCCAAGCCCATACGATATCGGTCTGGGCCTAAGCCCTACTCGGTAAAAATCTGGGCCTCAGCCCTATTCGGTAACAGTTTGGGCCTAAACCCTAAATCATATCAAATGCAAGCATACTGTAACCCAACCCTTAACCACCAAACTCTCCACTCGTACCAACCAATCTCTCCATGTGAGGACCATGTCGACCCACCCAGCCAAAGTCTCCAATAATGCAGCCTAGCTACTAATAACGGTATACGTGGCTGAGCCACTAAAATAAGAATATGTGGCGATACCACTATAACGGTATATGGCGATGCCACTAGAACGGTATTTGGCGATGCCACTAGAACGATATTTGGCGATGCCACTAGAACGGTACTTCCTCCAATCAACAAACCCAACCCAATGCAATATGTTATGTGTGCAGTGTATTACGATCATATACATATATATAAAAATCACATAAACAACATTTAAACTACCACTAAGGGTATCATGGTCATTTTGTTGTTTAGGGGTAAAACAGTAATTCCACCTCTCGAGGGTATCTCGGTAATTTTACTCATCGGGGGTATTTCAGTAACTTTACCTATCAAGGGTATTTAGGTAATTTTACCCATCGAGGGTATTTCGGTAACTTTCGGTAACTTTACCCATAGAGGGTATTTTAGTAATTTTGCAAATCGGGGTATTTTGGTAATGTCGTAAACTAGGGTATTCTGGTAATTTCACAAATTAGGGGTATTTCGATAATTTTGCAATCTGAGGGTATTTCGATAATTTTACAAATCAGGGGTATTTCGATAATTTTACAAGTCAAGGGTATTTCGATAATTTCACAAATTGAGGGTATTTTGGTAATTTCATAAATTGGGGGTATTCCTGTAATTTCATAAATTGAGGTATTTCGGTAATTTTCCAGATCAAGGGTATTTTAGTAATTTGTAAACCAAGGGTATTTTAGTAATTTCGTAAATCAAGGCATTCTAAACAGATATAACGATGCGAATGGGCCTAGGGCCCATTCTCGACCCAAATGGGCCCACACGCTCGTGTGGCCCATTTAGGCCAAATCTAGCCACATATATGAGATTCACATAGTCTACTCCAATATTTACTACACAATCATACAACTTACCCATTTGGAGTTAATCCGCGCTTCGAACACTCCTATGCCCAAACGCCAACCAAGGTATCCTTACTCTCCTCATAGATTGCTCTATTTAAAGATAGCTTCTTGCCCACTCTCGTGCTAGCTTCCCGATGTGGGATCCCTCCTTTAGCAGAGTTTAATTCCAACACAACCATCTGTCGCCCCAACTTAGCAAAATAAATATCCCTTTTTGCTTGCAATGGGATTCGAACCCTTGCCCTCTCCTATGCTCCAGACGCTACATGCCACCAGAACACAACCTCCTTTTGTGTCTTAAAACATGCGCAACTAAATATAATCCTATGGGCTAAAGTCTAAGTTTATTTAAAAATTAATCAAAATGAAATGCAAGCGCCAAGACTTGAACCTTGGACCCCTTGCTTCCTCTATGGCGTCACTCACCTAATAGGTCCAACTTGCATTAGTGTCGTTCTCTTGTTTTCAAAAATTTTAAACGCTCCCATGGCCAAGGCCCAATAGGCCCAATTCTACTAGGCCCAAATTCGGGGCGTTTCAATAATTGTTGCAAATTGTGTTTAATTTTGCTAAAATCTATTTCATTCATATAGTTTGCATATTTAGGATAATTTTCATTAGGGATCATAGCATTTAGTTTAATATATTTAATTTTAATCACCAGTGCTCAATCATATTGTGTTTTTATTTACCAAATTGTTAAGATAATTTTACAAATTAAATAACTTAGTACAAATACAATCCCTGTGGAGACGATAACTCTATACTTACTTATTACTTGATAACGACTGGGTACACTTGTACAAACCTACGCGTTACAACACTATGTGGTTTGTAGGGATGGGTGGGTGTTTTATACCCCACGTGGTGTGTTGGGATGGTTGGAGATGGTGTGTAGAGGATAGGGGTAGGACTCTGGACATCTGTATGTTTCTAATAATCTGATTCTATCAAGGACTTATGTCCATGTATGATCTGTTACGTGATAATCTGAGTTAATATGCATGTAAGTTTTCGTTGAGTTATACACTGAGTTTTTGAAAACTCACATCTGTTTGTCTGTTCTGTCTAGAAAATCCTCAGACATAGGCGGGTCGGTGCGACGGAGGCTTAGCGGTGACCACTAGATTGGAACCAGTTTTAAATAATTGAGAATTTTTTTAAGCTTCTGGATTTTCTTTGAGAGTTTTGTAATCTTAAGACTCTCTGGACTGTTGGTTTTAAATTTTTGGATTTGGATGCATTTATGATTTTTATCTTATGACGTTTTACAAAACCACAGTTTTACGTAAACAAATATTTTTGAAAATACAAACTCGTTTTGTTTTAAAATATAACGACTTTCAAACTTCCGCTGTAAATTTTTGTTTTACATAAAAGAACAAGCAACTGATGGTTTCATTAAAGGTTATAACAATAAGTTTCTCTTAAAATGAAAAATCTCTCCTTTAGCTATAAACTGTACGAGGTTTTAACATGATAAGTTTAGTTTCAAAACCCTTCTTCATAACATTTCCAGATTTGACCACAACGTTTAGGCCGGGTTTGGAATGTTACATTTAGTTGTATCAAAGCCAGGTTACAAAACTCAGGTTGTGAATTTTGGGTTCAAAATTGCATTTGTAAAAGAACTAATATTCAAACAATGATTGTTTCTTTTTGAGTGAAGTATGTAGTACACCGAGTCTCTGGTGTCGATCTTGTAATTACTTCTGAACTTAGAAATACTGTAGTCAGAATTGTCTGAAACTATCCTGAGTTAATGAAAGAATAAAACTTTTGGAAGATTTCTGAAGCTTCTGATAAATACTTAAAGCAGAATATACTTGCTAATAAACACTAAAACTGATGCATAAAAATTTTGTGATGTAGATAAAACTTTGAAACAATGAGTGCTCGTGGAATGCGTGGTCGTGATATTAGTGGGTGCGGCGGGCGTCGTAGGGGGACTCGACTAAGTCTTCCTCATTGGGCAGTATGCCATATTTGGATACGAGCGAGACACCGACTACATTTACTACCGAGATCGGGTCTCAAAGCTGCTCAATTGGGGACAACGCACTGTCCCAAGCCATGCTGAGAGTTTTGGAGAGGGTCGCTGAACCCCATTCTAGATCTAGGGGTCGTGGGTCAGTAACTGAATAACTCCAGTCCAATGGAGCTGAACTATTTAGTGGCGTCACTAAAGTCGCCCCTACTATGGCCGAATATTGGTTGGAAGCTACAGAAAAGATAATGAACGATATTGACTACACTCCTGAGCAAAATTGAAGGGTGTAGTATCTTTGCTTCGCGACAAGGCATACTGGTGGTGGTTATCGATTGAGAAGGGTACTCAATCAGATCGTCTTAATTAGGATTATTTCAAAACCACCTTTCAGGGGAAGTATGTAGGAGAGAGTTATGTGGATACTCACAGGTGTGAGTTCATGAATCTCACGCAAGAAGACAAGATTGTGGCCAAGTATGAGGTCGAATTTCTGAGACGTTGAATTTTTGAGACTCAGCAGCTATGCATGAGGGATGGTGGCATCTGAGTACAAAAAGTGTGTTTGTTTTGAGGATGGTCTGAGGGACAGTCTGAGGGTTTTGATAGCTCTGCAAAGGGAGCAAGAGTTCGCCATTTTGGTAGAAAAGGTGAAGATCGCCGAAGAGGTTAAGCGTGTGGAGTGCCAGAATAGGGATCGAGAGAGGGGAAAGAATAAGAGGGATTCGGAGCCCTCTAGTTCTGCTCAGAGGCCTAAGAAACTGGCCAGATCTGGTGGAACTTCTAGAGTGGGAGTGTTGGAGGAGGTCGGGGGAATGTTTGCATTGTGGGTAGATGAAGCATCGGATTAGAGAGTGCTGATAACATTCTGATCAGATGTAAGCTTCGGTTCTGGGTTTTGTTCGACCATAGAGGGCAGTATAGCAACCATCTAGGGGCAGTGGTTCGGCCAAGGGTGGTAATGGTTTGGGCAGAGGACAGAGAGCACCGAGCAGAGGTGCTAATCAAACTGAGGTAAGGTAGCCTGTGCTGGTGTATACTACTCGATGCCATGAGGACAAAGACGCTCTTGATGTGATTACAGGTACGTTCCTTATTTATGATGTTCCTTATGTTGCATTAGTAGATATAGGGCCAACACACTCTTACATAGCGAGCTCTGTCTCTAAAAACTTGTGGATTACGGTTGAGTGTACTTTGGGTTATGAGGTATTATCGATGAATTCAAAACATATAGCATACATTTATCAAACATAAAGCATTCATTCTCATAAATCATTCAACACGATTACATTGTCCCTTATAAGGGCCTACAAGGCCCTAAACATGCTTTAGAAGTGGTTCGGGACTAAACCGATAACATATGAACTTTTTTGGAAACTTAGAAAAATTTCAACCATATAGGGGTCACACGCCCGTGTGAACAGGTTGTGTGCCTCACACGGCTCCGGACACTCCCGTGTTTCAGGTCATGTGGAAATAGGGCATAGATACTGACTTGGGTCACATGGCCAACCACACGCCCGTGATCTAGCCCGTGTGTCTAGCCCATGTGCCCTTCGAAATGGCCACACATGCCCGTGTGCCAAGCCGTGCCAAACCTATAAGGTATACTGACTTATGCAACATGACCAAGTCACACGGTCGTGTGCTAGGCCGTGTGCCAATTAGAGGGGTATACTAACTTGTACCACACGGCCAGTCACAGGCTCGTGTGTGAGACTGTGTGGAGCATACTGACTTCAATTCAATTTCACCACCAGGGGACACACGGCTGTGTAACATGACCGTGTGTCACACACGGCTGAGACACATGCCCGTGTCTCTACCCGTGTGGACAAAAATAGGCCATTTGCAAGGCCAGTTTGCCACCTCAACTTCAATGTACCTACACAAGGCAAAATGGTACCATTTCATCATACAATTAAGCAGCCAAAATCATCAACCAAATGCACAATTCATACCATTATAATTTCATCTATTCCAATTCTCAAATCACTACCATTTACTTAGCTAAATACATGCCAAAACAATATCAAACAATATGGTTCATTTACCATAATTCACATAGCCGTTATAACTTCCATAATGTCTTGGTTACAACCATGCCAAAACAAACCAAAATAAGCCATCACTCATGGCTATATATATACAAACCAAAACATGTACATTTACAAGCCATTTCTAATAGCCAAACACACATCAATATTAACATCATTTACAAGCCAAATCTCATGGCTATGATCACAACCAAAATACTGTATCTAGCCGATACATGCCATATACCATAATGTATAATTCAAAAGTACCAACATAGATGTTTGATAGTGCGATGATATTCCCAACGACTCCCGGATCCGAGCTAGCCTTGATTCACTATAAAACATAGAAAAATAACACGAAGTAAGCTTCATAGCTTAGTAAGCTCGTATATGAATAACTTACTTCATCAAATAAATGCAAATCAACCAATTACACATGACAAAACCATACACACATTAAGTACAAACCTTTCTCATGTCTCAAAACATGATCAAATACAAACTCATAGAACTTTCACTATTTAATACTCGAATAGGTTCTGTACGTACCTGTATCGCCTCGTACTAACCTCTCTCTCAACCACATCATTCGTTTACCCGTTGAACCATTCAGAATAAAAATCGAATACTCAGGAGTCTCGTACGATAAGTACCTTTACCATGGCCCATAGCCAAATCAAGGTAAGATATCCAAAGAACTATTATCATGGCCCGAAGCCAAATCATCAGATATGCATGGCCCAAAGCCAAATCGGTAAAATACGCACCCAAAGTGCTAATATCATGTCCCGAAGCCAACTCAACGTATCACTTACTAACATGTCAATAGTATCCAAAACTATTCTTCAGGTTCAACTGGGCTTTCACACTTTTCGTTTCTATCATCGAATGCATCAGTAAAGTCGTTTTTATAATTCATACATTAACCATAATCCCGTTTTAACAATTTATGCAATACTAAATCATTTTAAAATACATTTATAATGTAATCATCACATAGGAACTTACCTCGTATTTTGAATTGACGGATCGGGTCGACTACTCGATAACCTTGCTTTTCCTTCAATCTAAATCCAAATTCTTTCTTTCTTGATCTATATGGATTAAAAATGAACTTATTTATTCATCTACTCATTCAATTAATCCAAAAATACACATTTGGGCATTTTTACACATTAGCCCCTAAACTCTCGTATTTAATTAATTTAGTCCCTATTTCACAAATACACAAAATTCACACAATTCAACAAAACCCATGCTTGGCCGAATTATATACAGGTCCCTAGCAGTCCAAAACTTTCATTTATTTTGCATTTCAACCATCCAATTTGCACATTTCACAATTTAATCCCTATTATGCATTTTCATCAAAACTCACTTAACAAAACATGTAAAACTATCATCAAGCTTTCATATTCCAACATTAAACATCAAAGAACACATAGATTCAACATTACACGTCGAATAATTCTTTTCGTGCGGCTTCAACTATCTCGAGGCATAAGCTACAACTTTGCCTTCCTGCATCAAAGCACAACCCAGGCCATTTGACGATGCATCAGTGAAAACTACGAATTCTTTACTCGACTCAGGCTAAACTAACACTGGTGCCTCTGTCAATAATGCTTTCAACTGCTCGAAGCTCTGCTGACACTTTTCTGACCACTCAAATTTAACATCTTTTTGAAGCAATCGTGTTATCAGAGTCACAATCATCGAAAAGCCTTTCATAAATTGACTACAATAGCCGGCTAGTCCCCAAAAACTATGGACTTGAAATACATTTCTCAAAGGCTTCCAATCTATAATCGTAGAAATTTTGCTCGAGTCAACTCGGATACCCAAGGCTGAAACTATATGTCCCAGAAAACCAACCTCTCGTAGCCAAAACTCACATTTGCTAAACTTTGCAAACAACTGTTTATCTCTCAAAGCTTGTAACACGATTCTCAAATGCTCGGCATGCTCAGATTCATCATGAGAGTAAATCAAAATGTCATCAATAAAAACAACTATGAATCGATCTAAGTACGGCTTGAAAATCTGGTTCATCATGTCCATAAAAACAGCAGGTGCATTTGTTAGTCCGAAAGGCATAACAAGAAATTCGTAGTGTCTGCACATCTAAGCCTTTAACTCGCAACTGGTAATAACTCGATCACAAATAAATTTTCAAAAACACTATTGTCCCTTTTAACTGGTCAAACAAATCATCTATTCATGGAAAAGGGTATTTATTCTTGATCGTCACTTTGTTGAGCTGTCGATAGTCTATACACATTCTCATCGTGCCATCTTTCTTTTTCACAAATAACACTGGTGCACCCTAGGGAGAGAAACTCGGTCTAGCAAAATCTCTATCTGTCAACTCTTGCAACTGAGCTTTCAATTCTTTTAACTCTGTCAGAGCCATTTTGTACGGAGCTATCGATATTGGTGTTGTTCCTGGTACTAATTCAATACCAAACTCAACCTCTCCGATAGGTGGTAAACCCAATAACTCTTCGGGAAATACATCTAGATACTCGTACACAACTGGTACTAATTCAATCTCTTTTTTTTGTCACTTTCGTATCAAGTACATAAGTAAGATAAGCTTTACACCCATTTCTCACAGATCTCTGAGCTAACATAGACGAGATCACAATTGGCAAACTATTCAGATCATCAGATTCAATTCTAATAGTCTCATTATTCTGACATTTCAGTTCAATTGTCTTCCGTCTACAATTCACTATAACATCATGCATCGTTAGCCAATCCATACCCAAAATCACATCAAATTCATCGAATGGAAACAACATCAGATTAGTCGGAAAACAGAAATCCCGATTCATTAACGAACAATTTTTACAGACTTTGTCAACCAAAACACATTTACCTAAGGGGTTTGATACTCTAATCAGAAATTCAGTAGACTCTACAGGCAAAGTCTTACTAGATACTAAATTTATACATATATAAGAATGAGTTGATCCTGGATCTATCGATCAATCATATTAGTATTATAGAGAGTGAAAGTACCGATGATAACATCTGGAGATGACGCTTCTTCGCTAGTGCGAATAGCATAGGCTCTAGCAGGTGCTCTGGCCTCGGATCTCACAGCTAAATCATTTGTCGCCCCTCTACTACTACTTACATTTTCGGCAATTCTAGGTGGTCTACCTCTATTCGACGTGTTACTTGGTCTCACATTCTGAACTTTATCTTTCTCATCCAGCTCAGGGCAATCTCAGATGAAGTGATCTAGCGAACCACATTTGTAACAAGCTTTATTACTTTTATTCTAGCATTCTCTAAAATGTCGTCTCCCACACTGTTGACACTCGGGTTTGTTGTCACTCACACTGCCAACACTCGATACTGATGTAGCTTAAGCTTTAGAACCTGATTATTGTTTTCTACTATCTCTGTTCAAATATTCATTTGAAGCATTTGGGCAAGCGTACGAATCTCTAGATTTCTTTGATGAAGAATGATACGGCTTACTCATCAATCTTTTTCTCGAGTCTCTAACTTCTGAATTTGCTTTTCTCCTTTCTTTACTAAGATCCTCAGCTTTACAAGCCCTTTCAACAAGAACGAAAAATTCTTTCAACTCTAGAATTCTGACTAGTAGTTTTATGTCTTCGTTCAACCCGTCAATGAACCACTTACACATAATTTCTTCAGTAGAAACATACTCTCTGGCATACTTACTCAACCGTACAAAATCTCTTTCATACTCAATTACAGTTATTCGACCTTGTTTTAATTTTAGAAACTCTTTGTGCTTTTGATTGAGAAATCTTTGACTGATGTATTTCTTTCAGAATTCGGATTGAAAGAACTCCCAAGTAACTCTTTCTTTTAGAACCACATATATCAACGTGTTCCACCATTGCTACGCGGTGTCTCTCAGCAAAGATACAACATATTTAATACATTCATCAAGAGTACAAGACAATTCATCGAATTCTCGAATTGTATTTTCAAGCCAGAACTCAGCTCTCACAGCATCATCATCAGTAGTAGTCATGAACTCTTCAGCCCCATATTTACGAATCTTATCTACTAGCGACTTGTTCAACCGTATCTAATCTATAACTTGAGGAACAATAAGGATTTGTTGAGGAATAGGTGGGGTGGAGGTTGTTGAGCAACCGAATTCATTCGAACGAACTCCGTGAACCACTCGTTCATTATTTGGAAAAAGTCTTGTGTAGCCTCTCCCTTGTGGCTACTCGCTACATGCCTAGAATCAGATGGCACTGCCCCTTGAGTGGGAATGAGCGTATTACTCTCTAGATCATCAGCTACAGCTTGTTCGGGATCCATTACTATACGAACACACAATTTAAGCTATCAACATCATCACACTATCACAGAGTATATGTTAGTCCTACAATCGACTAAACCATATCTCTGCTACCAATAAAATGTTACACCTCTAACCCGTATCCGTCGCCAGACTATGGTTACGAGGTATTACCGATCAATTCACAACATATAGCATACATTTATCAAACATAAAGCATTCATTCTCATAAATCGTTCAGTACGATTACATTGTCCCTTATAAAGGCCTACGAGGCCTTAAACATGCTTTAGAATTTGTTCGGGACTAAGCCGATAACATATGAAATTTTTTTGGAAACTTAGAAACATTTCAACCATACAAGGGTCACACACCCGTGTGAACAGGCCGTGTGCCTCACACGGCTCTAGACACGCCCGTGTTTCAGGCCGTGTGCCCTTTGAATTGGCCACACACGCCCGTGTACTAGGCCGTACCAAACCTATAGGGTATACTGACTTATGCAACACAGCCAAGTCTGTAACACCCCTCACCCGTGTCCAACTCCGGGACAAGGTTCGAGGCATTACTGGACTTAAATATTCACAATCGTACAAAACCGGGTTACCAAATTTTGCCCAAAATTAAAACTTTTCAAACATTATAAGCCACATCTCATGGCTATAATCAACAAATCAATATAAGTCAATACATTTGGCTAATCACAACAACATCCATCATAAAAAAAAAACTAAGTCCCTATACATGCCACTCACTTGAAAACATTTAACATACACATGCCAATACTCCAAGGATTGGCCCGATAGTGTGAGACTACCTCCGACGATCTCCAACCCTGAGTTGACCTGACAAAACTAAAAGAAATGGAAAGGAAGGAGTAAGCTTTAAGCTTAGTAAGCTCGCATGAAACAAATAAGCAATGTGATAACATGCTATTTTCATATTCTTCCTATTTATTCAAATTCTAGTTAAGTTGTTTTCTTGAATTATAGTCATTATATTATTTATATCTGGAGCTACGAAACTCCAAATTAATATATGTTAATTTTCCATGAAACTAGACTCACATATCTTCTTACCATAAAATTTCTAGAATTTTTGGTTTAGCCAATCAATACAGTTTATTCATTAAAGATTCCTTTGTTTCACTATTCAACTATTCTGCCCTCTCTTCACTACGAATAAATTTTCTCCTCATACAGAGTTCATATGACCTTTTTATTTAGTTCATTTGAAAATATACTCATTCAGGATTTCAGGCATATAAATTATATCCCACAATTATTTTTCTACAATTTTTAATGATTTTTCCAAGGCAGAATAGAGGATCACGTAATCATTCTAAGCCAGTCTTACAGAAATTCAAATATCTCAAAATATACAAATCATTTGTTTGATATGTTTCTTTTATATGAAAATAGACTCAATAAGCTCTAAATCAATATCTCATCTGACTTATAATTCAATCTCTACTATTTTTAGTGATTTTCAAACTCATGTCACTGCTGCTATCCAAACAGTTTTATTGTAAATTTTTGCTCTCTCTTTCACTTTAGTTGTGTTCATCACTTGCTTATACCAACCTTTCCAATTTCTGATTACATATCGAACATATTGTTTATACATACATTTTCCACATTTCTCAATTGGTCACATTCACACTTGCACTTATTCATAACATGATCGCACCAATCATTATTAGTAAATTATCTCGTTGAACCCCTTCGGAAAACGCCCGATAGTCGGTGGTCTTAGCACATAGCTCCACCTACACATAATTCAGCTTTCTTGTACACATGGTGAGGGTCCCTTATCACCCATGTGACCTAGCCATTCCATCTCGTAGCTTTCTTGTCTGCATGGTGTCCAACACTAGGAACCACTCATGTGACCTAGCTACTCATAACCCGTAACTTTCTTGTACACATGGTATACACACAGTATTACACATGTGACCTAGTTACATATGAAATTATTATCCCGTAGCTTTCTTGCACTCATGGTGAAAGTCCTTTATCATCCATGTGCCCTAGCTACATATCAAATTTTGCCATCTAGTAGCTTTCTTGTGCACACGATGAAGGTCCCTTATCACTCGTGTGACCTAGCTACATATTGTCTGTATCTCTCGGTTTTCCGAAGGTTCAATCGAGAATTTCCCATTCCATTCATTTTCATATTTTAGTTATCACCCAATGATTTCCATAATATCTAGCAAAATAATTATTGTACAAGTAAAATAAATGCATTATTTACATATAAACTTTCTTGACGAAATCTCGTCAGGTACAACCGTGTAGCAACTCATACAACCCATGTAATATTAATTGAACATTCAATTCTTGTAACATTAATTTGTCATTCAATTTCACATGACACAACAAACATCACATTTTCCATACCATACATACCATCCATCAACTTCTCCTAAACATATTAAATCATACAATTTATGCCATATCAATAGAGAATTACAATTCAAGCATGGTATTGCAATATTATTAACACACGAACTTACCTCGAATGCCGAAACAATCATTTTACCAACTTTCTCGATTTTTTGATTTTCCTCCAGTTCTAGGTCCAAATCTCATTTTTGGGGTCTAAAACATCACATTTCACTTATTTAATTAATGTACTACTCAAAACAGTCCCTAACTCAAACTTTGGTAAAATTACAATTTTGCCCCTAAATTTTGCATAATTACACTTTTGCCCCAATACTTAAAAATTAATCTTCAGCCCTTATTCTTATGTTTTATAACATGCTGATCATTTTTGTCTTCTATGGCAACATCAAATTCTCACTCTAACATGTACTTATGAACATTAGGTATTTTTTACCAATTATGTCGTTTTACTCGTTTTCACGTAAAATCACTTAGTAAAAGTTGTTTAAAATTATTTCAGCCTTCATATTCCATCATAAAAAATCAAAATAAACACATTTCACCTATGGGTATTTTTCCAAATATGAACCCTAGGTTAAATTATTGCTAGAATAAGCTAAATCAAGTTTTCGGGACTCCAAAAACGTATAGAACATTAAAAACGGGGCTTGGAATCACTTACTATGGAGTTTGAAAGCTTGAAACAAACCCTAGCTATGGAGAACCCTTGTAATTTCGTCCTAATGAAGAAGATGGACATATTTGGCATTTAAATTTTGTTTTTAACTCATTTAATTCACTAAATTACCAAAATGCCCCTAAAAAAATCTTTTGAAACATACCCATCCATGTCCATTTTTGTCCACCAACTTAACCAATGGTCTAATTATCATTTAAGGACCTCCAATTTAAAATTTTATAACAATTGGACTCCACTAACATGTAGAACTCAACTTTTGCACTTTTTACAATTTAGACCTTTTGACTAAATTGAGTGCCCAAACGTCAAAATTTTCGAATGAGATTTTCACAAAATCATTCCATGGAATTATAGACCATAAAAATATAAATAAAATAAATTTCTCAACATCGGATTTGTGGTCCCGAAACCACTATTTTGTTTAGGCCTTATTTCGGGATGTTACAAAGTCGCACGCCCGTGTGCTAGGTCGTGTTCCAATTAAGGGGGTATATTGACCACGGCCAGTCACACGCCTGTGTGTGAGACCGTGTGCGAGACTGTGTGCAACATATTGACTTCAATTCAATTTCACCACCGGGGACACACGGCCGTGTAACATGACCGTGTGTCACACACGGCTGAGACACACGCCCGTGTCTCTACCCGTGTGGACAAAAATAGGCCATTTGCAAGGCCAATTTGCCACCTCAACTTCAATGTACCTACACAAGGCAAAATGGTACCATTTCATCATACAATTAAGCAGCCAAAATCATCAACCAAATGCACAATTCATACTATTATAATTTCATCTATTCTATTTCTCAAATCACTACCATTTACTTAGCTAAATACATGCCAAAACAATATCAAACAATATGGTTCATTTGCCATAATTCACATAACCATTATAACTTCCATAATTTATTGGTTACAACCATGTCAAAACAAACCAAAATAAGCCATCACTCATGGCTATATATATACAAACCAAAACATGTACAATTACAAGCCATTTCTGTAACATCCTAGATTAGGGGTTATGCGTTCGTGCGTAATTCATGAGATAGTGGGCTCAGTGGGTGTGTTGGATGTGTTCTGAGGAGTTCTAGGAACCCTAAGGTGTATGGAAATGTATGGAAATGTATGGAAAAGTATGGAAATGTAAGGAAATGTATGGAAATGTATGGAAATGTATGGAAATGTATGGAAATGTATGGAAATGTGTGGAAATGTATGGAAATGTAAGGCAATGTATGGAAATGTAAGGAAATGTAAGGAAATGCTTTGGAAACGTTAAGTTTAAAAGAGGAAAGTGAACATTTTTGGAAACTAGGGGATGTAAGGAAATGATGTGGAAATGATTCAAAAGAGGAAAGTAAACATTTCTGGAAACTTGGAAATGTAAGGAAATGTCAAGTTTAAAGAGCCAAACGAAAATTTTTGGAAACTTGGAAATGTAAAGAAATGTCAAGTTTTAACGCTTAAAAAGAGAAAACTAAGGCAAGGTGGCCTTAAGAAAAATAATAGGAGGAATTTGACACACAAACAGGCTTGGAAAAGTGGCCTGGAAATGCCACTTAAGGCCCAGGTAAGTGACGCCACCTACATGAGCAAGTGGGCCTGAGTTCGAGTCACATGGGAAGCAAATAAAAGAAATTTTATTTTGCTTCCAGAAGAAGTGAGGTGGACGGCACAAGCTATTTAAAAAGGAAGAGTTTTATTCTCTTTAAAATTCGGCTAAATGATGGATAAATAAGAGATTTATTTATCATTATTTTCAAGAGATAATGGTTGGATTAAATTCTTTTATTTAGTGATAATACAAAGGATAAAGCTATCAAATAGAAGAGTGGTGACCAAGTAAGGGACTCTAGCTAGTAAATTCGGCTATAAAAGGAATAGAGAGGCCATTCAGCATTATTTACTCTTCCTTGATAACCTCTGCCGAATTTTCTCTGCAACCCCTATTCTTTTCTTCTTCATTCTTCTCCTCTCAATATTCCAAAAGCCGAAAGCTTGCTAAGATCAAGGCCATAGCCGAATAGTTTGAGACTTCAAGCAAAGGAACTGTCGATATCTAAAGTAAGGGTAAGATCTCATTCAATTTTCATCCTTTTTTTCTAAGATTTACCAAAATCTAGGACTAATCCCATTAGAAACTTGTTTGCCGAAATTTGGAAGGATCTTCCGGGATTTACTAAGTGTCGACTACAAGGAAGGAGAAGTTCTTTTCCCGAAGGTACACCATAAGCTACGTGTTCCCTAGTTATTCGGTGAATTTCGGGATTTAAAATCCACAAGGTAAGTGTCTATAGCATTCGGCCAAGGCTTATTTTAGTGTTTGGATCTATCTTTTATTATCTTAAAAGCCGAAAACTAATATGTTAAAGGGATCTAGAGTTGGCCGAATACAAGGAAGAAGGATACAAAGTTTCGGGACTTGGTTCTTAAGTCAATCGGCAACAAGGTAAGTTTTAGGTGTACAAATCCTACTAGGATTTGGTTTTATAGCCAAATAGGTTTTTACTAAATAGTAAGTGATTAATCAAATGTAGGAATTGAGATCTAAGGCGGTAGATCAGATCTCGAGATTTCAGTGAAGTTGTTAAGCGAATCAGGTGTGTACCCCACACTAACTTTTAATATGTTAAATGGAAAATATTTAATATATGAATGTATAAGAATGTGAATGTGGCTAAAATACCCTAATGTGGTACAAAGTACTCAGGTACGTTTCCTACTTCTACTAGGATTACGAAATATGTTATATTTTAACATGTAAAAAGTGACATGAATGTGAATTTAAGTATGATATGCATGATATGAATAATATGGGGCATTCGGGTTATATGAGAAAGGGGAAGTGAATGTGGTGACTTCGGTCTCACTATCTGAATGTGGTGACTTCGGTCACATTATCTGAATGTGGTAACTTTGGTTACATTATCTGAATGTGGTGTCTCATGACACAATTATCTGGTGGCTATGCCACGAATTTATATGGGCGATGAGCACGTCGACTGCAGCGACTGCCTTCGATGGTGTGTAGCGGAAGGAGGGTTGACTTAGTAGTCCCCACGGTGTGCAGGTTGGTACGGGGATGTGTAGCGGATGGCATCTAGGTTTGGGTTCGGGATTGCATCATTATCTTGAATTATTATTATGTGAACATGATATGTATGGTATGCCTAAACCTATTAAATTTTAGTGTTGATTACACATTGAGTCTGTTTGACTCACCCCGTTGGGGAATATTTTCAGGTGATGAGCAATAATGGACCGGGTCGGCAGGAGCTAAAGGTGGCCATGCACAGCAAGCAAATTATTTAATCTGGACATTTTATTTTATTTAAGTACTCTACAATTTTTATTTTGGGTTTGTTTTATGTAATAAGGCCATAGTGAACTATTTTATTTCTGTCTTATTGTTTAATTATGTTTACAAATTTTTATTAAGTTAAAGATTAAGTAATTTAATTTTTTTTTTAATATACTCTGTATGTTTTATCACTTAAAATTAAAAACGGTTTTCAAATAAAATCGAATTCGTTTTCAACTCAAGCCCAACCCAAAACAATATTTTTTTTAAAAATCGCACAAGTTTTTCCTATGAAGCAAAAGAATTTGAACCGGTTTTCTTGAGGAACATACCAAATCTAGTCAAAGCTCGTGGGCCGGGTTTGGGGTGTTTCAATTTCTAATAGCCAAACACACATCAATATTAACATCATTTACAAGCCAAATCTCATGGCTATGATCACAACCAAAATACCATATCTAGCCAATACATGCCATATACCATAATGTATAATTCAAAAGTACCAACATAGACGCTTGATAGTGCGATGATGTTCCAAACGACTCCCGGATCTGAACTAGCCTTGATTGACTATAAAACATAGAAAAATAACACGAAGTAAGCTTCATAGCTTAGTAAGCTCGTATGTGAATAACTTATTTCATCGAATAAATGCAAATCAACCAATTACACATGACAAAACCATATACACATTAAGTACAAACCTTTCTCATGTCTCAAAACATGATCAAATACAAACTCATCGAACTTTCACTATTTAATACTCGAATAGGTTCTGTACGTACCTGTATCGCCTCGTACTAACCTCTTTCTCAACTACATCATTTGTTTACCCGTTGGACCATTCAATATAGAAATCGAATACTCAGGAGTCTCGTACGATAAGTACCTATACCATGGCCTATAGTAAAATCAAGGTCACTTATCCAAAGAAGTATTATCATGGCCCGAAGCCAAATCATCCGATATGCATAGCCCGAAGCCAAATCGGTAAAATACGCACCCGAAATGCTAATATCATGGCCCGAAGCCAACTCAACATCCCATTTTAATAATTTATGCAATATTAAAGCATTTTAACATACATTTATAATGGAATCATCACATACGAACTTACCTCATATTCGGAATTGACGGATCGGGTCGACTCCTTGATAACCTTACATTTCCCCCGATCTAAATTCGAATTCTTTCTTTCTTGATCTATATGAATTCAAAATTAACTTATTTATTCATCTACTCATTCAATTAATCCAAAAATACACATTTGAACATTTTTACGCATTAGCCCCTAAACTCTCGCATTTAATCAATTTAGTCCCTATTTCACAAATACACAAAATTCACACAATTAAAAAAAACCCATGATTGGCCGAATTATATATAGGTCCCTAGCAGTCCAAAACTTTCATTTATTTCACATTTCTACCACCCAATTTTCATATTTCAAATTTAATCCCTATTATGCATTTTCATCAAAAATCACTTAACAAAACATGAAAAACTATCATCAAGCTTTCATATTTCAACATTAAACATCAAAGAACACATAGATTCAACAATGGTAATGTAACGCCTCGAATTTTGGGCCTAAAAGTATTGGGCCTTGTGTATGGATCAATAATGAGGCTATACATAAGTATTTAATTGTGCAAGGGAATGACACAATCAAATGTCTGCTCAAGTGGTTAAGGGTCCTGAGAGGAGTTGGAAAAGTCCTACGTTCAAACCTGGGCTTTAGCAAAAATTTTGGTTTTAAATGGATAAAATCCTGGATGCTTGGATGTAGGCATTTTAAATTATTGTGTGAAAAGAATGACACAAGGAAGCACGTGGTCTTGTGGTTGTGGCGTCATTAGGGTTACAAGGGAGCTTGGGTTCAAGTCTTGGCTCTTGCAATTTATTTTGGTTTTTCTTTTAATGGAACCTGGACTTTGGCTGAAACACCCCAAACCCGGCCCACGAGCCTTGACCGGATCTGGTATGTTCCTCGATGTAAACCGGTTCAAATTTCTTTTGTTACTTAGGAAAAATTTGTGTGTTTTGAAAGTAAAATGGTTTTGGGTTGGGCTTGAGTTGAAAACGAATTCGATTTTATATTGAAAACCCATTTATTTCAGGTGACAAAATATTTAAAGTCTATTTTAAACCAAATTTACTTAATCTTATAACCATTAAAAATTCGTAACATAATAAATAAAAGAAAGAAAAATAAAGTAGTTCAACTATGGCCTTATTACATCAAATAATTCCCCAAAAATAAATTAAAATGCTTAAATAGAATAAAAGTCCAAATAATGAAATTTTCCTTGCTGTGCATGGCCACCTTTAAGCTCCTGCCGACTCGGTCCATTACTGATCATCACCTGGAAGAAAAATATTCCCCAAACGGGGTGAGTCAAACAGACTCAATGTGTAACCAACACTAAAACTTAACAATTCAGGCATACAATATCATATCACATACTTATTCATATAACAGATATAAAATAATGATGCAAACCCGAACCCAAACCTAGATGCCATCCGCTACACATCACCCGTACCAACCTGCACACCGTGGGGACTAATAAGTCAACCCTCCATCCGCTACACACCATCGAAGGCAGTCGCTGCAGTCGACGTGCTCATCGCCCTTATAAAATTCATGGTCTTCGGTCACCACATTCAGATATCGTGGTCTTAGGTCACCACATTCAAATATCGTGGTCTTAGGTCACCACATTCAGATATCGTGGTCTTAGGTCACCACATTCAGATATCGTGGTCTTAGGTCACCACATTCACTTCCCCTTTCATATAACCCGAATGCCTCATATCATTCATATCATGCATATTACATAATTTCACATTCTTATCACTTTCACATGTTACATATATAACATAATTTCATATTCCTAGTAGGAGTAGGAAACGTACCTGAGTACTTTTGTACCATTACATGGTACCTTAGCCATATTCTTACACATTCTTATAGTCACATACATATTAATTATTGCCATAAATATATCAAGAAATAGTGTGAGGTACACACCTGATTCGCTTAAGGCTTCCAATCCAAATCCCGAAAAGCTTGATCTAATGCCTTAGATCTTAGATCTCTACATTTAATCAATCATTTAATACTTAGTAAAGAGCCATTCGACCATAAATCCAAATCCTAGTAGGATTAGTACACTAAAACTTACCTTGTTGCCGATTGACTTAAGAATCAAGTCCCGAAACTTTGTTGTATTCCTTCTTGTATTCGGCCAAACATTAAATCACATCCCAGGTTAGTTTCGGCTTTTTAAACAATTATGAAATAGATCTAGATATCAAAATAAGCCTTGGCCGAATGCTATAGACACTTACCTTGTGGATTTTAAATCCCGAAACTCACCGAATAACTAGGGAACACATGGCCTATGGTGTACCTTCGGAAAAAGAACTTCTCCTTCCTTGTAGTCGACACTTAGTAAATCCCGAAAGTATTCCTTGCCTTAGATGTCTGTCGAAATCCCTATAACTTCATGTTAGATCAATTTCTAACATTTATTCACAACAAATAACCCTTAGCCGAATGTTAAATATGACTTACCTTAGATTCTTAAATCCCGAAATAGTTGACTTGTCTTATGAAGTTGTCGACAATGGCAGAAATCCCGAAGAGCCTTCTTTCCAAGTTTTGACTAACACAATAATGGGGTTAGATTTCCTAGTTTCGGCTTTAATCTTAGAAGAAAAAGAATGGAAATCGATAACTACTGACCTTACCCTTAATCTTTTAATCGACAGCCCCCTTTTCTTGAGTCCTCAAAGATTCGGCTTAAGGCCTAGAGAATAGTCATCCAAGTTTCGGCTTTTGGAATATTGAGAGGAGAAGAATGAAGAAGAAAAGAATAGTTGCTTAAGAGAAATCGGCAATGGTGAAATAAGGAGAAGGGAAATTCAGCAGAGGTTATCAAGGAAGAGAAAATAATGCTGAATGGCCTCTCTTTTCCTTTTATAGCCGAATTTACTAGCTTAGAATCCCTTACTTGGCCACCACTCTTCTATTTTGATAGCTTTATCACTTTAATTATCACCTAAAACTTAATCCAATAATTATCTCTTATCTCTTAATAAAAATATCAATAAAAATCCATCATTTATCCATCTATTTGCCGAATTTTAACAACAATAAAACACCTCCCTATAGAGCCTTAATGCCGTCCACTTCTCTTGTTCCTGGCACCAAAATAAAATTCTTTTATTTGCTCCCCAAGTGACTCGAACCCAGGCCCAATTGCACCTGCTTGTGGCGTCAACTCCAGAGGCCCTAAGTGGCGCCTCCAAGACTCTTTTCCAAGCCCATTTGTATGTCATATTTCACCCATAAATTTTCTTAAGGCCACCTTGCTTTATTTCCCTCTCTTAACCTCAGAACTTAACTTTTCCTAAAACGTTTCCTTACATTTCCTTACATTTCCTTACATTTCCTTACATTTCCAAGTTTCCAAAAATGTTCGTTTGCCTCCTTTAAACTTAACATTTCTTACATTTCCAAGTTTCCAGAAATGTTCACTTTCCTCTTTTGAACTTAACATTTCTTACATTTCCAAGTTTCCAGAAATGTTCACTTTCCTCTTTTGAAACTTAACATTTCTAAATCATTTCCAAGTTTCCAAAAATGTTCATAATACATTCATAACACACAAGACATGCCATTTCGTATACTTAAATAAAAAATGCATAGGCCCATTTTCAGGATGTTACAGTTCTACCCCCTTAAAATAATTTCGTCCTCAAAATTACTTACTAACGAATAGTCATACTTCCTAGCTCACCACACTATGCTACTGCTGCGCACTCTGATCTTAAGAAACTATCATACTTTCTAGGCACATTCTCTTAGTTTACAATCAAGGTTCCATACACCTTACTAGCCACATAAGAACGAACTGACTTTACAATGAACAAAGCAATTAAGGTATTCCAGAACCACGTCCCCTAGAGCTCATTTCTACGATCGTGCTTTAATCTAATTAAGAAATTTTATGAATTAGCCTTTATTCCACTGATTACCCGCGAAGAAGTTTTATGAAAAGAATTTTAGAAGTGGTTCTTTCGTATTCATACATGCATACAGTCTTTACATTCATACATTCATCAATCAATTATGAACTTTCGTTCATTCAGAGAAATGCAGTAGTTTTCATTGTTGCTGTTTTTCCACTACCCAAGGGTATTTTCGTAATTTTCCCTACAGGGGTATTTTCGTAAAAAAAATTTTTCAAAAATAGGGTTGCTTGTGGATTTTGTCAATAAGGGTATTTTGGTAATTTTGCATTCCCGGGGTATTTTTGGAAATTTTGAAATTCCAGGGGTATTTTAGTAAATTTTTACAAATCAAGGTAAATTTGTAAAGTTTAATAATTCAGGGGTATTTCAAAATTTATAAAACTTGAGGGTTATTTTTGAGAATTTTGTTTTCCAATTCAGTGATGTTGCAAAAATTTTGGAAATCAGGGTCATTTTGGTAATTTTGTAAGTTAGGGGCAATTTCGTAAATTTTCCAAGTTGGAGTATTTTAATATTTCGCAGAAGTAGAGTTTTTGGACTTGTTATAAAGTAATGAATTTTTTTTAATAAGAACTGTGGGTATTTTGGAAATTTCATAAACCAAGGGCATTTTTGTAATTTTACCACCAGGGGTATTTTAGTAATTTTGTAAATCAAGAAATATTTCAAAAAAATTTTATGGGATAGCTTGTATAAATCAAAAGCGTAATTTAGTCATTTTAAAACTAGGGTTTCCATAAAAATGTGGCTAATCCCTTTCGGGTTTTAGTTAGGGGTTTAGCCTAT
This sequence comes from Gossypium australe, assembly GCA_005393395.2. Taxonomy (NCBI): domain Eukaryota; kingdom Viridiplantae; phylum Streptophyta; class Magnoliopsida; order Malvales; family Malvaceae; genus Gossypium; species Gossypium australe. The sequence continues at coordinate 56,808,904 of CM016625.1, forward strand.
GAATAAGTCCTCTTGGTTAGGGTGAACCGAAGCTACGCACCAGGTAGGATTCCTGCGAAGAGGAGGTGAGTCACTAGGACTGCTAAAATACCAGGCTCTTCCGGATCCAATCCTAGACATGCGCACAATGGTTGCCACACCCTAACTCGGCGACTTAGCCATAGGTTTGTTTAATTAGTCATTAAGTCTTATGTAATAGTTGGGGTAAACTAGTCCTAGGGTTCCAAATACTTATCATACTACTCTACGTGCCATTCCAGTTCTACCCTTCTACAATTCATACTATAATTCACACAAAGGTTAGGGGTACTTACCTGGTGGACTTCGGGTTGGAGACTTAGGTGCCATGCCAGAAAACCTGCTTATCTTCAAAAACTCATTTGGGCTAGATTTGAAAACGTTTTGGGCCTTAAACCCCAGGCCGAGGGTTTGAAACTGGGCTCTGATACCAAATTGAAACACCCCAAACCCGGCCCACGAGCCTTGACCGGATCTAGTATGTTCCTCGATGTAAACCGGTTCAAATTTCTTTTGTTACTTAGGAAAAATTTGTGTGTTTTGAAAGTAAAATGGTTTTGGGTTGGGCTTGAGTTGAAAACGAGTTTAATCCATTAAAAATCCTTTAACTTTAGGTGACAAAATGTTTAGGGTTTGTTTTAAAATAAATTTATTTAATTCATTAATTAATAATAGTTCGTAATCATAATAAATAAAAGTAATAATAAAGAAAATCAACTATGGCCTTATTACATCAATTAATTCCCCAAAAATAAATTAAAATGCTTAAATAGAATAAAAGTCCAAATAATGAAATTTTCCTTGATGTGCATGGCCACCTTTAAGCTCCTGCCGACCCGGTCCATTACTGATCATCACCTGGAAGAAAAATATTCCCCAAACGGGGTGAGTCAAACAGACTCAATGTGTAACCAATACTAAAACTTAACAATTCAGGCATACAATATCATATCACATACTTATTCATATAACAGATATAAAATAATGATGCAAACCCGAACCCAAACCTAGATGCCATCCGCTACACATCACCCGTACCAACCTGCACACCGTGGGGACTAATAAGTCAACCCTCCATCCGCTCACACCATCGAAGGCAGTCGCTGCAGTCGACGTGCTCATCGTCCTTATAACATTCGTGGTCTTAGGTCACCACATTCAGATATCGTGGTCTTAGGTCACCACATTCAAATATCGTGGTCTTAGGTCACCACATTCAGATATCGTGGTCTTAGGTCACCACATTCAGATATCGTGGTCTTAGGTCACCACATTCACTTCCCCTTTCATATAACCCGAATGCCCCATATCATTCATATCATGCATATTACATAATTTCACATTCTTATCACTTTTCACATGTTACATATATAACATAATTTCATATTCCTAGTAGGAGTAGGAAACGTACCTGAGTACTTTTGTACCATTACATGGTACCTTAGCCATATTCTTACACATTCTTATAGTCACATACATATTAATTATTGCCATAAATATATCAAGAAATAGTGTGAGGTACACAACTGATTCGCTTAAGGTTTCCAATCCAAATCCCGAAAAGCTTGATCTAATGCCTTAGATCTTAGATCTCTACATTTAATCAATCACTTAATACTTAGTAAAGAGCCATTCGGCCATAAATCCAAATCCTAGTAGGATTAGTACACTAAAACTTACCTTGTTGCCGATTGACTTAAGAATCAAGTCCCGAAACTTTGTTGTATTCCTTCTTGTATTCGGCCAAACATTAAATCACATCCCAGGTTAGTTTCGGCTTTTTAAACAATTATGAAATAGATCTAGATATCAAAATAAGCCTTGGCCGAATGCTATAGACACTTACCTTGTGGATTTTAAATCCCGAAACTCACCAAATAACTAGGGAACACGCGGCCTATGGTGTACCTTAAGAAAAAGAACTTCTCCTTCCTTGTAGTCGACACTTAGTAAATCCCGAAAGTATTCCTTGCCATAGATGTCTGTCGAAATCCCTATAACTTCATGTTAGATCAATTTCTAACATTTATTCACAACAAATAACCCTTAGCCGAATGTTAAATATGACTTACCTTAGATTCTTAAATCCCGAAATAGTTGACTTGTCTTATGAAGTTGTCGATAATGGCAGTAATCCCGAAGAGCCTTCTTTCCAAGTTTTGACTAACACAATAATGGGGTTAGATTTCCTAGTTTGGGCTTTAATCTTAGAAGAAAAATAATGGAAATCGATAACTACTGACCTTACCCTTAATCTTTGTAATCGACAGCCCCCTTTTCTTGAGTCCTCAAAGATTCGGCTTAAGGCTTAGAGAATAGTCACACAAGTTTCGGCTTTTGGAATATTGAGAGGAGAAGAATGAAGAAGAAAAGAATAGTTGCTTAAGAGAAATCGGCAATGGTGAAATAAGGAGAAGGGAAATTCGGCAGAGGTTATCAAGGAAGAGAAAATAATGCTGAATGGCCTCTCTTTTCCTTTTATAGCCGAATTTACTAGCTTAGAATCCCTTACTTGGCCACCACTCTTCTATTTTGATAGCTTTATCACTTTAATTATCACCTAAAACTTAATCCAATAATTATCTCTTATCTCTTAATAAAAATATCAATAAAAATCCTTCATTTATCCATCTATTTACCGAATTTTAACAACAATAAAACACCTCCCTATAGAGCCTTAATGCCGTCCACTTTTCTTGTTCCTGGCACCAAAATAAAATTCTTTTATTTGCTCCCCAAGTGACTCGAACCCAGGCCCAATTGCACCTACTTGTGGCGTCAACTCCAGAGGCCCTAAGTGGTGCCTCCAAGCCACTTTTCCAAGCCCATTTGTATGTCATATTTCACCCATAAATTTTCTTAAGGCCACCTTGCTTTACTTCCCTCTCTTAACCTCAGAACTTAACTTTTCCTAAAACGTTTCCTTACATTTCCTTACATTTCCTTACATTTCCAAGTTTCCAAAAATGTTCGTTTGCCTCCTTTAAACTTAGCATTTCTTACATTTCCAAGTTTCAAGAAATGTTCACTTTCCTCTTTTGAACTTAACATTTCTTACATTTCCAAGTTTCCAGAAATGTTCACGTTCCTCTTTTGAAACTTAACATTTCTAAATCATTTCCAAGTTTCCAAAAATGTTCATAATACATTCATAACACACAAGACATGCCATTTCGTATACTTAAATCAAAAATGCATAGGCCCATTTTCAGGATGTTACAGTTCTACCCCCTTAAAATAATTTCGTCCTCAAAATTACTTACTAACGAACAGTCATACTTCCTAGCTCACCACACTACGCTACTGCTGCGCACTCTGATCTTAAGAAACTATCATACTTTCTAGGCACATTCTCTTAGTTTACAATAAAGGTTCCATACACCTTACTAGCCACATAAGAACGAACTGACTTTACAACGAACAAAGCAATTAAGGTATTCCAGAACCACGTCCCCTAGAGCTCATTTCTACGATCGTGCTTTAATCTAATTAAGAAATTTTGGGAATTAGCCTTTATTCCACTGATTACCCACGAAGAAGTTTTATGAAAATAATTTTAGAAGTGGTTCTTTCGTATTCATACATGCATACAGTCTTTACATTCATACATTCATCAATCAATTATGAACTTTCGTTCATTCAGAGAAATGTTGTAGTTTTCATTGTTGCTGTTTTTCCACTACCCAGGGGTATATTCGTAATTTTCCCTACAGGGGTATTTTCGTAAAATTTTTTTTTTCAAAAATAGGGTTGCTTGTGGATTTTGTCAATAAAGGTATTTTGGTAATTTTGCATTCCCGTGGTATTTTTGGAAATTTTGAAATTCCATGGGTATTTCAGTAAATTTTTACAAATCAGGGTAAATTTGTAAAGTTTAATAATTCAGGGGTATTTCAAAATTTATAAAACTTGAGGGTTATTTTTGAGAATTTTGTTTTCCAATTCAGTGATGTTGCAAAAATTTTGGAAATCAGGGTCATTTTGGTAATTTTGTAAGTTAGGGGCAATTCGTAAATTTTCCAAGTTGGAGTATTTTAATATTTCGCAGAAGTAGAGTTTTTGGACTTGTTATAAAGTAATGAATTTTTTTTAATAAGAACTGTGGGTATTTTGGAAATTTCATAAACCAAGGGCATTTTTGTAATTTTACCACCAGGGGTATTTTAGTAATTTTGTAAATCGAGAAATATTTCAAAAAAATTTTATGGGATAGCTTGTATAAATCAAAAGCGTAATTTAGTCATTTTAAAACTAGGGTTTCCATAAAAATGTGGCTAATCCCTTTCGGGTTTTAGTTAGGGGCTTAGCCTATGAATAAGTCCTCTTGGTTAGGGTGAACCGAAGCTACGCACCAGGTAGGATTCCTGCGAAGAGGAGGTGAGTCACTAGGACTGCTAAAATACCAGGCTCTTTCGGATCCAATCCTAGACATGCGCACAATGGTTGCCACACCCTAACTCGGCGACTTAGCCATAGGTTTGTTTAATTAGTCATTAAGTCTTATGTAATAGTTGGGGTAAACTAGTCCTAGGGTTCCAAATACTTATCATACTACTCTACATGCCATTCCAGTTCTACCCTTCTACAATTCATACTATAATTCACACAAAGGTTAGGGGTACTTACCTGGTGGACTTCGGGTCGGAGACTTAGGTGCCATGCCAGAAAACCTGCTTATCTTCAAAAACTCATTTGGGCTAGATTTGAAAATGTTTTGGGCCTTAAACCCCAGGCCGAGGGTTTGAAACTGGGCTCTGATACCAAATTGAAACACCCCAAACCCGGCCCACGAGCCTTGACCGGATCTAGTATGTTCCTCGATGTAAACCGGTTCAAATTTCTTTTGTTACTTAGGAAAAATTTGTGTGTTTTGAAAGTAAAATGGTTTTGGGTTGGGCTTGAGTTGAAAACGAGTTTAATCCATTAAAAATCCTTTAACTTTAGGTGACAAAACGTTTAGGGTTTGTTTTAAAATAAATTTATTTAATTCATTAATTAATAATAGTTCGTAATCATAATAATTAAAAGTAATAATAAAGAAATTCAACTATGGCCTTATTACATCAAATAATTCCCCAAAAATAAATTAAAATGCTTAAATAGAGTAAAAGTCCAAATAATGAAATTTTCCTTCCTGTGCATGGCCACCTTTAAGCTCCTGCCGACCCGGTCCATTACTGATCATCACCTGGAAGAAAAATATTCCCCAAACGGGGTGAGTCAAACAGACTCAATGTGTAACCAACACTAAAACTTAACAATTCAGGCATACAATATCATATCACATACTTATTCATATAACAGATATAAAATAATGATGCAAACCCGAACCAAAACCTAGATGCCATTCGCTACACATCACCCGTACTAACCTGCACACCGTGGAGACTAATAAGTCAACCCTCCATCCGCTACACACCATCGAAGGCAGTCGCTGCAGTCGACGTGCTCATCGCCCTTATAAAATTCGTGGTCTTAGGTCACCACATTCAGATATCGTGGTCTTAGGTCACCACATTCAAATATCGTGGTCTTAGGTCACCACATTCAGATATCGTGGTCTTAGGTCACCACATTCAGATATCGTGGTCTTCGGTCACCACATTCACTTCCCCTTTCATATAACCCGAATGCCCCATATCATTCATATCATGCATATTACATAATTTCACATTCTTATCACTTTTCACCTGTTACATATATAACATAATTTCATATTCCTAGTAGGAGTAGGAAACGTACCTGAGTACTTTTGTACCATTACATGGTACTTTAGCCATATTCTTACACATTCTTATAGTCACATACATATTAATTATTGCCATAAATATATCAAGAAATAGTGTGAGGTACACACCTGATTCGCTTAAGGTTTCCAATCCAAATCCCGAAAAGCTTGATCTAATGCCTTAGATCTTAGATCTCTACATTTAATCAATCATTTAATACTTAGTAAAGAGCCATTCGGCCATAAATCCAAATCCTAGTAGGATTAGTACACTAAAACTTACCTTGTTGCCGATTGACTTAAGAATCAAGTCCCGAAACTTTGTTATATTCCTTCTTGTATTCGGCCAAACATTAAATCACATCCCAGGTTAGTTTCGGCTTTTTAAACAATTATGAAATAGATCTAGATATCAAAATAAGCCTTGGCCGAATGCTATAGACACTTACCTTGTGGATTTTAAATCCCGAAACTCACCGAATAACTAGGGAACACGCGGCCTATGGTGTACCTTTGGAAAAAGAACTTCTCCTTCCTTGTAGTCGACACTTAGTAAATCCCGAAAGTATTCCTTGCCTTAGATGTCTGTCGAAATCCCTATAACTTCATGTTAGATCAATTTCTAACATTTATTCACAACAAATAACCCTTAGCCGAATGTTAAATATGACTTACCTTAGATTCTTAAATCCCGAAATAGTTGACTTGTCTTATGAAGTTGTCGACAATGGCAGAAATCCCGAAGAGCCTTCTTTCCAAGTTTTGACTAACACAATAATGGTGTTAGATTTCCTAGTTTCGGCTTTAATCTTAGAAGAAAAAGAATGGAAATCGATAACTACTGACCTTACCCTTAATCTTTGTAATCGACAGCCCCCTTTTCTTGAGTCCTCAAAGATTCGGCTTAAGGCCTAGAGAATAGTCACACAAGTTTCGGCTTTTGGAATATTGAGAGGAGAAGAATGAAGAAGAAAAGAATAGTTGCTTAAGAGAATTCGGCAATGGTGAAATAAGGAGAAGGGAAATTCGGCAGCGGTTATCAAGGAAGAGAAAATAATGCTGAATGGCCTCTCTTTTCCTTTTATAGCCGAATTTACTAGCTTAGAATCCCTTACTTGGCCACCACTCTTCTATTTTGATAGCTTTATCACTTTAATTATCACCTAAAACTTAATCCAATAATTATCTCTTATCTCTTAATAAAAATATCAATAAAAATCCACCATTTATCCATCTATTTGCTGAATTTTAACAACAATAAAACACCTCCCTATAGAGCCTTAATGCCGTCCACTTCTCTTGTTCCTGGCACCAAAATAAAATTCTTTTATTTGCTCCCCAAGTGACTCGAACCCAGGCCCAATTGCACCTGCTTGTGGCGTCAACTCCAGAGGCCCTAAGTGGCGCCTCCAAGCCACTTTTCCAAGCCCATTTGTATGTCATATTTCACCCATAAATTTTCTTAAGGCCACATTGCTTTACTTCCCTCTCTTAACCTCAGAACTTAACTTTTCCTAAAACGTTTCCTTACATTTCCTTACATTTCCTTACATTTCCTTACATTTCCAAGTTTCCAAAAATGTTCGTTTGCCTCCTTTAAACTTAACATTTATTACATTTCCAAGTTTCCAGAAATGTTCACTTTCCTCTTTTGAACTTAACATTTCTTACATTTCCAAGTTTCCCGAAATGTTCACTTTCCTCTTTTGAAACTTAACATTTCTAAATCATTTCTAAGTTTCCAAAAATGTTCATAATACATTCATAACACACAAGACATGCCATTTCGTATACTTAAATCAAAAATGCATAGGCCCATTTTCAGGATGTTACATTGGCCTTTGGACCTCTTAATTAATTGAAGGTAAAATGTGACACAAAGAACCTGTTGGTGCAGTGGTGGTGGCGCTACATGTGTGGCAAGGAGTCTGAGGTTCGAAGCTTGGTGTGTGCAATTGTATGTTTATTTTGCTGCTTGTGCTGGGGAGGTGTTAGAACTGGACTGGAACTCTATGGTTGAATTATTCATACGAATTTGAATTGAATTTGAATGAGGAGTTGGAGCAAATCAAGGAGAAAATTCAGCGGAGGGATTGGTGGAGTCTTTGAAGGATTTTGAAATGGGAGAAGTTGGAGTCGATTGGGGGGAGTCTTGTTTATGCAAATTTGGCTAGGGACTGCATTTGGTGCATTTTTGGCAATTGCTTTCTTTTATACCAATTTATTTTAAATTTTAAAAAGGGTTTTCAATGAAAACATGGTTTTCGAAAAACACTTCAATGTGACATGTCAGATTCGGCCATAACGTCTAGGCTGGGTTTGAGGTGTTACATTTAGTGGTATCAGAGTCAAGTTGCAAAACTCGGCTGTGGAATGGGTTTTCAAATTCTAGATTTCAATAAGTTGTTTTTCAATATGTGAAGGGTTTGAGATATTTCTTCTGTAAAGCGTGGCACACCGAGTCTCCGGCGCCGAATCCGTAAGTTTCTAGAACTGTTGTTTATTTTCGTTGAAAAGTAATATATAGAGATACTGTGATTTCTTAGATACCTGACTATATTGCTGCACTTAAAGTTGGAGTTTGTATTTATACTATGTGTATTCTAGAAATGATATGCGTGTGATATCCATCTACTCCGATGGATAGATGGTGTGATGCGTGCATGTATTATTAGGATCAGAGTACACTGCGAGAGCGTAGTGTGGTAGGCTAAGAGGTGCGACTATTCTGATAGTTAGAAATTTTGGGGACGAAATTTCTTTGAGGGAGGTAGAATTGTAACGCCCGAATTTTGGGCCTAGAAGTATTGGGCCTTGTGTATGGACCAGTAAGAAGGTTGTACATAAGTATTTAATTGTGCAAGGGAATGACACAATCAAATGTCTGCTCAAGTGGTTAAGGGTCCTAAGAGGAGTTGGAAAAGTCCTAGGTTCAAACCTGGGCTTTAGCAAAAATTTTGGTTTTAAGTTGATAAAACCCTGGATGCTTGGATGTAGGCCTTTTAAATTAGTGTGTCAAAAAAATGACATAAGGAAGCATGCGGTCTAGTGGTTGTGGCGTCATTAGGGTTTCAAGGGAGCCTGGGTTCAAGACTTGGCTTTTGCAATTTATTTTGGTTTTTCTTTTAAAGGAACCTGGACTTTGGCCTTTAGACCTCTTAATTAATTGAAGGTAAAATGTGACACAAAGAACCTGTTAGTGCAGTGGTGGTGGCGCTACATGTGTGGCAAGGAGTCTGAGGTTCGAGGCTTGGCGTGTGCAATTGTATGTTTATTTTGCTGCTTGTGCTGGAGAGGTGTTAGAACTGGACTAGAAGTCTGTGGTTGAATTGGTTATAATAATTTGAATTGAACTTGAATAGGGAGTTGGAGTAAATCAAGGAGAAAATTCAGTGGAGGGATTGGTAGAGTTTTTGAAGGATTTTGAAATGGGAGAAGTTGGAGCCGATTGGGGGGAGTCTTTTTTAGCCAAATCCAGCTAGGGAGTGCATTTGGTGCATTTTCAACAATTGCTTTCTTTTATGTCGATTTGTTTTAATTTCTCTCTTCTATCTATAGAGCCAAATATTGCCATAGACCTTTTTGTGTTTTTCCCGTTTCGATTTTCTTTATTCTCTTCTCCATGTTTCCTATTCTTCTTAATGTGAGCCGAATTCAACTTCTCTTTCTCTGCCTTCATTCTTTTTCCCTTCTCTATCGATCAAATATTTCGACCTACAAGCGTTTTGACGTATCATTTCTCTAGCCACTGAAGTGTCGAATCTGTTCTTCTCTTGTGGGTTGATTGAGTTCAATTTATCTGGTTGGCCGATTGTTAGGGGCAAGTGGTTATGTGCTTTCAAATAGTAGGTGAACGTCTGGTTCTCTTATTGATCGTGTGTTTTCCTTAGGATAGTAATTGTTTAACCTTTGTTATTGATATTGATGCTTAATAGATAATGTGGCGGTACAGATAAACCACAAGGAGGTGATATCGACTCATAATCAAACGGCTTAGGAAGTATAAGCCGACTCAATCAAGGTAAGGGTGGTGAATGTTTTGAGGCTAAGTATTAAGAAGGTGGTATGTTTATGTGACTATTAAGGTTGGTTGTAGCCCTATCAACATGTGATTAATCGTGTGTTGGGAATCGATGGAGGTCTTGGTGCTCAAGGATTATTCGCTTTCTTCGATGATCGGCTGAAAAGCAGAAAGTATGTGTTGTTTACACTGTTATGACTGTAGATCGGTAAAATGGTGAAAAGCCAGAAATACGGCGTATGATGTCACACGAGCGTGCGATCGTGCGTGTGGTGAACCGAGCCTACGAACATAGGCGTTACTCTATAGAGGCCACCACGAGCACTCTCGTGGTATTGGGCTGTTCTGGGCCGAAGTGGGCTGTGTGGGCCCACACGGGTAAAATGTATGTGATGTGGTAAGTGTTGTTTGGACTGTGACGTTTGGATAACTGTGGCTGTTTCTGGGATAAATGGGCCACATGAGTGTGTGGGCCCACTTGGGCCGAGTAATGGGCCTTAGGCCCATTTACACCATTGTGTCTGTTTGGATTACTTAAGTCGCTCGAGGCGACGGTGGACCTTCTGTTGGGTCATTGAGACCCCAATTTGTAAAATTACCGAAATACCCTCGAATTGTAAAATTATCAAAATACCCCCGATTTATGAAATTACTGAAACACCCTCGGATTGTGAAATTATCGAAATACCCCCGATTTGTGAAATAATCAAAATACCTTCGGATTGTGAAATTCTCGAAATACCTCGATTTGAGAAATTACCGAAATACCCTCAAATTGTGAAATTATCGAAATACCCCCAGATTGCAAAATTACCTAAATACCCATATAGGGTAGGATTACCGAAATACCCTTATAGGGTAAAATGACTGTTTTGCCCTTGTGGGTAAAGGACTGACTCGTGCTATGTTTGACTGGGATTGTATGACTGTGTTTTAACTGACTTGACGGTGGTTGTATGATTGATATGCTTTTAATATATGTTTAAATGATTATTACTGAACATGACCATTTTGCATACACGTGTAATGATTGAGCATGACATACACGGCATATTGCATGGGGTTGGGACATTGAAATAGAGGAAGTTCTGATAGGGTCGCACGGGTCCCATGAGACAACTGTGGATCCAGTATTGATCTGTTAAGGTCGCACGTGTCACATGAGATGACTGTGGACCGACGGACGGCTTAAAGCCGGGTAATTTGATTATGGCTCTGTGCCATCTTGATTATGGCTTTGTGCCTAACATATATATTGATGACTCTATGTTGATCATGGCTGTGTGCCGATTATATTACCGTTGTTAATGGCTATGTGCCAAACTTATTATAGTTACCGATAGCTTTGTGTCATCCTGATAATGGCTCTATGCCATCCTGATTATGGTTTATAACCATTCTGTTTATGGCTTCTAGTCGTTCTATTAACTGGCAGCGTTATTGCGATATTTATGGCTTTTAACCATTCTGTCTACGGTGCCGAGCTGTTCTATTGACTTAGTGCCGCAACCGATGCTAAGCTTGGTGTGTTGTCCGGTGGGTCGATTTTATCCCCACGTAAGTGTAGGGTTGGTATGGGTGGTGTGTTGGCTAGATCGGGGTGGGATGCATCCTCATACTAATGCATATCTGTTTATGAGATCTGTCACTATACTGGGCTTAGGCCACCTGTTCTGTATTAGTTTGGGCTGGGCCCAATTGATTCTGTTATGGGCTGTGACCCAAATGATATTGTAGTGGGTTTTGGCCCACATATGCTCTAAACTGGACTATACTGTTATTGATAAAGGGCTTTGGCCTAGACTATTTTGGGTTCTGTTTCTGTATACTGACTGTTACTCTAGTAAGGGGATTACACACTGAGTTTTCGTAAACTCACCCCGTTTTTAATTATGCAGGTAATCCCCAGTGTTAGGAAGATCGATGCTGCGAGGGACTCGGAGGTGACCACACGACTATGGCTGTTATGCTTTGGACTTTATATATGTTTTAAATTCCGTTTTGGGTTTTAATTTTTGTAATAAGGCCTCTCTAGATTTAATTCTGAATTTGAGATTTTGTTACATTTTATAGCTGTTAGATGATGACGAGTTTTCAACCCAATTACTGTTTTTTAAAAACATACATTTTAAACTTCTTTACCTTAAATTAGCTTCGACAACTAAAAGAGATTTTTAACGAAGTAATAATGTTTTTAAAAGTAATTAACTTTTCAATGAACCACGTTTTGGAATTGAACGAAGACAAACTGGTATTTGAGTTTTAAATTTCAAGAAGGGTTTTCAATGAAAACATGGTTTCGAAAAACACTTCAATGTGACACGTCAGGTTCGGTCATAACGTCTAGGCCGGGTTTGGGGTGTTACAGGTAACTCTCATAATCTTTAACAGATTCAAAATCTAAGGTACGGGCTAGCTAGATTGAGATGAAACGATTACAAAAACATAGAAATCATCAAAAACCGAGCAAAAATAGACTTACAATTTGATCTTAAAGTGGTCAAATATTTCAAGCCCTAAAATGGCTTTCTTCTCCTTCAAATTTGGAAATGGAAAAAGATGAAGCAAATTTTGGCTTTGTTTTGTTTTATTCACCATTATTTATTAATTACTAAATAAACCTTAGTAATATAACTTAAAAATCACTTAATGGTTGTCCAAAATTGTCCACTCACCTTTCAAATGGTTTAATTACCATTTAAGGCCACCATATTCAAAAACCAAAGCTATTTGACACCTTAAACTAATAGAACATGCATTTTATGCTTTACGCGATTTAGTCCTTTTTATCAAATGAACCAACCAATCGATAAAATTAGCTCACGAAAGTTTCACACATACATGATATCATGTTGTAAATATTAAAATAATAATAAAATAAATATTTCAACTTCGGATTTGTGGTCCCGAAACCACTATTTTGATTTAGCTAAAACCGGGCTGTTACAACTTATCTAACGTAGTTTCCGCTTTAGTGGCTGAAAAATTGGTTCGAAAAGGGTGTGAAGCATGTAACAGCCCGATTTTAGGGCTAGTCGAAACATTGGTTTCAAGACCACTAAACCAAGGTTAGGGAAAATTATTTTGATTTCATTTTATGTGTTATAACATTAAAATATGACTATGCGAAAATTTTGGTGCTTTAATTTTAATGATTTCATGCTTCATTGTGAAAAAGGACTAAATCGCATAGAGTGTGAAAGTTTTATTTTTCAAGGTAGAGTTGTCAAATAGCCATAGAACATTAAATTGGAGGTCCTTAAAGTGAAATTAGGCCAATTGGAATGTGTTGGCCGGCCATGTGCATAGGGGGACAAGAGCATTTAATTTTTGGTCAAATTGGGTGAAATTAGGTGAGAAAAGATGAATAAAATATGGTAAAAAGAAAAACTATCATCTTTCACTATTCACTCATCTCCTTCCACCGAAAATTGAAGAGAAAATAGAGCTCTTGGGGGTTCAAACTTTCAGCCACTCAATTCTCATTCAAGTAAGTGATTCAGGTGGTTTTAATTGAGGATTTTTGTGTTTTTGGAGTCCCCAAAGCTTAAGCTAGCTAATGGGGGGACTAATTTGAGATATGGTTGAAAGTCTAGGGACTTGCCATAAGAGTAGTTATGTTGTTAGCTGAGTTTTTATGGAAGAAAATAAATGTTAGGGAGGTGAGAAACAACTTTTGTAAAAGGTGTTAGCATGAAAACACCTAAATAGGACTTGAATGCAAAGATTTAATTATGTCATAAATGCATGAAATAGTTGGAATTGTGAATAGTTGTAAGAGAAATAAATGTTCAGCTAGGCTTGTTTAATGAGAAAGTGTGTTGAAAAATGATTTACGAGCCTAGGGGCAAATTTGTAATTTTGCCATAGTGCAAGGGTAAAATGGTCATTTTGCCTAAGTGTAGAAATTGATGCATTATGATCATAGAATGATCTAAATGAGTAAATTTTATTGTTATAGAACAAGAAGAACACAGAATTAACCTTGACTGGGGAAAAGGCAAGGTTACGGATTAAACCGCAAATTAACACATTTTGCACCGAGGTAAGTTTATGTGTAAATGATGCATTCTTATATACACATTGTTGTTGTTAATTAGTGCATGGTATGATTGAGAACATGTGTGGTTCAAATGGATTGAAGTTGGTAGTTATTGAATAATTATCGTATGAATTACGAAATAGATATGTAAATGTGTAATGACAACACTTGACGGTGGGCTAAGTGCGATACCACCTTATTTCGTAACTACGAATGGCTGTGTGCGATACCATCATTTATTTATCAATTAGTGGGCTATGTGCGATACCACCGTAACTATTCTTTTTGGTGGGCTATGTACAATACCACCGTAACTATCCTTTTAGGTGGGCTATGTGTGATACCACCGTAACTATCCTTTTGGTGGGCTTTGTGCGATACCACTCTATTAGAGAGTGACGGTAGGCTAAGTGCGAAACCACCAAGTGATAGGTAGTATGAATGGCTTATTGAGAAATTATGATGTGATGTATCGTGTGACTTTGTGGTGCTAAGTGCAGGAATGTATGTTAATGAATGTGAGTACTAAGCTTGTGATGTGGTTGGAAAGTGGTAAGGGGGGAGATGAGTAAGCATGACTAAGAATGTGGATTGTTCTTGTTTAGTATATAATGCTATTTATTGTTTAGCACATACTATAATGTTAATTGTTTACATGTAAACTTACTAAGCTTAAAGCTTACTCCCCTTTCTTTTCCCTTGTTTTATAGAGTTTAAGAGCCGAGCCGAGATATGCCAATAACCAGAAGATCGTCCACACTATCAGCTCACCTCGGTATATCTAGACTTAGTGATTTTATGTATGGCACGTATAGGGGCTAGACTAGTTAGGTTATTTTGTTATTTTGGCCAAAAGTGTGTTGGCCCCTTTTTAAGAAAAACTATTTTGTATATTGCCATGGTGGATGGCTCAGCTTGTCATTTATGAAAAGATATAGTCATTCATGGAAGTTTAGATTGCAAAATATGAGTTTATTTGATGATATGTTGAATGGGTCTGTGTTGTATGAGCTAGAGGGGTGAAAAGAGCTTGGCAAATAGCCTTGTTCTTGTCCACACGAGTAGGTACACAGGCGTGTGTCTAGGTCGTATGAAGTCTGCACCTTCAATTTGGAATTTAAATCGCCACACATTTGAAGCACACGGGTGTGCGACAGGCCGTGTGGATTAATCAGAGGCGACCACGGGCCAGCCCTATCGGCGTGTGCCCAGGCTACATGATTCAAGTCAGTGTCGACCACAGGTGTTGAACACGAGCATGTCATTTTTCCCACGGGCGTGTGGCCCCTGCTTAAAAAAATTCTTCTTAAGTGCGTAAAAGTTTCCAAATTATCTCCGAAACCTTTTGGAAGCATGTTTAGGGCCTCGTAGGTCCATTATGAGGGTGATAAACATATGAATGGAAAAGTTTTAATTTGAAATGAGTTTGGTAGCCCAAAGTTGTAAAATTGTGCGAGCTAAGTATGGTAACGGCTCGTACCCGGTTCCAGCGTAGAATACGGGTAAGGGGTGTTACCTTTAGTGGTATCAGAGCTATGGTTTAGTCGGTTCTCAGACTACCATAGCGTGTGTGGGACTCTATCTATACATGCCATAAGTGTATAATGATAGTGTGGTGGCTTCTGATAGTTTTATACTTTGTTTTATATAGTAAATGGATCTCGATCAAGAGGCTGCTGATGACGTAGCTAGTAATCCGCCGGCTCCTGCGCAAGGGACTGCGCTTGTGCAGAGTGGACCTGAGACTAGGGGTCAAGAAGAAGAGGCTCGGGAAGCCTTTCTCCAAATGATGAGTAACTGGTACACAGAATATGTACGAGCAAACCCCAATACTCAACCTCCTCCACCCACTCCTATACCTCAGTCAGTTCTTGTGGCTCCCCAAGGTATAAAATTAGTGATGACAATTAAGCCCCTGGTAGACAAAATTTGGAAGCAAGGGGCTGAGGACTTTCAAGCTAATATAGATGATGACCCTGAGAGGGTAGAGTTTTGGCTTGAGAACTCGATGAGAGTATTTGATGAACTCTCATGTACACCTGAGGAGAGCTTAAAATGTGTCGTGTCCTTGTTGAGGGACTCGGCATACCATTGGTGGAAAACGTTGACATCAATGGTTCCGAAGGAGAGAGTGACATAGGACTTCTTTTTGGAAGAGTTCCGAAAGAAGTATACAAGTCACAGGTTTGTGGACCGAAAACAGAAAGAATTCCTTGAGTTAAAACAAGGAAAAATGTCTGTGGCAGAATATGAGCGCGAATTTGTTAGGCTCAGCAAAGTACGTCCAAGAGTGCGTGTCTACAGAAGCCATTTTATGCAAGAGGTTTGAAGATAGGCTGAATAAAGATGTCAGACTTTTAGTCGGGATTTTAGAACTGAAAGAACTTGTGGTATTGGTGGATAGGGCCAGTAAGGCCGAAGAATTGTGTAAGGAAAAGAGGAAAGTCGTGAGTGAGGCTCAGGATGCAAGAAAAAGCTTATGAGTAAATCCTACCAAGCTCAATCGAAGAGGTCCAAGGAAGTGAACCCTCGAACGACTACTTCAGTCGAGTATTCGCAAAGAGAGCGAGGCAACACGTACTCGAGTTCAAGAGTTCAGGCCACCTCGATGGCAAGTGTGGGCAATCCAAAGTCCAAACGGAGTGCCCAGGTTGTAGTAGACATCACACTGTGGAGTGTTGGGGAAACAATCGAAATTGTTATAAGTGTGGTTCCGCCGACCATTTCATCCGAAACTGCCCTGAAAGGGATGACAAGGAGAAGAAGCAGGAAATAAGATCAAGTAATGTATCTTCTAGGGGTAAGCCACAAAAGAACCTGGGAGGTGGGGCTAGTTGTGGGAGTGCGTCACGAGACTCCACTGTGAGGCCAGAGGGTCGGGCACCTGCAAGGACTTATGCCATTCGCGCTCGCGAAGAGGCATCATCGCCAGATGTAATAACGGGTACTTTCTCTCTTCAAGACACCTTTGTTACTACTTTGATTGATCCGGGGTCTACCCATTCTTATATTTGTATGAAATTGGCATCTAGATTGAGTATGACTGTTGAGTCTACGAAATTTGTGGTAAAGGTGTCAAACGCGTTAGGTAAACATGTGTTAGTTGACAAGATGTGTAGGAATTGTCCTTTGACAATTAGGGGTCATTGTTTTCCGTCAAACCTTATGTTGTTGCCGTTTGATAAATTTAAATTGATTCTTGGTATGGATTGGTTGACTACCCATAGTGTTTTAGTGAACTATGGTAGTAAATTTATTGAATTGAAATGTGAAAATGGAGATGTTATTCGAGTTGAATCAGGTGGGTCAGATAGTTTACTGGTGATAATCTCTTCCTTGGTGGCTGAGAAATATTTCAGAAAAGGATGTGAGTCCTATCTCGCTTTTGTACTGAATACTCAGGAGTCTGAAGCAAAGATTGAAATAGTGCCGGTTGTATGTGAGTATCCAGATGTATTCCAGGAAGAGTTACCCGGATTGCCTCTAGTTAGAGAGGTTGAGTTTGGGATTGAGTTAGTTCCGGGAATGGCACCTATTTCGGTTGCTCCGTATAGGATGGCATCATTGGAGTTGAAAGAACTGAAGGTTCAGATGCAAGAGTTGACGGATAAAGGTTTTGTAAGACCGAGCTATTCACCGTGGGGTGCTCCGGTACTATTTGTGAAGAAGAAAGATGGGTCGATGAGATTGTGCATAGACTACAGACAACTCAACAAGGTAACGGTGAAAAATAAGTATCCTTTACCAAGGATAGATGATCTATTTAATCAACCGAAGGGAGCTACGATGTTCTCCAAGATAGATCTGAGGTCTGGTTATTACCAGTTGAGGGTTAAGGAGCAAGATGTGCCAAAAACTGCATTTCAGACGAGGTACGACCATTATGAATTTTTGGTCATGCCGTTCAGTTTAACGAATGCTCCTACGATTTTTATGGATTTAATGAATCGTGTCTTCCGACTGTATTTGGACAAGTTTGTAGTTTTTTCATTGATGACATACTGATTTATTCTCGTGATGAGAGTGAACATATAAAGATCTGAGAATTGTCTTATAGACTTTAGGAGACAAGCAGTTATATTCTAAATTTAGTAAGAGTGAGTTTTGGCTTCGAGAGGTCGGATTCCTAGGATACATTGTGTCTGGAGATGGTATTAGAGTTGATATGGGAAAGATCTCGGCTATTGTGGAGTGGAAATTGCCGAAGAATGTGTCAGAATTCAGAAGCTTTTTGGGTTTAGAGGGGTACTATAGACGGTTTGTGAAGGGGTTTTCTATGATCGCTACTCCAATGATGAAACTGTTACACAAAGATGTTAAGTTTGAATGGATTGAGAAATGTCAATAGAGTTTCGAGAGATTGAAAACATTGTTGACTGAGGCACCGGTTTTGGTTCAACCCGAGTCAGAGAAAGAGTTTGTGGTTTATAGTGACGCGTTGTTGAATGGTCTCAGTTGTGTGCTGATGCAAGATGGTAAGATAGTCGCTTACGCCTCGAGGCAGCTAAAATCGCATGAGAAGAATTATCCGACTCATGACTTAGAGTTGGCCACGATTGTTTTTGCGTTAAAAATTTAGCGACATTATTTGTATGGTGAGAATGGTCGAATCTTCACAGACCATAAAAGCTTCAAGTACTTGATGGATCAAAAGGATTTGAATTTGCGACAACGGCAGTGGCTTGAGTTATTGAAGGACTATGAGCTAGTAATCGATTACCATCCGGGGAAAGCGAATGTGGTTGCGAATACCCTAGTAGGAAATCCCTGTATGCTTTGAAAACTATGAGCACGAGCTTAGCATTGTCTGATGATGGTACTATATTGGCTGAGTTGAGGGCTAGGCCGTTATTTATTCAACAAATATGTGAGGCTCAGAAGAATGACGATGAGATGCAAGCTAAGAAAGCTAAGTGTGAATCGAGAAATGATTCTAAATTACGGGTGAGTTCGGATGGTTGTTTAATTTTCCATGACAGAATTTGTGTACTTAAGGATGGTGAGTTGATTCAGAAGATATTAAATGAAGCACATAGTGGTTATTTATCAGTACATTCGGGCAGTACAAAAATGTACAATGATCTGAAGAAATTTTATTGGTGGCCGGGTATGAAAAGAGACATCTCGGAGTTTGTAACAAGATGTCTAATTTGTCAACAAGTGAAAGCTGAGCATCAAGTGCCTTCGGGATTGCTTCAGCCAGTGATGGTTCTCGAGTGGAAGTGGGATCGGATCACCATGGATTTTGTGATGGGGTTGCCTATGACTCCAAAAAAGAAAGATGCTGTGTGGGTTGTCGTTGATAGATTAACGAAGTCAGCTTACTTTATACCGATGCGTGTTGATTATTCGCTAGATAAGTTAGCCGAGTTGTATATTGCAGAAGTGGTAAGATTACATGGAGTGCATGTATCCATTATCTCGGATAGGGATCCGAGATTTATTTCGAGGTTTTGGAAGAAGTTGCAAGAAGCCTTGAGTATAAGGTTAAATTTTAGTACTGCATTCCATCAGCAAACTGATGGTCAGTCTGAGAGAGTAATTCAAGTTTTAGAAGATATGCTCCGATGTTGTGTACTAGAGTTCGAAGGTAGTTGGGAAAGATACCTACCCTTGGTCGAATTTGCTTACAACAACAGTTACCAGTCGAGTATACGGATGGCACCGTATAAAGCCTTGTATGGTCGTAAGTGTCAGACTCCTTTGTATTGGACTGAGCTTAGTGAAAAGCAAATTCATGGGGTCGACCTGGTTAAAGAGGCTGAAGAAAAGGTGAAAGTGATCCGGGATAGTCTGAAAGTTGCTTCAGACCAACAAAAGTTGTATGCGAATTTGAAAAGAAAGGAAATCGAGTTCAAGGTGGGAGACAAGGTATTTCTGAAAGTGTCCCCATGGAAGAAAATATTGAGATTTGGCCGAAAAGGGAAATTGAGCCCGCGATTCATAGGACCGCATGAGATTACAGATAGAATTGGGCCAGTAGCACACCGGTTGGCTTTGCTGGTAGAGCTAGAGAAGATACACAATGTGTTTCATGTATCGATGTTAAGGCGTTATCGCTCTGATCCTTTGTATGAGATTCCTCCAACGAAAATTGAGATACGACCGGATATGGCATATGAAGAGGAACCGATTAAAATCTTGGCTCGAGAGGTGAAACAGTTGAGGAATAAAGACGTAGCCTTAGTAAAAGTGTTATGGCAAAAGCAAAGTGTAGAAGAAGCAACGTGGGAACCAGAAGAAGCCATGAGAGAACAATATACAAACCTTTTTACCAGTAAGATTTTCGAGGGCCAAAATCTCTAAAAGGGGAAGAGTTGTAACTGCCCGATTTTAGGGCTAGTCGAAACATTGGTTTCAAGACCACTAAACCAAGGTTAGGGAAAATTATTTTGATTTCATTTTATGTGTTATAACATTAAAATATGACTATGTGAAAATTTTGGTGCTTTAATTTTAATAATTTCATGCTTCATTGTGAAAAAGGACTAAATCGCATAGAGTGTGAAAGTTTTATTTTTCAAGGTAGAGTTGTCAAATAGCCATAGAACATTAAATTGGAGGTCCTTAAAGTGCAATTAGGCCAATTGGAATGTGTTGGCCGGCCATGTGCATAGGGGGACAAGAGCATTTAATTTTTGGTCAAATTGGGTGAAATTAGGTGAGAAAAGATGAATAAAATATGGTAAAAAGAAAAACTATCATCTTTCACTATTCACTCATCTCCTTCCACCGAAAATTGAAGAGAAAATAGAGCTCTTGGGGGTTCAAACTTTCAGCCACTCAATTCTCATTCAAATAAGTGATTCAGGTGGTTTTAATTGAGGATTTTTGTGTTTTTGGAGTCCCCAAAGCTTAAGCTAGCTAATGGGGGGACAAATTTGAGATATGGTTAAAAGTCTAGGGACTTGCCATAAGAGTAGGTATGTTGTTAGCTGAGTTTTTATGGAAGAAAATAAATGTTAGGGAGGTGAGAAATAACTTTTGTAAAAGGTGTTAGCATGAAAACACCTAAAAATGACTTGAATGCAAAGATTAAATTTGTGTCATAAATGCATGTAATAGTTGGAATTGTGAATAGTTTTAAGAAAATTAAATGTTCAGCTAGGCTTGTTTAATGAGAAAGTGTGTTGAAAAATGATTTACGAGCCTAGGGGCAAAATTGTAATTTTGCCATAGTGCAAGGGCAAAATGGTCATTTTTGCCTAAGTGTAGAAATTGATGCATTATGATCATAGAATGATCTAAATGAGTGAATTTTATTGTTATAGATCAAGAAGAGCGTGAAATTAACCTTGACTGGGGAAAAGGCAAGGTTTCGGATTAAACCGCAAATTAACATATTTTGCACCGAGGTAAGTTTATGTTTAAACGATGCATTTTTATGTACATATGGTTGTTTTAATTAGTGCATGGTATGATTGAGAACATGTGTGGTTCAAATGGATTGAACTTGGTAGTTATTGAATAATTATTGGATGAATTACGAAATAGATATGTAAATATGTAATGACAACACTTAACGGTGGGCTTGTAACACCCCTATCCAGTGTCTGTCACCGGATTAGGGTTAGGAGCGTTTCCAGACAATTCAGAAAGCATTTACAGAAAAGTCATACATTCAATCATCATACTCAAACATAATGTCCCTTAAATGAGTCCTTGAGACCAATACCATGCTTATAAATCGGATCGGGACTAAATCGAACCATATACAAAATTTTATGAAAATTAAAAACTTTTCTAATATACAGGGGATACACGCCCATGGGAGGAGACCGTGTGCCCTCCATCGATGATAGACACCCCTGTGTGTCTTTCCCGTGTTCATATACTGACTTACCCTCCACGGCCACTGAGCACGCCCGTGCACTGAGGCCGTGCACTCTTAGGCCACATACTGACTTCATCACCATGGCCATTGAGCACGCCCATGTGCCATGGCCGTGTGCTCTTATGTTAGCTACTGACTTGGTCCCACGGTCTCTAGGTACGCCCGTGTGCCATGGCCGTGTGACATTATAGGCCATTTACAAGGCCAAATTGTCACCCTTTTTAGGCCTCACCTACAAGCAATACATACCAAAACATATTATGCATATATGGCAACCAAAAACATAACCATTTGTCCAATCAATAAATACAATCAATAACAATTCCAACCATAACAAATTCAATACCAAAACTTATCTCATCACAAGCATAAATCATGCATTTGCTTACCCAAAAACTTAACCATATCATGGACCAATTCATCATGCTAAAACAAGCTCCACATAACATAGTCTTTCATGCATATTTCTATTTCATGTCTAGCCAAAACACAAGGTCAATTCACATAGCAAAACTTATGACCAAAACTAGCCTATACCAAAATGCTAGCCTATACATGCCATATCTAACATTATACATTTCCAAAGTGTACCAAAATGAATTTATTAGTGTGAAGACGATCCGTGACGGTCCCGAGCCCTCAGTAGCTTTGACGACCTATAAAACAGAGAAATCGCACACAGAGTAAGCTTTCAAAAAGCTTAGTAAGTCAATATACAAACAAACTTAGCATAAAATGCATATATTGCAAATAGATACATAGGCACATTCCAATCATTTAGCATATATCACAATTATGCTTTGTTTCACATATTTGTGGCCACATTTGCCACATTCATCATTTTAAGATTCTCGTTCTCACATTTAAGCATACACTTCTTCGAGTCAAAGTCGTATAGGTACTTACCTTTTTATACACACTTGTATATATATACCAGCCGTACCTGAGACAAACATTCATTCACTTATTTGATCATGGCTCGGATTCACAATTCATATCACAGACTTGCTCGTTGAACCGTAAGGAATCTAGTAGGATACTCAGAAAGCTCGAAATAGTCGTACAATGCCAACGTCCCAAACGAAGTCTTACATGCACTCGAATATCGATGCCACTGTCCCAGAAAGGGTCTTATACGAATCAAAATGATGCCGATGTCCCAGACATGGTCTCACACGTAAGGATCATAATGATGCCAACGTCCCAAGCGTAGTCTTACACGTAATGCTCATATCCATGACAAGTCCCAGACGTGGTCTTACACGAGTCTCAAATCAACGCCAACGTCCCAGACGTGGTCTTACATGATAAAACAGAACAGATACCTATGTCATGACATAGCTAAACAGAACAGATACCTATGTCATGACATAGCTAATCCTATCTATTTCCAGGTTCGTACGGGTCTTCTCGGACTTAATCACTATATCGGACTTATCTCGGAATTCATATTCATAACTTCTCATAATTATCCATAAACAATATTAGTCATACGAACAAGTATAATATCATACAAGTACGTTTATTTGCATAGTGACTTACCTCGGATTCGGTTTATCGGAATAGAAACGGCTACTCGTTTACTTTCGCTTTCCCGCTATCTAAGTCTGTTTTCTTCAGTTCTTGATCTAAACATATTCAAAATTAACCTGTTTATTCACTAGTTCATACAATTCAATCCATGGACACACATTTAGGGCTATTTGTAAATTAACCCTCATATTTGCACACTTTATCAATTTAGTCCATTTTTCTCAAAACATCAATTTCACAAAATCCACACATGCACATACTTAGCCGAATACATATACATCACATACAAGCCAACATTTTTCATCAAATTTGCTATTTAGTCCCTCAAATTACTATTTTCTCAATTTAGCCCTATTTAGCTAAATTCATCAAAAATTCAAGAACAAAGTATGTTCATCTAGCTCATATCTTTCATTTAACACCAAAAATCATCAAAAAGCTTGACATATCATCAATAGCATATCACACAAACATCATCAATTCACAAAATTAATAAAAGGGTTTTGTAGCTCTCAAAGCAACGATTGCAAAAATGTAGAAATTATCGAAAACTGACTGGAAACATACCTTGAATTAGACCAAACTATGGACGAACCCTTGCCTAAAATTTTCTTTTCCTTCTTTTCTTATTCGGTGATAAAAAATGCATGAATAAAACCCACCATCATGTTTCCTTTATTATAATATAACTATATAATATATATAATATAAACTTTAACTTATAAAATTTAATATACATATATATATAAACATATATACATATTTCATTACCCATGCCATCCACTAACCAAAATAGTGGCTAAATTGCCACATAAGTCCTTAACACTTAAAAGCCACATCACTTAAGCACTTTAACAAATAGCAAGCAACTTTCGCGTTTAATGCATTTTAATCTTTTTTGTCAAATTAAACACACAGACGGACAAATTACCTCACGAAATTTACCACATGCTTAGTCACATATCAACGGCACAGAAAATAATATTAAAATATTATTCAGACTCAGATTCGTGGTCCCGAAACCACTGTTTCGACTGGGGTATAAATCGGACTGTTACAGGGCTAAGTGCAATACCACCTTATTACGTAACTACGATGGGCTGTGTGCGATACCATCGCTTATTTATTAATTGCTGGGCTACGTGCGATACCACCATAACTATCCTTTTTGGTGGGCAATGTGTGATAACACCGTAACTATCCTTTTTGGTGGGCTAAGTGCGAAACCACCGAGTGATAGGTAGTATGAATGGCTTATTTAGGAATTATGATGTGATGTATCATGTGACTTTGTGGTGCTAAGTGCAGGAATGTGTGTTAATGAATGTGAGTACTAAGGTTGTGATGTGGTTGGAAAGTGCTAAGGGAGGAAATGAGTAAGCATGACTAAGAATGTGGATTGTTATTGTTTAGTATGTAATGCTATTTATTGTTTAGTACATACTATAATGTAATTGTTTACATGTAAACTTACTAAGCTTAAAGCTTACTCCCCTTTCTTTTCCCTTGTTTTATAGAGTTTAAGAGCCGAGCCGGGATATACCGATAACTAGAAGATCGCCCACACTATCAGCTCACCTCGGTATATCTAGACTTAGTGATTTTATGTATGGCATGTATAGGGGCTAGACTAGTTATGTTATTTTGTTATTTTGGCCAAAAGTGTGTTGGCCCCTTTTTAAGACAAACTATTTTGTATATTTCCATAGTGGATGGCTCACCTTATCATTTATGAAAAGATATAGTCATTCATGGAAGTTTAGATTGCAAAATATGAGTTTATTTGATGATATGTTGAACGGGTCCGTGTTGTGTAAGCTAGAGGGGTGAAAAGAGCTTGGCAAATAGCCTTGTTCTTGTCAACACGGGTAGACACACAGGCGTGTGTATAGGCCATGTGAAGTCTACACCTTCAATTTGGAATTTCAATCGCCACATGGTTGAAGCATACGGGCGTACAACAGGCCGTGTGGATTAATCAGAGGCGACCACGGGCCAGCCCTATCGGCGTGTACCCAGGCCGTGTGATTCAAGTCAGTGTCAACTACAGGTGTTGAACACGGGCGTGTGGCCCCTGTTTAGGAAAATTCTTCTTAAGTGCGTAAAAGTTTCCAAATTATCTCTGAAACATTTTGGAAGCATGTTTAGGGCCTCGTATGTCCATTATATGGGTGATAGACATATGAATGGAAAAGTTTTAATTTGAAATGAGTTTCGTAGCCCAAAGTTGTATAATTGTGTGAGTTAAGTATGGTAACGCCTCGTACCCGGTTCCAGCGTAGAATAGGGTAAGGGGTGTTACATTTAGTGTATCAGAACTATGATTTAGTCGGTTCTCGGACTACCATAGCGTGTGTGGGAGTCTAGCTATACATGCCATAAACGTATAATGATAGTGTGGTGGCTTTTGACAATTTTATACTTTGTTTTATATAGTAAATGGATCCCAATCAAGCGATTGTTGATGACGTAGCTAGCTATGTGCTGGCTCCTGCGCAAGGGACCGCGCCTGTGCAGAGTGGACCCGAGACTAGGGGTCAAGGAGAAGAGACTCGGGAAGCCTTTCTCCAAATGATAGGTAACTGGTACACAGAATATGTACAAGCAAACCCCAATGCTCAACCTCCTCCACCCACTCCTATACCTCAGCCAGTTCCTGTGGCTCCCCAAGGTATAGAATTAGTGATGACAACTAAGCCCCCGGTAGACAAAATTCGGAAGCAAGGGGCTGAGGACTTTCGAGCTAATATAGATGATGACCTTGAGAGGGCAGAGTTCTGGCTTGAGAACTCAATGAGAGTATTTGATGAACTCTCCTGTACACCTGAGGAGAGCTTAAAATGTGACGTGGCCTTGCTGAGGGACTCGTCATACCATTGGTGGAAAACGTTGACATCAGTGGTTCTGAAGGAGAGAGTGACGTAGGACTTCTTTTTGGAAGAGTTCCGAAAGAAGTATATAAGTCACGGGTTTGTGGACCAAAATCGGAAAGAATTCCTTGAGTTAAAACAAGGAAAAATGACTGTGGCGGAATATGAGCGCGAATTTGTTAGGCTCAGCAAAGTACGCGTAAGAGTCCATGTCTACAGAAGCCATTTTATGCAAGAGGTTTGAAGATAGGCTGAATGAAGATTTCAGACTTTTAATTGGGATTTTAGAACTAAAAGAATTTGTGGTATTGGTGGATAGGGCCAGTAAGGCCGAAGAATTGTGTAAGGAAAAGAGGAAAGCCGTGAGCGAGGCCTGGGATGCAAGAAAAAGCAGATGAGTAAATCCTACCAAGCTCAATCGAAGAGGTCCAAGGAAGTGAACCCTCGGACGACTACTTCAGTTGGGTATTCACAAAGAAAGCGACGCAACACATACTCGGGTTCAAGTGTTCAGGCCACCTCGATGGCAAGTGTGGGCAATCCAAAGTCCAAACAGAGTGCCCAGGTTGTAGCAGGCATCACACTGGGGAGTGTTGGGGAAATAATCAAAATTGTTATAAGTGTGGTTCCGCTGACTATTTCATCCGAAACTGCCTTGAAAGGGATGACAATGAGAAGAAGCAGAAATAAGATCAAGCAATGTATCTTCTAGGGGTAGGCCACAAAAGAACCCGGGAGGTGGGGCTAGTAGTAAAGGTGCGTCACGAGACTCTATTGTGAGGCCAGAGGGTCGGGCACCTGCAAGGACTTATACCATTCACGCTCGCGAAGAGGCATCATCGCCAGATGTAATAACGGGTACTTTCTCTCTTCATGACGCCTTTGTTATTGCTTTGATTGATCCGGGGTTACCTTTGAGCTGGGAAGTGGATTTGGCATTAAACTACTACCGGGTATGGCTCCAGTGTCCATCGCTCCTTATCAAATGGCACCGAAGAAGCTTATGGAACTAAAGGCTCAGCTTCAAGAATTTTTGAATCGTGGATTCATCCGTCCTAGTGTCTCCGTGGGGAGCACTAGTTCTGTTTGTATAGAAATAGGACGGTACCATGAGGATGTGCATCGATTACTGACAGTTGAACAAGTTAACTATGAAGAATAAGTACCCACTTTCGAGGATCGATGATCTGTTTGATCAGTTTCGTGGGGCTTTAATATTCTCTAAGATAGATCTCCATTTTGGTTATCATCGGTTTAAGGTTAAGGAAGCTGAGGCACATAAGACGACTTTTAGGACTCATTATGGGCACTACGAGTTCTTAGTCATGCCCTTTGGTTTGACGAATGCTCTAGCTGCATTCATGGATCTAATGAACCGAGTTTTTCAACTGTTTCTGGATCAATTTGTTGTAGTCTTCATCGACAATATTCTAGTGTACTCTAAGAGCGAGGATGAGCATGATAAGCATTTAGAGTAGTACTTTAGATACTTCAAGAGAAACAACTCTACGCTATGATGAGCAAGTGTGAATTCTGGTTACGGGAAGTGACATTTCTAGGGTACGTGGTCTCTGCTGAGGGGATTGATATTGATCCTAGAAAGATTGAGGATGTACTTGATTGGAAACAGCCTAAGAATGTTTTTGAGATCCGCAATTTTTTGGGTCTCGCGGGTTATTAGCGGAGGTTTGTTAAGGGGTTCTCCCTGATTGCAGCTCCTCTGACTAAACTTTTACGTAAGAATGCTCCTTTTGTTTGGATTGATATGCAAGAATGCTCCTTTTGTTTGGACTGATACGCAACAATTGAGCTTTGAAAAGCTCAAGTCTGTTCTAAATTAGGCTCCTTTTCGGATATAGCCTGAATTTGGTAAGGAGTTTGTGGTTTATAATGATGTGTTGCATGTCCGGTTGGGATGTGTTCTGATGCAAGATGATAAGGTTGTGGCTTATGTGTCCCGACAGTTTAAGTCACATGAGGGGATTATCTTACGCATGATCTTGATTTGGCTATTGTGTTTTTTGCCTTAAAGATTTAAAGACACTATCTGTATGGTGAGAAGTGTATCATCTACACCGATCATAAGAGCCTTAAGTACCTCCTTACTCAAAAGGAGTTGAACCTTAGGCAGCATAGATGGATTGAGCTACTCAAAGATTATGGCTGCACAATAGAGTATCATCTCGATAAGGCCAACGTGGTGGCCGATGCATTTAGTCGTAGAGCAATGTCTAATTTGAGGGTGATGTTTGCTCGCCTAAGTCTGTTTGAGGATGGGAGTCTGTTAGCCGAGTTGCAAGTTAAGCCAACTTGGATTGATCAGATTCGGGATAAATAGTTGATGGATGATTCTTTGGTTCTACGTTTCCATTAGCTAGAAAGTGGTAGTACGTATGATTTTGGCCTGAATAATAATGGGGTTCTGTGTTTCTGAAGATAGGTTTGTGTGTCAGGCGACTCTGTTTTTGGTAGTCAATTCTAAGGGAAGCACATAATAGCCCTTTTGCTATACATCCCGGTGGAAATAAGATGTATTGAGATCTCCATACTGGTGGCCGGGTTTGAAACAAGAGATAACTAAATTTGTTTATCATTGTCAAATGTGCCAGCAAGTTAAAGCTGAGCACTAGTTGCCTTCGGGTTTGCTCCAACCGGTCAAGATTCCCTTATGGAAATGGGAACATATAACTATGGACTTCGTTAGTGGGTTACCGTTAACACCTACTAAAAAGGATTCTGTTTGGGTCATCATGGATCGTTGGCCAAGTCTGTCCATTTCATTCCGGCTCAGACAGATTATTCATTGCAGAAATTTGACCAAACTCTAATTTTTGAGATTGTGAGAATCACGGGGTTCCGATTTCAAAATTTTTTTATAAGTATCCTCGCTTTACTTCTTGGTTCTAGAAAAAAGCTTCATGAGGCTTTGGGTTCAAGATTGGACTTCAGTACATCGTTCGATCCTCAAACTGATGGTTAGTCTGAGAGGGTGATTTAGATACTGGAGAATATGCTTTGGAGTTGTGTTATTTATTTTCGACGGAGTTGGGAGGATTTTCTGCATTTAGCTGAGTTCGCCTACAACAACAGTTTCCAGTCTAGCATTCAAATGGCACCTTACAAGGCTTTGTATGGTCGTAAGTGTTGTACTCCACTATGTTGGACTGAGTTAGGTGAACGACAAGTTTTGGGTCCTGAGTTGGTTTTCGAGACTGAATACAAATTCATATTATTTCAGGGTCGTCTTAAAGTAGTTTCTAATAGATAGAAGTCTTATGCAGATCTGAAAATGAGGGATATCGAATACCCTATGGGTGACTTTATATTTCTAAGGTATCTCCGTGGAAGAAGGTTCTACGGTTTGGACGTAAGGGCAAGTTAAGCACTAGGTTCATTGGGTCGTATCGTATTCTGAAGAGTGTGG
This sequence comes from Gossypium australe, assembly GCA_005393395.2. Classification (NCBI taxonomy): domain Eukaryota; kingdom Viridiplantae; phylum Streptophyta; class Magnoliopsida; order Malvales; family Malvaceae; genus Gossypium; species Gossypium australe. The sequence continues at coordinate 56,838,374 of CM016625.1, forward strand.
GACTGGTCGCTTATCACTTAGACCGTATCCATGACGTATTTCACCTCTCTATTTAAGGCATTATCGATCTAACCCATCTCACGTTGTTTCAGTTGAGGAGATCGAGGTTAGACTGGATTTGACATTTGAAGAGGAGTTAGTTTAGATTTTGGATTGAGATGAAAAAATTCTAAGGAGGAATTCTATTCCATTAGTTAAAGTTCTGTCGCGGAATCAAGGCATTGAGGAAGCCACGTGGGAACATGAGGACTCGATGCGTCAGCAGTATCTTTGTCTGTTAGGATCAGGTAAATTTCAATGCCGAAATTTCTTTTACGGGGTAGAGTTGTAGCGCCCTGATTAATTTAATTTTGTTTCTATGAATTCTGTCATAAATGAGTATCTGCTTCAGTGGTTAAGTGATGTAAGTGTGTGCTTGAAGTCTTGGGTTCAAGTCTCACTTTTGGAAATTTTGCTATTTTTTATCATAGCCTATTCCTTGACGATTGGGCTTATATTTTATCTTAAGCAAACTCATATTAGAATGAGTCTACTGGTTCAAGTGGTAAGGTGTTAGCTTGCCTAATGTTCTGTGTTCGAGTCTCTGTGTGAGCAGGAATGATAAATTTTGCCTTGGTTGTTTGATAGAGGTTCGGTGGAGTTGAAATTCTAAGGTAGTTGGATATGGATTGAATGTCGGATTTTGGGGGATTATGTTGTTAGTGGGGTAGTGAGGGGAGTTAGGATTATTGTTAATTTTGATTTAATTTTGATTTTGATTTTTCTTTCTCTTTCCCAAAACTTTTCTCCCAATTCTTACGTTTTCTTGTTTTCCACTATCAAAATTTCCTTTTTCTCTTTCCCTTAATTCTGTCATAATTCTTCGTTTATATTACTGTGTTTTGAATTCGTAGTTTCTTCGTTCAATTCGGTAAGTGGTGTGTAGTTTATTATTCTTATTTTTTCGCTTTCAGTTTCTGTAAATCAATTATTGAGTGTTCTTTTGGAAAGGCGTAGGGGTGTGTAGTTAGGGATTCGATTATTATGCCTTTTTTCCGTAGGAAAAGACGGTGAAGTAGTGGTTTTTGCTCCAACGGTCTAAACCGTGTCAGTGGTGGTTTTTCTCGATGGTAAGTTTGTGGGCATTGTTCGAATTGTTTAGTTGTCAAATTCGTAAATTAGTTTCTAAATGGCTTTCGAATGACTGTTTTTAGGTTTCAGAGGCTTCGGGGTTACTTTTGCATCAAAAACGAACCAAGTGTGTAACAAAAATGCGAGAAAATGAGGTTCGACAAAAACCAAAAAAGTGGTATGTCGACACCACACGGGTGTGTGCCTGGCCGTGTGGTAGGCCATTGCGACACACGATCGTGTGGTAGGCCGTGCACGACACACGGCCGTGTGACGGGTGTATGTGTCACACGGCCTAGGATGATTTTGGTGTGTGGGCCACACGGGTAGGGCCAATTTGGATATGTGGGCCCACACGGGCATGTGGGCTTAAAATTCTAAAATTTTCCCCAAGGTCACACATGTCGTTCCGATTGAATGTGGGCCTTTCGTAGGGTCGGTAAGGGCAAAATAAACCCTAATGCATGAAATCTGCTAATCTGATAGACTGATTTGAGTATTAAGAAAACCGATATGTATGCTTTGATTGTTTTGTATAAATATGTATGATATCTATATATGAGCATGTGGGACATGTTAATTCTATAATATTTGTTTATTTTTTATTTGTATTTGTATATGAGGTGGAATTTGTATATGTAGAGGAACTGTTCTATGAGGTGACATTTCGCCGATATATTGGCAACTTGACTGCAAACTATTCTGATAAGTGTCGTATAGCCACTATGTGGTTTGTAGGGATGGGTGATACCCCACGTGGTGTGTTAGGATGGTCGGAGATGGTGTGTAGAGGACGGGGGTAGGACTTTGCATATATCTGTATGTTTCTGATAATACGATTCTGTTAAGGACTTATGTCCATGTTTGATCTGAGTTAATATGCATGTAAGTTTCCATTGAGTTATACATTGAGTTTTTGAAAACTCACATCTATTTGTCTGTTCTGTCCAGGAAATCCTCAGACATAAGTAGGTCGATGCGACGGAGGCTAAGCGGTGACCACTAGTCTGGAACCAGTTTTAAATAATTGAGAATTTGTTTAAGCTTCTGAATTTTCTTTGAGAGTTTTGTAATTTTAGGACTCTCTGGACTGTTGGGTTTTAAATTTTTGGATTTGAATGCGTTTATGATTTTTATCCTGCGACATTTTACAAAACCACTGTTTTGCGCAAACAAATGATTTTGAAAATACAAACTCGATTTTTTTTTTAAATATAACAACTTTCAAACTTCCACTGCAAATTTTCATTTTACTTAAAAGAACAAGCAACTGATGGTTTCATTAACAATAAGTTTCTCTATAATAATAAGTTTCTCCTAAAATGAGAGCTCTCTCTTTTAGTTATAAACTATACAAGGTTTTAACATGATAAGTTTAGTTTCTAAACTTTTCTTCGTAACATTTCCAGATTCGGGCATAACGTCTAGACCTGGTTTGTGCTGTAACATTAAGAGATAATATTTTACCTCATTGTGATGCAAAATTTTGTAAAATATAATATTGTTTTTTAGATCAAAAAGATATATGTTGAATAAAACCTTCATATGTTCTAAATTAGAACTATATATAGAAATAACATGAGATACTCATACCTTCTAGTGGCTAAGTAAAATAATAAGTTACTAATGAAAAAATATGAAATTCTTCCCACTAGTTTTGCTTCATTCCCTTAAGTGAATGTAGCAGTACATAACAATTATGAAAAATAAAAATATAGAGATCATGATTGTTGTTGTAATTGAGCATGTGGTTAGAGACGTACTAATAACCGTTATCAAGGTGGTTATAATAGAGGTACTTCCAATCACTAGAAAAAGAATAATAATGAGAAATAAGAAAATTATGGCAAAAATATTTGAAGATTTTGGCATATTCCCTGAAGTGAATATTGCAAATTATATTTCTTTTATTGAGTTAATAACATTATGGACTTCACATTGATGTGGACATTTCCAGAAGTAAATGTCACAATATTTCTTATATGTGAATACAAAATTAAAAGAATGACGATAAAATTATTAATTGTAAAATTTTATATTTACATTATTAGTACAATTGAAAAAACATGATTAAGTAAACCACAAGTTTACTGATACAAATACATTTACTATTTGGTGTGACCAGTTAGACCATCCTGGATTATATATGATGCGAAAATTAATTGAGAATTCATATGGACATTTTTCAAAGAACCAATAGATTGTTTAATTTAAAGAATTCTCATGTGTTGCTTGTTCTCAATGATAATTGATTATTACAAACTCACTGGTTAAATTTGAGATTTAATGTTTTGCATTCTGAAATGAATATGGGCCCATTCATCCACCATGTGGATGATTTTGACATTATATGATTTTGGTATATGCATCTACAAAAAAAAAAAAACACATGCATTATCAACTCGCAACCTATCACTTGCGAGATTTCTTGTTTAAATGATTAATTTCAGATTATGCAATTAAAAAAAATTCATCTTGCTTATGTTGGTGAGTTTATGTTCCAAGCTTTCAATAATTATTGTATGTCAATCGGGATAAAAGTTGAACATCTTGTATGATGCGACCACGGCCTCGTTGGATAGCCCGAGTCGTTTTAGTGCCCAATCGTCAAACGTAGAAGTATCGTTCTGATTGCAAGCAATGTGTGTATTCGGCTAAGTATGGGGATAGGTATTAAGAATAGGCTCAAAAATGGCTAAGTATTTGTTGTTATAGGTTCGGCTAACAAAGAATTGAAATGGATAAGTGATAACTTGGGTGGGATGGAAAATGAGCTTAAGTGTCAAGAACGAACCAACACTATAGGTGAGTGCTGACCCAGGACTTATATGACTATAAGGTGAATAGGTGATAGAAAGAAGACCTTGACCTGTTACCCAGAAAGGTAAGAACCAAAGGTATCGGTTTTGGGTGAACGCCACACTACGAGAGTGATAAGTTTGATAGAAGAAACAGGTTGACGCCACTGACTAGCAAATAAGTCAAGCTGAGTCTTAGACAAAATTTGAGAGATGAAAACCTTACAAATAACACAAAATTCATTCAAGAAGCAAAAGTCTATACAACCAGCAAATGGGTGAATATTTATAGTAAAATCCTAATGCTAAGTAGCTAAATGGACAATTGATTCAACTTTTAATGAGCTGAAAATTCCAGATTTAATCCATGAAGGTCCCATGAAGTTTCTTTAGCCTAGGGAACACCATTGGACAGCTTCTAGAGTGCCTACATGCAGCTAGAGTTTATTGGAATGAATGGAAGCTGATTAGCCATGTCTATGTTCAGCCATAGTGCTTTAATAGGCTTAAATGCAAGTGTTTTGTTCAGCTGAATGGTTTGAAGCCTTAATGGGCAGCTTGGAGCATTGCAAGGGCTATGTAGGTGTGAAACCGAATTGGAGAAATCCCTTGGGTGTGAACATGCATAGCTGAATGGTCACACCATGTGAAAGGCATTTTCCAGCAATGTGAACATCTTCAAAGTTGCTTTGGAGAGCTAGACGGTCATTTTGGGAAGAAGAATCAACAACACATCTTTGGCCATTGGAGTCCATGAAATGGTGCTTAGGTGAGCTAAACCATCAGCTCACCTCATTCATGTCAACCATTTTATGTAATTGCACCTAATTAAGTCAGCAAATTAATTTATCTTAAGACACACTAATTCGGTAGCAGCTAGGACACCATAACAACATGTTTTAAACTTAAGAAATATTTATACCATGCATATTAAATTCGGCTGAAGCTAGAACATATTAAAAACATGTAATAGGCTAAGATAAATTAATAACATGTTCTAACTATGACACATTAAAGACTTGTATAAAAATCAGACACATTTAATACTAAATTATGAAATCCATATTTTAAAATATTTATGAGCTAAAAACTAATTAACTAATTTAACTAAGAACATTAATTTATTCCAGCCTTAAAAACGCATAAGATAAAGAATTAAATTTGATCTCAACGAGCTAAGATTGAGTTGAATTGAATTAACTAGCTAAGCTAAACAAGTTGACTTTATTCCAGCCAATCTAGAATGAATAAAATATAAGGATGAAAACGAGCTGGAGGAGCTAGAATTAAGCTCAACGAGCTGGAATTGAGCTAGGTCAGCTTGCAAAAGATGGCAAGCCTCGCTTGGTAAGCTGGTCCAAGGGTGTTCGCGGGGCGTGGTCGTATCACCCCCTCCCTCTTTGAAGCAATTTGTCCTCAAATCGGGCCACTTACTCACGATAAATCTTTTGTCATCACTAGCCCCTTGATTGACGAATTAGACAGAATTGCCCTCAATAACCTTAAATTCACAAATAACTCAAAAAGAAAACCGGTTAAGTAATTGCCCTCACTCTTTAGGAGGAAACCGATTAAAAGTATCACATACAAAAAATAAAATGAGTTAGTGACACCATGAATTAAGAACTTAAAGGAACTTTCTGAATTCTCATTCCAAACTTGAGCAAATAAACCATTGTTGGATTCGGAAAGATAGTTTGGCCTTACCTTTTCACGTTGAATCGAAAATTTTATGTCCCACGACATAGAAGAAATAGAAATCAATCTAAAGTTGTAATCAGGGTGCACAAGTTTCGTTTTCTTAGTTAAAGTCCAAACAACAATTGAGCAAAATTCGTGCACACGTTGTGTATCACGAAATTTAATAAGCTTGATTTCGCCCAACAACAAACCAAAATGATGAACTCCAAGTTTGAACACATGAGTTTGGCCACTTGTTCTAAGTTGTAACATGAATTTCTTAATCTCCAACAATTCACACAAGTGAAACAAAGAGAATTTAGGCATGCATATATTCAAACAATCATACATCGTAAGTCTCATTCGAAAAAACTTGCACAAACATGTGGAATTTACGCAACAAATCAAAAAATTCAAGTTTTCATCACTCACAAGCAGATTAGGTGTTTCACATATCAACTTTTTATCACAAAAGACCATATTTTGTTCGGGCTGGTCTAATCTTATCTCATTGATAATTGTGCCAATGTTCATTAGAAGAAAAACGCTTCGTATCACTAAGTAAAACGAAATCATCATCAATCAAATTATGACTATCAACCAAATCAAGATGAGGAACTCTTTCACAAACTAAGTCTTGGACAATCTCGTCATTAAAAGTCAAGTGAGATTGTGGAGACTCAAATACATTAGGACCCTTACCTTTCTTACCTTTGAACACTTGTGGATAAGGGTCAACTACGTTATTACCTTTGCTGATCAACTTGAACTGCCTCTCATCAGGAAGATATTGAAGTTGAAGCTCATCACATGGATCTTTAGGAACTTGAATTAAGGAAACAATACAAAGGCAACTTGTACTTCGGTTAGTAAAAACACTCCTCACCTTTTCACTCATCTCATTGTTAATTTCCCTCTCTTTTTCTTCAGTCTCACTTTCTTTCAATTTACGTTTCTTGCTCACACTCTTTTTCAATCTCAATCTCTCTTTTCTTTCTCTCGTTCTCTTTTTCCTTTTCAATTTCTATTTTTCTTTCATCTTGATTTCATTTAGGATCCGCTCATTTTCTCGCATTAACATTTCTTGCCTCTCTTTTCTTTTTATTTCTCTTTGTCTCTTCCTTTCATTACAAGATGGAAATGATACAAATGAATCAGAACGACAAGCTTTGGTTCAAAGGAAGGGAAAGCATCTACATATGAGTCACGTTCAACTCTTCATGAATAATCCTCCGCGGATGAGTACTTTGATGCTCTTGAAGAGATATATCTACCTTCTCGTTTGTCATCTTGAAAGACCTCAGACTCGAAGCTTTCTTTCTTTTTACTCGAATGCCTCGATGAGTAGGAATCACGGTATGGATCTCTTCTTGAATAGTCATTGTATGTTTGTCTCCGTGATGATCTTGACTCCATCTTTTGACTTAGAGACGGTTGTTCCTGTTGGTCTCTTTCCTCCAATCGGCCCAATCGTTCATGCAACCTTTCAAATTTAAATATCACAATTCTACGCATTTCTTTCATCGCATATTGAAAATCTGATTCTGCAAGCTCTTCTTGAAACATGATTTATTGATGAAAAGAGAAGTTATTTAAAACAGAAAATGAATACCTCACCAATAGAAACCTCACGAATCCACTCACAAAGAAAGATAATATAGCACTCCACTCATGTTTGCACTCTTCACTTGGCTTTTTCTTCTCTCTAATACTCTCACAATGCTCGTGCATTTTTTCACTCGTTTCTCCTCTCGTGATTTCGTAGAAGACTCTTTTAAATTTTATCTTTAGTCTAGGGGTTGGGTTCAAGGGGCTTACAAGGGTATTGATGAAAAGGTGCAAGGTTGGCTGAAATAAAAGAGTTTAGTCTTAAGTGTGGCGTGAAGATATATGTTGGTAATAGCAATGAAGTTGATGATAGGCGATACAAGGAGATGAATACAAACTTTCAACACTTTTTTTTAACTTCAAATTTTTTTTAATACAATATTGTTGAATACAAATGAATGCTTTTGATACACGAATTTTTTTCGATCTTTTTTAACAAACCTATTCCGAGATATCTACGAACTTTCGTTCTTCTCGTTTCTGCAAGCTCTGATACCAAATGATACGACCATGGCCTAGTTGAATAGCCCGAGTCGTTTTAGTTCTCAATTTTCAAACGTAGAAGTATCGTTCCGATTGCAAACAATGTATGTATTCGACTAAGCATGGGGATAGGTATTAAGAATAGGCTCAAAAATGGCTAAGTATTTTTTGTTATAGGTTCCGCTAACAAAGAATTGAAATGGATAAGTGATAACCTGGGTGGGACAGAAAATGAGCTTAAGAGTCAAGAACGAACAACACTATAGGTGAGTACTGACTCGGGACTTATATGACCTTAAGGTGAATAGGTGATGGAAAGAAGACCTTGACCCGTTACATAAAAAGGTAAAAACCAAAGGTATCAATTTTAGGTGAACACCACACTACGAGAGTGATAAGTTCGATAGAAGAAACAGGTTGATGCCACTGACTAGCAGATAAGTCAAGCTGAGTCTTGGACGAAATTTGAGAGATGAAAACCTCACAAATAACACAAAATTCATTTAAGAAGCAAAAGTCTATACAATCAGCAAATGGGTGAATATTTATAGTAAAATCCTAAGGCTAAGTAGCTAAATGGACAATTGATTCAGCTTTTAATGAGATGAAAATTCCAGAATTAATCCATGAAGGTCCCATGAAGTTTCTTCAGCCTAGGGACGCCATTGGACAGCTTCTAGAGTGTCTACATGCAGCTGGAATTTATTGGAATGAATGGGAGCTAATTAGCCATGTTTATGTTCGGCCATAGTGCTTTAATAGGCTTAAATGCAAGTGTCTTGTTCAGCTGAATGGTTTGAAGCCTTAATGAGCAGCTTGGAGCATTGCAAGGGCCATGTAGGTGTGAAACTGAATTGGAGAAGTCCTTTGGGTGTGAACATGCATAGTCGAATGGTCACTCCATGTGAAAGGCATTTTCCAGCAATGTGAACATCTTCAAAGTTGCTTTGGAGAGCTAGACAGTCAGCTTGGGAAGAAGAATCAACAGCACATCTTTGGCCGTTGGAGTCCACGAAATGGTGCTTGGGTGAGCTAAACTATCAGCTCACTTCATTCATGTCGTCCATTGTATGTACCTGCACCTAATTAAGTCAGCAAATTAATTTATCTTAAGGCACATTAATTCGGCAGCAGCTAGGACACCATAACAGCATGTTTTAAACTTAAGAAATATTTATATCATGCATATTAAATTCGGCTGAAGCTAGAACATATTAAAAACATGTAATAGGATAAGAAAAATTAATAACATGTTCTAACTATGACACATTAAAGACACGTATAAAAAAAGACACATTTAATACTAAATTATGAAATCTAGATTTTAACATATTTATGAGCTAAAAACTAATTAACTAACTTAACTAAGAATATTAATTTATTCCAACCTTAAAAACGCATAAGCTAAAGAATTAAATTTGATCTCAACGAGCTAAGATTGAGCTGAATTGAATTAACTAGCTAAGCTAAACAAGTTGACTTTATTCCAGCAAGTTTAGAGTGAATAAAGTATAAAGATGAAAACGAGCTCGAAGGGCAACCTTTGCATACTTTATCAACTAGCACACATTTTCCTAGGGGGTTTGACACATTTATTACAAATTCTGTACTCTACGGGCATATTCATGTTAGAAATTAATTTCATGCAAAAATACGAGTGGGTAGATCCTGGATCAATTAAAGGAACAACATAAGTGTCATAGAGAGAAAATGTACCCGTAATTACATCAGGGGAGGATGCCTCTTCGCAAGCGCGAATGGCATAGGTCCTTGCAGGCGCTCTACCCTCAGATCTTGCAGTCTGCTCTCTAGGTGTATTCTTACTACTCATTCCATTTCCTGGGTTTCTCTGTGGCCTCCCTCTAGTAGTACTTCTCGATCTTGCACTCTGAGATTTCTTTTTTTTCAATCATCTCGGGACAATCTCTAATGAAGCAATCTTGGGAACCACACTTAAAAATAAGCCCTCTCATTTGCTCGGCACTCACCGGGGTGATGTCTGCCACACTATGGACATTCCAGTCTACTTGGTCGAGCATTACCAACACTAGCAATCGAAGTGGTCTGAGCTCTAGACCCCGAGTACTATTTACTCTTACTTCTATTTGAAAACCCAGCTGATGTGGCCGATCGATTAGTAAAATCTCTTTATTTCTTGGATGAGGATTGAAAGGACTTACTCGATTGTCTCTTCCTTGAGTCACGAGACTCGATTTCAGCCTTTCTTTTCTCTTTGGCCAACTCCTCGACCTTGCAAGCTTTATCTACTAACACAACAAATTCTTTTACCTCTAGGACACCCACAACCAAGCGGATATCCTTATTTAACCCATCTTCAAACCTTTTACACATAATGGCTTCAGTGGATATGCACTCCCAAGCATATTTACTAAGCCTTACAAACTCAAGTTCATATTCGGTTACTTGCATTCTGCCTTGTTTTAACTCAAGAAGGAATTCCTTTCTTTTCTGGTCAATGAATCTTTGGTTAATGTACTTCTTTCGAAACTCTTCTTGGAAAAATTCTCAATTAACTTTCTCCCTTGGTACAACCGACACAAGGGTGTTCCATCACTGGTAGGTCGAATCTCTTAAGAGAGACACAACACATTTCACGCACTCCTCTGGTGTGCAAGACAATTTATCAAATACCCTAATGGTATTTTCAAGCTAGAATTCTGCTCTTTACAGATCATCATCTTTATTAGCTCGAAATTTCCCGGCCCCTTGTTTCCTTATTCTATCAACAGGGGGCTTTTCCTTTCTTACTATTTCTACAACTTGGGGAGCTACAGGGGTAGGCTGAGGAATAGGTGGGGGTGGAGGGGGTTGCGTGTTCGGGTTCGTTCGAACGAACTCCGTATACCAGGTATTCATCATATGGAGAAAGGCTTCCCTAGCCTCTTCTCCTCCTCTTTGACTCACAGTCACTGGTCTATTCTCATTTTCAGTCAGCATCGTCCCTTGAGCGGAGGCTGGCGCATTACTTTCTACATCATCTGCCATTTCTCTATCGGGATCCATTTACTATATGAAAACATAATTTAAAATGTCAGGAGTCGTCACACTATCATTATATAAATACTTATATGTATGACATGTATAGCTAGACTCGTGTGTACACTACGTTAGTCTTAAAATCGACTAAACCATAGCTCTGATACCACTAAATGTAACACCCTTTACCCGTATCCGACGCCGGAATTGGGTATGAGGTATTACCATACTTAACTTGCTCAAACATACAATATCAAGACATACAATTTCATTTTGACTTAAAACTTCTCATTCGAGATAATAACGTCCCAATTATAGGTCCACGTGACCCTAAGCAAACATACGGAATGGTTCAAGACTAAACCAGAAACTTTTGAACACTTAGAAATTTTTGCTTAAAATAGGTCCACATGCCCGTCTGGAGAGGGACACCTCCGTGTGGGCAGACCATGTAGTCACACACGCCCATGTCCCTAGCCCGTGTAGATTTATTTCTCAACTTGAACCTACAGGGGTATCACACGACCTGACACACGCCCGTGTCCATGGCCCGTGTCCCTCACACAACCATGACACACCCGTGTCTTCTCTCGTGTATAAAAACCTTGACATTATGTTTCTGATGTAATCATCCCAATAAGGTCACACGGCCAAGGCACACGCCCGTGTCCTTAGATCGTGTGGCGAATTAAATTCCCAAATTCAAGTGCAGGCTTCACACGACCTGGGAACACATCCATGGAACAGACTGTGTGTCACACACGGCCTAGACACACACCCGTGTGTCTAACCGTGTGGACAATTATAAGACTATCTACCAAGCCAATTGTCACCCTCAAAAGCAACCACACTTATGTCATTTCAATGCAACACACAACATGACAATAAGGTACTTTTAATATCTAAAATCAAAACATCCACACCTTATTAACAACCTACTTCATCATGCACATACTTATTCATAACTCATTCAATTTCACAACTTGTACTTCATGAATTTCATCATCATTGATTATATAAAAACTTAACAAGTATTGGCCAATTCCAATGGCCATTTACAAAATGAATGAGTAGCATTAATAGCCAACACATTGGCTAACAAATATGACATATCACAAAACAACCAAGTTCCTATACATGCCATACCCAAATTTAATCAACTTTACTATACCAAAAGAATAGTTGATAGTGTGAATCGAACTCCGACTTCCTTCTATCCCTGAGCTAGCTTGGCGATACTACAAGGAATAGGGAAAAGAGATGGATAAGCATAAAGCTTAGTAGGTTTGCATGAAATAATTAACAACATAAAGTTCATGATAACATCCATTCATCACACTAAATAATACACAAGTTCTCAAGCACATCAACATAACTTACTCATGCTTACTCTTACCACATCACATATCACATTTTTGCATTTATTACGCATAAATTACTCATGGGTACCTGTATCACTTCATCACATAACTTTAACACTTTTATTCTCTTGAACATAGGTTAGCTCTTTGCTATCTTTAACATAAACTTAGTTTTTTAACCATTGAACTACTTGGAATATAGAAGGATACTCAATCTGATCATACATGTAGCACGATGCCGATGCCATATCCCAGATATGGTCTTATACGGGATCTCATATTGATGTCGTTTCCATATCCCAGATATGGTCTTCTACGAGATTGTATATTGATGTCGATGTCATGTCCCAGACATGGTCTTACACGAGATCTCCATTAGGTGTCGAGGTCATGTCCTAGACATGGTCTCAAACGGGACCTTCTTAATCTCATGTTATGATATCGGTATCCTTACTATTCCTAAGGTTCAACCGGGACTTCAACTTTACATAATATCATCATACTTTCATCGAGACTTCATTAGCCAATCTCATAGAGATAATATACATTTCTCATGATATTAAGCAAATAAAAACATAATAGCATTATGTAACTTTAATTTCACACAAACTTACCTCGATACCAAAATATATGTAGTTATTCAACTTAGTCCACCACATTGTTCTTCCCTCGGTTGTGGTCTAGACTTCATGTTTCTCGATCTATAATAACAATTTTACTTATTTAATGATCACATTGACTAAAATAACTCATGAATCATACTTTGAAAAAATTACCGTTTTGTCTTTAGACTTTCAGAAAAATTACGATTTTACCTCTAGGCTCGTAAAATGAAATATGTTCATTTTTCACACACCCAAGCCTAGCCGATTCATATTCCCTCTTATAGAAACTCAAGATTTCAATTATTACACGCATTTACCACCTATTTTACAACCTTTACAAAAAGGTCATTTTAGTTGTTTTTATGGAAACACCTTTCACAAAAGTTGTGTATTTAACACCCAAGATGCATTTACTTTCATAAAATTCTAGAAATCAACATAATTATTCACATGGAAAAACCCTAGACTCTTAACCATTTTGCAAAACAGTCCCCTCATTAGCTAGATCATGCTACAATGGTCCCAAAAGTACAAAAATTATCAAGAAAAACCACCAAAATCACTTACTTGCAAGTAGGACAAGTTGCTGAAAATTTTGAGCTTTCAAACCCCTATTCTTGTTGGTATTTTTGGTGGAGAAAGAAGGAGAATGAAAAAGATGATAGCCTTTCTTTTTTTTTTTATTCTATTTTTTTCAATTAAGTCACCTAATCCACCAAACCATTGACTGTCTCACATTTGTCTCCTTGGCCGACCAACACTCTCCAATTGGCCTAACTGCACATTAAGGACCTCCAATTTAATATTCTATAGCTATTTGACACCTCTAGCTTGTAAAATAAAACTTCCGCGCTTTTTTCGATTTAGTCATTTTTCGCAATTTAGCATGCAATCGCTAAAATTAATGCACCAAAATTTTCATATACTCATATAATCATGCTAGAACACATAAAATAATATTAAAACTAATTTCTCCAACCTCAAATTAGTGGTTCTGAAACTACTGTTCCGACTAGCCCCAAAATCGGGCTATTACAGGTACTGTCATATCATGGCGTTCAACAAAGCAAATATTACCCGTCACTTCTTCAAATCATGCAAAACTAATTGCAATGCATGAGACAAGTCGATAGTGTGTTTGGCTAAGGTTATTGACCCAACATATCCAGAAGATATGTAATTTTCCTTTACAAGAAAAGATGTCAACTATCTTATATGAAGATAATGCAGCATGTATAGCTCAATTGAAGGGTAACTACATCAAAGGTGATAGAACAAAACATGTTTCACCAAAATTATTCTTCACCTATGATCTTGAGAAACGAGGTGATATAAATGTTCAACAAATTTGTTCTGTTGATAATTTAGCAGATCTTTTTACTAAGGCATTGCCAACTTTAACATTAGGTTTTTATCCCGCAAGGTATCTACCAGTGGACATCTAAGGGGGAGTGTTATGAATATCTTATTAAGTGGATGTCCATCATGATCAAGATAAAGTTTTGAGAACAAATTGCTAAATCATTACTTATGAGAACAAAACTTCCTATTTCAGCATGAAACTGTATTGATTTACATGTTGTATGCATCAAGCCAATAAATTATAAATACTCCCAAATATAATTTATTTTTGGTCAAGAGCCAAATATTTCCCATCTTACAATTTTTGGATCTGCGGTATATGTTCCAACTACTCCACCACAACGCACAAAGATACGTTATCATAAGAGATTGGGAATGTATATTTATGAGTCTCCTCTATTAATTTGAGATTTAGTTATGATATGAGTTGTAAATTTTCCCAACATTAGGGGGAGAGAATAAAAAATTGGATTAATAAAGTACTTGAAATGAATTATCAATGTCTAAGATCCTCGTACAAAGCAATGTGAACTAGAAGTTCAACAAATAATTCATTTTACAAATCAATTGTCATATTCATTAAATCTCGTATACTAGCTGAAAATGCTCCAATACGAATTGATGTTCTAATAGGGCAAATTGTTAGTACAAAAGAAAGTAATACATGCTTGAAGCGTGAAAGATCAGTCGGTTCCAAAGATAAAAATCCTCGTAAAAGAAAAGGAGCAAACATTTATGATGGTCATATAGATGAGGCGGGGGTTCCTGAAGCAAACTTAAGAAGAGATTCAGGTACCTAAAAGTGAAAATGAAAATGATGAAAATAAAGAGATCGCAATAAGTTATGTCAATATGAGAAAAAGATGGAACTGAAAAAAATGTAGTTGTCAACAACAATTTTGCTTATAATACTACTATTGAAATAATAATAAAAAAATGAGGATCCTAAGCCTAAATCTATTGAGGAATGTAAACATAGAAAAGATTGTCAAAATGGAAAGATGCAATTCAAGCAGAATTGAATTCACTTTCTAAACTTATAGTTTTTGGACGTGTAGTCCAAACACCTAAAGGTGTAAAGCCGGTAGGATATAAATGGGTATTTGTGCAAAAATGAAATGAAAAAAAAAAATGAAGTAAGATATAAAGCATGACTTCTAGCACAAGGATTTTTGCAAAGGCCCAGCATTGATTATGAATAGACATATTCTCTTGTGGTGGATGCAATCACGTTTAGATATCTTATTAGTCTGGCAGTAAGTGAAAAACTTGACATGCATCTAATTAATGTTGTTACAGCCTATTTATATGGTACACTTGATAGTGAAATTTATATGAAAATCTCTAAGGGTTTTAAAATCCCAAAAGGATATAGAGTTTCTTGGGAAAATTGTTCGATCAAATTAAATAAAAGTTTATATGGATTAAAACAATTTGGACGTATGTGGTACAATCGTCTTAGTGAATACTTGTTAAAAGAAGATTACAAAAACGATCCAATTTGTTCATGTGTCTTTATAAAAAGGTTTGGATCAGATTTTTGTGATAATTGTTGTTTATATTGATGATCTAAATATTATTGGAGCTCCTGAAGAGCTTCAAAATACAATAAATTGTTTAAAGAAAGAATTTGAGTTGAAAGATCTTGGAAAAACAAAGTTCTGTCTTGACTTATAAATCGAGCATTTAAAAGATGAAACTCATGTTCATCAATCAACTTATACGGAAAAGATATTAAAGAAATTTTATATGGATAAAGCACACCCATTGAGTACTCTGATGGTTGTACGATTATTAGATGTGAATAAAAATCAATTTCGTCCTTACGAGAATGATGAAGAGTTTCTTGGTCCTGAAGTACCATATCTAAGTGCTATAGGGACATTGATGTATCTTGCAAACAATACAAGACCTGATATAGCTTTTGTTGTAAACTTGTTAGCAAGATTTAGCTCTTCTCCAACACGTAGACATTGGAATGAAATTAAAAATGTATCTAGATATCTCAGAGAGACCATTGATATGGGGTTATTTTATTCAAATGATTCAAAATTCTTATTAGTCGGCTATGTTGATGCTGAATACTTATCAGATTCACATAAAGGTCAATCTCAAACAGGATATTTATTTACATGTGGGGGTACTGTCATATCATGGAATTCAACAAAGCAAATATTACCCGTCACTTTTTCAAATCATGCAGAAATAATTGCAATGCATGAGACAAGTCGAGGGTGTGTTTGGCTAAGGTTATTGACCCAACATATCCAGAAGATATGTAATTTGCCTTTACAGGAAAAGATGTCAACTATCTTATATGAAGATAATGTAGCATGTATAGCTCAATTGAAGGGTGATTACATCAAAGGTGATAGAACGAATCATGTTTCACCAAAATTATTCTTCACCTATGATCTTGAGAAAAGAGGTGATATAAATGTTCAACAAATTTGTTCTGCTGATAATTTAGCAGATCTTTTTACTAAGGCATTGCCAACTTCAACATTAGGTTTTTATCCCACAAGGTATCTACCAGTGGACATCTAAGGGGGGTGTCATGGATATCTTATTAAGTGGATGTCCATCATGATCAAGATAAAATTTTGATGTACTTTAAATTCTAATAGTTATTAGAATTAGATATCTACTTCTTTTATACTTCCTATGCCTATAAATAGATACCCTAATGAAACATTATAATCACCCCTTTGACAATGAAGTACATTCTCTATTACTATCATATTTTCTTTATTCTTTATTCACTTCATCTCTCTTTATTTTATAATATATTCCTATTTTTTATTTAAAAAAAAGGCTTAATTGATTTATTTGAAAAAGTTAGAAATTTGTAAACCCTTAAACCTTCTAAAATTAATTCATTTCTCATGAATAATAGAAATCCTGTAAATTTAAACTAACCTTTCAAATTAATAAGTTTTCCGACAAAACTTTAATAAAATTACTGTAGGACTTTCTTCCATCTTTGTCGCCCTTATCCTCTCTATTTTCTTCAAAATGACAGCTTTACATAAAACCATTACCTTTACTTTTGCCAATTTTAACAGCAATTGGTATATTGTTTTTATTTTTCTTAAAACAAAGTAAAAAACCTATCTCAAAAAAATGAATATTGTTATTACAAAAAAATGTAAAAAAATTGTAAAAATGTTAAAAGAAAATGTAAATTTTTAAAAGTTAAAAAAATATTTTTTTTATAAAATTCTAAAATATATAAATTTTAAAATTGTATTTATATTAAGTTTTTTTTGAATTACTTGAAACTAAAATACCTTTTTAAATTTTTTATAAAATTATTCAATTTTTACATATTATTTTGACTTTTTAAAATTTATAATTATATAAAAAAATTTTAAACTTTTTTTAATTTTTTATATTATATATATATATTATTCTTTACATTATTTAATCAATGTGATATATATAATATTAAAAAAAAAGACAAATCATTTTCTAACAGATCCATATCATCGACCAATGCCAATCAATAGTCAATCAATTTCAATCCATGGTGGATCAAAGTTAAAAATGTTTTTAAATATTTAATATTATAATTTTTTTAATTTTAATTTAAATGTAATATTTTTATTTTAAATAAACCTAATTATTGCATGATAACATTTTTATTGGCCAAAACATGTCAAGTGATGCTTTTCCATTGGTCAAAGTTGTCTAACAATTTTTTTTAACATCCGTTACAAAATGAACAAAAAGTGGAAGAAATTGATAATTCCGGTACCAAAGTAAAAAAAAAAAAAAAAAACATGTTCTACAAGTCTAAAACAATGATAAACATCCTTAATATTATACATATCTTAACATTAATCCCATCAAATCTTTGATGAATATTAAGTTTTCACCATCTCCTATTTTGTTTCACATTTTCTTAACATATTACAATTAGAAGCTGCACCCCAACATTTGACTTGATTGTACATGATTCCTTTCTTTTTTTTTTTTTTTGGATCGAAGAATAAGATCTGAATCTCCATTTTCATGTGGAGTGATGAGAAAAAAATAACACCAAACCAAAGAAAATTTCAGACAATATATATGTCCTTTTAAGGTTTTCAGGCATCTCTAAAGCACTATCCCACATGAACTTAAACCTAGAAGGATTGTGTTTTCTGTTCTTTTCTTTTGAGGAAAATAACTAGCAAAGTATTGAAGAGCTGAACTGAACATAAACATGGTGTATAATAGCAAATTGAATGACCCGTAAAGCTTGCTTCCATGTCCCCTTTGGCAAAACCCTGAATGGCAACTCAAAAAGCAGCTTATGTTCGGGCTGTGACTGGTAATAACCCATTGTGCCTGAGCAATGCCTCAGGTGAAGGTTCACGTCCATGGAACTCCACAAACACCTGGACATGCAACATCAAACATGTTAAGCAGATTCAATGAGGAAGCACTTCTAGGGTCTACATTACAAGTTTTAGTGCCAAACGAGTACTTTAATGGCGATAAGAGTAAAGATCAAAACTTGGTGTATTTTTCCATTAGAAAGTTGCTGAGAAAGTAAAAGAAACAGAATATGATTAAAAATTCAGAATTAGGAATATGAATATACAATTCGCATACACTAACCTCTAATGGTGCCTTTCCACCTCCAAGAGCAAGAACAGTCTCACGGAACTTGTGGCCGATTTCTTTAACAGCCTGTAGTAAAACAAGCAATGAATCATGACTCAAGTACTAACAAAAACAGGACCAGAAATTTGTTTTAGCAAGCAGTGACTCTTGAAGCAGAGTTTCTGTATGCAACAAAATCAGCATTATAGACGAGTATCCACATTCAACGAAGCTTTTATAAAAAAAAGAACATGTAGAATTTAGAGTAAAACTCTGTATTTTCTTATTCAAATAAAATAAAACATATTACATCTTTATACAAAACTATGTATCTAATTTAGGAAACTCTAAAATAGGAAAGAAATTAATAAAGATATGATTCCTTAGAATAAGGGATTGTAAATATTTGCAGAATCCCTTAACTAAGGAAAGATAATCTTACAGAATCCCTTTACTAAAGGGATGATAATTCCTACACTCCCCCTCAAGCTGGAGAATATACATTGTATAATCCCAGCTTGACTAGGAATTTATTGAAAACAGGCTTTGGTAAAGCCTTAGTAAGAATGTCTGCAATCTGTCCTTCTGAAGGAAAGTATAAAAGAGTGGTCGTCTTTTTGTTGACTTGGTCAGCAATAAAATGTTTGTCAATCTCCACATGCTTTGTTCAGTCATGTTGGACTGGGTTCTTGGCAATCTGAATAGCAGATTGATTATCACACAAGACTTCAAAGTGATCCTCCTGATTAGTGCCAAGTTCTTTTAGCAATTTAAGTAGCCAAATTCCTTCGCATATTCCTAAAGCTAGTGCTCTAAATTCAGCTTTAGCACTACTTCTTGAAACAACAGATTGTTTTTTACTTCTCCAAGTTGTAAGGTTACCCCAAACAAAAGTGCAGTAGCTATTAGTGGATCTTCTTTCAGTGAGATCTCCTGCCCAACTAGAGTCTGTAAAAATCTTAACAGTTCTGTCTTGTGTCTTCCTAAACATTAGGCCGTGTCCTGGAGTTTTCTTCAAGTACTTGAGAATTCTATTTGCTGCTGCCATATGCTCTTCAGTGGGATTAGTCATGTGTTGACTTATCACATTTACAGGAAAGGCTATATCTGGCCTCGTCAAGGATAAGTAAATAAGTTTTCCAACTAATCTTTGAAATTTCTCTCTGTCTATTAAAGACTCATCTTCTTTGTTGAATCTCAAGTTTGCTTCCATTGGTGTATCAGCTGGCTTACAACTAAGAAAACCAGTTTCTTTGAGTAAATCGAGCACATACTTTCTTTGATTTATCACAAGTCCTTCTTTTGATCTTGCCACCTCCATTCCTAGGAAATATCTTAGCTTCCCCAAGTCCTTGGTTTTGAATTCCCTGTTTAATAGCTTCTTTAAATTGCTAATTTCTTCCTCATCATCTCCAGTAAAAATTATGTCATCAACATACACAATTAAGATAGCTTTCTTATTTGTAGAAGTTACCTTGATGAAAAGTGTATGATCGGCAAGAGACTGCTTGTAGCTGTTTTTAAGAATGACTTTAGTGAATCACTCGAACCAAGCTCTGGGTGATTGTTTTAGCCCGTATAGAGACCTGTTGAGCTTGGACACCTTGTTGCTACCTTCAACAGACTTTAAGCCAGGTGGCAATTTCATGTAAACTTCTTCCTCTAGCATACCATTAAGAAATGCGTTTTTTACATCAAGTTGGTGTAATTTCCAATCGCAATTTACAACCAAACTTAGAAGTACTCGAACAGTGTTAAGCTTTGCCACGGGTGCAAATGTTTCTGTGAAATTGTAACATCCTAAAATTTGAGTATCATCTTGTTGATTGTGTTAGCTCGGATATGATTTTTATTGTGTGCCTAATATAGTCTTGTGAAGGCTTGGAATTAATTGGTTTAGAATAATTTTTAGTATGAAGAATTTAGTGAAGTGAATCAAGTGATTATGATGCTTAAGTTAAATTAAGTGTTTAATGTTAGCATAAGTGAGCAAGTAATAAAGTGGTGTTGGCGCATGAGTAATTGCATGAGGGAAGAGGTTCGAATCCCATGGATGGCAATAAGATGACTTTTATTTTTTTGCATGTGTATGGCATGTGTCGGTCAACTCTATTTAAGATAAGGTTGGACTTTATAATTTATGGATAGTAGACTAAGGGAATAAGGCAAGTTATTAGTTAAGGTATGGAATCAAGGTGTTATGGAAGGATAAGGGGACATAAGGCTTGATGTATGGGTGATGTTTTGGAAATTTTTCATGGTCATTTTGACCATGAATGTGGACGGCTTAAGGGGCTAGGGGGTTGGCCGAATATTGTATGGGATTAGGGGAAAGATAGTTGGCCAAATTTTTGGTATTTTGTGCATCTTTTTTCCTCTTCTCCAAAATTATTCTCCTTAGCCGAATGTGTCATTGGCTTTAGGTGAAAACTTTGTTTTTGTTTTGGCTATTATTTTTGACCATATTGATATTCTCTTTTTCTTCTTTTCCTCTCAAACTCTTCTTTTCTTTTTGGTACCGAAATATCACTACCTTTGAAAGGGGACATTTCTCTTTCATTCTTTTTCTTATTTGACCGAATGTGCATCAATATTAAAAACTTTTTCTTTGTTCAATTTCTTCCATAGCCGAAACCATATAGCCTTTTGATCATTTCTCTTCTTCTTTTTCTTTTCCTTTCTCTTCTTTTCTTTCTATTTTGTTAAAGCCGAATCTTTAACCCTTGCTATTCTTTTTCTAAAGCCGAAAGTTCACTTCATTGCCACCCCTTTGAATCGATTTCTCCTGCAAGCTCTTTTGCCGATTTCTTGAAGTAGTGATTAATTGCGTTTTAGTCATCTTATTGGTAAGGATCTCTCTAGCCGAACTCTTGTTCTTTTCTTCCTCTAATTGTCGAAAATCAGGGTACTAATTCTATTATTACTTTAGCCGAAACCTTGAAGGATCTCTCGGGATTTTTGAAGTAGTCGACTACAAGGAAAGATCATCGGGATTTCAAGAATCCAAGGTAAGCCCTATGTGGTATTCATCCAAAGGGCCATTTATTTGTGATTAAATGTTAGAATGGAATCTAACATAAACCTATAGGGATTTCGACATCTTCATAGCCAAGAGACTACTTTCGGGATTTAAAATCATAAGGTAAGTGTATATGAACATTCGGCCAATGCCATATTTTAGTATTAGTGCCTAACCGATTTAACCTATGGGTATTAGGAAGGAGTGCAATCGGTTTTGGTAGATTTTCGGGATTCAGTGAACTCGCTAAGCAAACCAGGTGTGTAACCACGCACTATTTCCTGATAGATTTATGGTTCTAATATTATGTGTATGTTAATAATAATAAGGAAGTGACCAAAGGTACCATACAAATGGTACAGAGTACTCAGGTACGTTATTCTCTAAAGTTATGTCAATAATAAGAATATCTGTTATGACACAAATGTGAAAATGTTATGAAAGTGAAATAAGGCCTATGGCATGAGATTGCATGATATGTATGATATATGGGGCATATGGGTGTTATATTAAGGGGAAGTGATCTGGTGGTTTTATACCACAATATCTAAATATGGTGACTTATGTCACGAAATCTGAATGTGGTGACTTATGTCACGAAATCTGAATGTGGTGACTTATGTCACGAAATCTGAATGTGGTGACTTATGTCACAAAATTATTATTATCTGGTGGCTATGCCACGAATTTATAAGGGCGATGTGCCAGTCGACTGCAGCGACTGCCTTCGATGGTGTGTAGCGGATGGAGGGTCGACTTAGTAGTCCCCACGGTGTGATGGTTGGTACGGGCGATGTGTAGCGGATGGTTTCTAGGTTTGGGTTCGGGATTGCATCATTATAATTAATTGCTATATGTATATGTATGGTCTGATATGCCTGAATCGTTAGGACTTAGTGTTGGTTGTTACACATTGAGTCTGTTTGACTCACCCCGTTGTGGGATATTTTTCAGGTGACGCTCAGTGATGGACCGGGTCGGCAGGAGCTTAGTGGTGGCCATGCTCAGCACGAAATTTATTTTTATTTAGACTTTCTATTTTTAAGTACTTTGAATTTATTTTGGGTTTGTTTTTGATGTAATAAGGCCACTAGTATGAACTGTTTATACATGCATTTTAATTATTTTATTATGGTACGAATTTTTATCAAATTAAAATTTAAGTAACTTTTCTTAAGAATAAATCTTAAAATATTTTTGACTTAATATTCCGTAAATAAAGTTTTATTAAAATCTAAACTTCAAGTCTAGACTTCAAAACCATCCAAAAATTTTCCAAAGAAGCAAACAAGTTTTGAATCGTTTTACTCAAGGAACATACCAGACCCGGTCAAAGCTCGTGGGCCGGGTTTGGGGTGTTTCAACTTGGTATCAGAGCCCAGTTTTAAACTCTCGGCCTTGGGTTTAAAGCCCACAACGTTTTCAAAATTAAGCCCAATTAAGATTTTATGAAAATTTTAGAACTAAGCAGGTTTTCTGACATGGCACCTAAGTCTCCGACCCGAAGTCCACCAGGTAAGTACCCCTAACTGTTGTATGACTTATTGTATGGTTTGTATGTTGGTATAACGGGAACATAAATTAGTCTATTAAGTTATTGAACCCGAGGATTAGCTTACTCCAACACAGAATTGCATAAAATTTTAAAGCCTATTTAAACAAAACTATGATTAAGTCGCCGAGTTAGAGTGTGGCAACCATTATGTGCATGTCTAGGATTGGTTTCAGTGAGAGCTTGGTATTTAAGCAGTCCTAGAGACTCACCTACTCTTCACTCGAATCCTACCTGGTGCGTAGCAACGGTTCACCCTAACCAAGAGAACTTATTCACGGGCCAAACTCCATAATTTAAAACCCGAAAGGGATTAGCCATATTTTTTTTATAAAAACCTTAGTTTTAAATTCACCAAATTACCTCTTTGATTTGTAGGAAAATTATTTTTTTGAAAATTTTTCCAAAATATTCCCGATTTACAAAATTACCCAAATACCCCTGGTTTGTATAAATTACTAAAACACCCTTGGATTATAAAATTACCATAATACCCTCGACTTTTGTTAAAATATTCTTACTTTACAAAAATACCAAAACCCCTAATTTGCAAAATATCAAAATACCCCGATTTGGAAAATTACCAAAATACCCCTATAGGAAAAATTACGAAAATACCCCTGGGATTAGAATGAATGAAAATGCTTGAGTGGTGAATATGTGTGTGTAGTTGGTACTACCGAATGGATGTGTTTCTCTGAACTAGGATAGAAGACTTGAAACTTTGTAATGATCGAAAGAGCTACTATTAATCTCTTTTTCATAAAATTGTTCGCGGATAATCAGTGGAACAAATACTAATGCATAAAATTTCTTAAATCAGATTAAAGCGCGATCGTAGAAATAAGCTCTAGGGGACGTGGTCGTAATGTGCGACGACGTGGTAGAGGCAGAATGGCTGTATCGGAACCTGTTAGGTCTGGTCAAGGGTCCGAAAATGAGGTACCACCACCACCACCAGCTGTTGGTGTTGAGCAGCAAGATCAGATGGGGGATAATGCTGTATCGCAGGCGGTGCTGCGAGTTTTTGAGATGGTGGCTGGAGCAGGTGGAAGTATGGGAGCTCGGAAATCTGTACCCAAGTGACTCCGAGCCAATGGAGCTGAGGTGTTCCGTGGTGTATCTGGTGTGGCACCCAGTACTGCTGGGTATTGGTTGGAGGTGACCGAACGAATTATGGATGTGTTCGATTTAACTGCTGAGGAGAAGTTGAAAGGAATGGTGTCGCTTCTTCGTGATGAGTCATATCAATGCTGGCTCACAGTTCGGGATGGTGCTATGGCTGAGGAACTCACTTGGGAGTATGTTAAGGCGGCGTATCAGAAAAAATATGTCGGAACCAGTTATATTGATGCGCAGAGAAAGGTATTTCTAGGACTGGTCCAAGGGAACAAGTCCGTAGCGGAGTACGAAGCTGAATGTTTAAGGTTGAGCTGGTATGCTCGAGGAATCCTAGCTACGGAGCATGAACGATGTGTCCGGTTTGAGGAAGGAGTGCAATCGGTTTTGGTAGATTTTCGGGATTCAGTGAACTCACTAAGCAAACCAGGTGTGTAACCACGCACTATTTCCTGATAGATTTATGGTTCTAATATTATGTGTATGTTAATAATAATAAGGAAGTGACCAAAGGTAACATACAAATGGTACAGAGTACTCAGGTACGTTATTCTCTAAAGTTATGTCAATAATAAGAATATCTGTTATGACACAAATGTGAAAATGTTACGAAACTGAAATAAGGCCTGTGGCATGAGATTGCATGATATGTATGGGGCATATGGGTGTTATATTAAGGGGAAGTGATCTGGTGGTTTTATACCACAATATCTGAATGTGGTGACTTATGTCACGAAATCTGAATGTGGTGACTTATGTCACGAAATCTGAATGTGGTGACTTCTGTCACAAAATTATTATTTTCTGGTGGCTATGCCACGAATTTATAAGGGCGATGTGCCAGTCGACTGCAGCGACTGCCTTCGATGGTGTGTAGCGGATGGAGGGTCGACTTAGTAGTCCCCACGGTGTGATGGTTGGTACGGGCGATGTGTAGCGGATGGTTTCTAGGTTTGGGTTCGGGATTGCATCATTATAATTAATTGCTATATGTATATGTATGGTCTGATATGCCTGAATCGTTAGGACTTAGTGTTGGTTGTTACACATTGAGTCTGTTTGACTCACCCCGTTGTGGGATATTTTTCAAGTGACGCTCAGTGATGGACCGGGTCGGCAGGAGCTTAGTGGTGGCCATGCTCAGCACGAAATTTATTTCTATGTAGACTTTCTATTTTTAAGTACTTTGCATTTATTTTGGGTTTGTTTTTGATGTAATAAGGCCACTAGTATGAACTGTTTATGCATGCATTTTAATTATTTTATTATGGTACGAACTTTTCTTAAGAATAAATCTTAAAATATTTTTGACTTAATATTCCGTAAATAAAGTTTTATTAAAATCTAAACTTCAAGTCTAGACTTCAAAACCATCCAAAAATTTTCCAAAGAAGCAAACAAGTTTTGAATCGTTTTACTCAAGGAACATACCAGAACCGGTCAAAGCTCGTGGGCCGGGTTTGGGGTGTTTCAGAAATCTATCCCATAAGTTTGCGTAAAGCCTCTAGCCACCAGTCTAGCTTTGTATCGTTGGATGCTTCTATTGGAGTTGTACTTTACAGCAAAGATCCATTTACAGCCAACAGCCTTTTTTCCTTGAGGAAGGTCTGTAACTGTCCAAGTAGCATTTTTCTCTAGTGTACCAATTTCCTCTTCAACAGCCCTTCTCCATTTAGGATCCTTTAGAGCTTCAGCTATGCTTGTGGGAATCTATTCTTTATCTAAGGTTGCTGTAAATGCTTGAAAAGAAGGCATCAAAGAATTATAGCCAGCAAATATTTCAATAGGATGTTTGGTGCATTGTCTAACCCCTTTTCTAATAGCAATAGGAAAGTCATCGACTGATTTCTTCTTCCATTCTGACAACTGGACCCAAATCCAATTCTTGGCAAGAATCAGATTGCAAAACAGTCTTAGGGATATTTTTCTTTTCCTTGTGTAGACACGAAGCTGTTTGGGTGGTGATGTTTGTTGAAGATTTTCAATAGGAGTAGGTGTATTTTCAGGAGGGGTGTTTAAAGTAGGTGTGGATGAGGTAGTGATAGGTATAACAGAAGAATTAACTGGAGTAGTCACAGGTGACAAATCTGTAGGTAAAAGTAAAATTGGTGGCAATTTTGAAGGTTGAGAATGGAAATTAGGAGAAGATACCTGATCTGGCTGAAAATCACTCCATGTCTTCCCCTGAATTTCAGCCTGTGTGAAATAAGGATCCTGTTCATAAAAAGTGATATCCATAGTGGTAAAAACTCGTTTTGAAGGAGGATGAAAGCATTTGTATCCTTTCTTAAGTAAAGAATATCCAACCAGTACACATATTAAGGACTTAGGGTCTAAATTGGACTTATGAGGAGCAATGTTTTGGATAAAAACTGTGCAGCCAAAGATTTTAAGTGGCAGAATTGAGGAGATAGGCTTAAAATGAGGAAAGTACTGGAAAAATATAGATTGAGGTGTTTGAAATTTTAAAACCTTACTAGGCATTCGGTTGATTAAATAAGTAGCCGTTAATAAGGCTTCCCCCCACAAATATTTAGGAACATTGGTAGTAAATAGAAGGGAATGAGTAACTTCTAGGAGATGCCTATTTTTCCTTTCGGCAATGCCGTTCTGTTGTGGGGTTCCAACACAAGAACTAAGCTGAACTATGCCCTTGTCCCTGAAAAAATTACCCAAAGACCTAGCAAAAAATTCACTGCCATTATCAAATTTAAAGAGCTGGATTTTAGCCCAAAATTGAGTGAGAACCATGTTATAAAATTGTGCAAAAATATCAACAGTTTCAGATTTGTCTTTTAGCAAATAAGTCCAAGTTACCCTACTGTGATCATCAATGAAAGTGATAAACCACTTACTATAATCAGCATTCTTCACCCGAGAAGGGCCCCAAATATCACTATGGATAAAGGCAAAAGGGTGAGAAGGCTTGTATGGAGAAGGAAAATAAGAAGATTTAGTATGTTTAGCAAGAGAGCAAACTTTGCAAGAAAAAGAGTCCGGCCTTTTATTAATAAATAGATCAGGAAACAATTTAGCAAGGTATTGAAAACTAGGATGGCCTAAACGACAATGCCATAACATAACAGTATCAACTGTATTTAAAGCTGTAAAAGATTTGGAGATCTCGAGTTTAGAAGAGGAAGGGAGGATGTAGAGACCATTCTGCAAGCTGGCCTTACCAATTATCTTCTTCGAATTCAGTGCCTGCAAAGTACAATCAAGACCGTTAAAGGTTGCGAAGCAGTTCAAGTCTGAGGAAATTTTACTTACGGAAATGAGATTGCAAGCCAGATTTGGTACAAAGAGAACATTAGGAAGTGCAATCTGATAGTTCAATGGCCTTCTATTTTGCATAAGGAACCATCAGCTGTTTTGACAGCTTTACCAAAGGTTTGGAAAAAATTGTGAAATAAGGCCTTATTACCAGTCATATGATCTGTAGCATCAAAATCGAGGATCCAATTAGGAGTGAACTGAGAGGAAAACAATGCTGTGGAAGAAGGGTTACCTTCTGGTTCTTTCATGACCAGATTACCCGCACTAGACCCCTGAAACTTTCCAAACAGTTTTAGAAGTTCAACAATCTGCTCTTTGGAGAAACTTGTGACAAATGTATCAGCGGCAAGACTGGATTTATTATCTCTGGAGTTCTTTGACTTCCAGTCCTGAGGTTTACCATGAATCTTCCAACACTTTTCCTTGGAGTGGCCAGGCTTTTTGCAATGATCACACCAAGGTCTCCCCCGTTTGGAAGAGGGAGATGATTGGTGTGTCACTAAGGCAGATCCTTCAAGAGTTGATTCCGTTTCATCAAGCATCACACTTCGTCGACTTTCTTCCTTCTTGACCATAGAGAAGACCTCTCGAAGTGAGGGAAGTGGAGAAATAGCCAAGACCTTACCGCGAACCTCATCTAGCTCCTTGTTTAGGCCTTGTAAAAATTGAAATAGCCTTCTTTGAGTGAGAATTTGTTGATAAAGGGCAGTATCTCTGGGAACTGGCTAATCATGCTGTGCATACAAATCTAATTGCTGCCAAAGAGCGGTAAGGGAATTGTAGTAGAGAGTGACGGGCATGGTGCCTTGCTTAAGCGTGGCTACTTGATTTTCAACATGATATAATTCGGCAATATTATCATTGCTTGAGTAGGTTTCGCGGACAACACTCCAGATTTCAGCAGCTGTGTTGTAAAGGAGAAAATTTCTGCTTATATTTGGGGTCATGGAATTAAGGAGCCAAGTCATAACCTGACCATTGTCACGCATCCACTTAGCAAAACCAGTGTCAGGCACAACAGGCTGCTTGATTTCACCAGTAACATAACCGATTAGGACCACTCAAGAAAATTGTTGTCATTTAATCTATGGCAGGTGATATTCAGACCAAACGAGTCTGATTGAGCATTAGAACCAGATAAATTTCTGGATTTGAGGTAATCTCCGGAGTAGGGGAAGGATATGTAGAAGAAAAAGTTTCTGACATGGTCTGGGGTGGAAAAGAACCGGAACCTAAACTGATACCATGTAGAATTTAGAGTAAAACTCTGTATTTTCTTATTCAAATACAATAAAACATATTACATCTTTATACAAAACTATGTCTCTAATTTAGGAAACTCTAAAATAGGAAAGAAATTAATAGAGATATGATTCCTTAGAATAAAGGATTGTAAGTATTTGCATAATCCCTTAACTAAGGAAAGATAATCTTACAGAATCCCTTTACTAAAGGGATGATAATTCCTACAGAACATATTGTTGAATATTTTATTAGGACCCACGGCTCTCCAAATGTAAGCAAAGCCATAAAAATTGGTAAGAGTTTGATCTACTTTATGTACACATTTGAACAGGAAAATATATAAAAGAGAACAAAATATTGTAAAAAACCAATTATGAGTAGCCTTTTCAACCACCATACCTTGCTGTCGTCTAATCCAGCATCCTCAAATGCTGAGAAAGCATCTGCAAACAACACTTCTGGCCACTGAAAAATAGCACTTTGAATTTCAAACCACATAGCTATGGGCAAAGGAAAAGGAAAGAAAAGGTATAACAAAGATCCAAACCATGCCCAGAATCTGTTAAAACATCACAAGAACATAGCAGACAAATACTTGATACAAGATAGACTGAAAATGCAAGCTACAGAGGAAAAAAGAGAAGGAAAAGGAGTGGCAAACAGAGGAGGATCATTAGTTACTTATACAGTCTTTCTCAAATTGGTGATAATCAGATCGTTGTAGCTAGTTCCAACCACAAACATCTAAAACATGTTCCACAGTAGTTTTCTAAGAAAGAGACTAGAAAAAAGATAAGAATTTTACCTTGTAACTGTAGTATCCAACAGCATATCCACCTGGCATTCACAGAGGCTATCAAGTCAAAAATCTCCTTGGTGAAGTCTGCACCAAAACAATAGTACTAAAAAGTACATAAGGGGGCAGAGGGGGGTCGGGCTGGAAGAATTAGAATTAAACCTGCAAATATATGGTTGAAACCACATAGAAATCTATCTTCTGGCAATGAAGGGATCACTTGTGTTTTTCTGGAAACTCTCTGATCAACATCATAAACAGATTCTGACCCATCTGGTATGTGTTTTGAATGTAGTTCCAAATCCAAGCAAGCAAATTGAATCTGGAAAAAGAAAAAAGATAAAAAGGATCAAACTACTAGAGCAACCACAGATCAACTTCTCCAAAAATTGGTCTCCTTTCATTAGAAGAAAACAACTTAGAAGAGTTACAAAGCTTACAAGAAACATTGCACGGAGTGACAAAAGGTAGTAAACACAAGTTACAATAAAAAATACCCACTGTGTCCATTAAAATCATCTTATGCTACACATTTCTGTAATACTATGTGATTTTCATAGACATAACAGTAGCGGCTTTAATGCATAAAAAACAGATGGTTCAGACAAGATGTTTCAATATCATTACAAAGTAGGTCCTTTTCTTTTTCTACAGCCCAAATACAAGCCTTTTTAGATATAACAGTTAATACTAAAGGGAAGAACATACAAAATGAACCCAACATGGAGGTAAGAGAAGGGTTAGAAGGAAAGATAAGTAAGAACAAAAGGAAAAACGAGGAAAATGAAGGAAGATGAGAGTAACATAGAGCTAATGAACCCTTACAATGTATCATACCATGTATTAAGGTGCAGGATTCGGTACCACGAGATGCACTCAGGAAACACATTGTTTCTGCATAAAATATACACACCAAGATGCACGAAGGCAGAACGAGTTCAACTGACCTGACGAAGACTTAGAGAACCAGCACGGAAAGTCCTTGCAGCAAGGAGCTTCAGGTATACCTCTTCAGGGAGGCTCTCCCCGGTTTGATAATGTTTTGCAATGCTCATCAATGTATCCCTAAAGCAAAAAAAAAATAATAAAAAAAATAAAATCTACTTAACGAAAGATATAATTGATTGGAAGATGAAATACACATGATATCAATGGAGATCCCAAACATATGGGTATGTGAAACATATTTAGACAAACTAGTTATAGAATGTAGAAAATTTGATGTTAGTCCCTTCCCAGGCAACAAAATAATGAGAACAGAGCTCAAGCTTCACAGCCATAAGGATCAAATTGCCATATCTTCTCCTAACCAGTTGTTGTCACATTGTAATATTATGATAAGATGCAACAAGATAGACCAGAAACAATGTAGTGAAAAGATTAAAGAGTTATAGAAATCCAGAAACCACAAACAAGAGACCATATAACATACCATAAGTATTGGGCTACTTTACAAAGCCATACATAGAATAGAAATTTATTAAATAGGGCATTGTTTGCATATTTTCCACATGCAAGTACATCTAATTTATTTCTTCTAGCAAGAAAAAGGGAATTTAGTCTGAACTCTGAAGCAATCCCAAAGATGATAATTTGGTGGTTGGAGATGTTAACCTGTGGTAACACCAATTTTCCATGAATTGGGAAGGCAACTCAACAGCATCCCACTCAACACCCCGAATGCCAGCAACTAGACCTTCATCTTGCTTGGTCAGCATATGCTGAAGTGCATGGCCAAATTCATGGAAAACAGTCTCAACCTGAGAAGAAATCCGATCAGACACGGGAAAATTTTTAGCAGCCACTTTGAACATCCAAAAGAGCCATTATTGCTACAATAATCAGTAAAACATGTTAGGATAAAAGCATATCCTATCTTAATCCATAAAAACCACACATGCGAGCAGTATAGGATGGAATAAAGCCAAAATATTTGGAAGAAAGATCTGAGGTTACCTAAAAATATAATAGTTCATCCTCTCAGACTTGGCTAGTCTTGGCCTTTGTTTAAACAATAATATTATAGAAGATTAGGCTCCCATAGAACCAGGTAGTCTAGCACACAGATGCATATTTTTGTAATGCGTATATTTATTTAAAAGTGTGTACTAGAGCCATGCTTTTAATTGTAATAAGTTCTAAATAGATGCATTGTAACACCCCAAACCCGGACAAGACACCACGTCCGAATCTGGTATGCTACGGGGAAAATTGTTTCTAAGAGGTTCAGATTTTTCGTTTAAAAGTTGGATGAAAACATGGTGTACTTGAAACAAAATTTGGGTAGTCGTATTTGAAAAACAGTTGATGTATTCGAAACCCGGAGATTTTGAAAACTTAACCAGAATGTATAGTTAAAACGAGTTTAAACCATTTAAAACCTCAGTAGTTTCTTAGTGATACATAAAACACTTTTAAACTTAGGTGAATTACAAGTTAGAATTGGAAACCAGTTGAATTTGTTTATCAAAAAGACTTAGTGTGATACCCGATGGTATAGTTTAAAAACACATTGCGTTATAGTTTGAAAACATTATCTTTCCAAATTTTAGCAAAATTTATTCCGAGTTATTTTGTTAAGGTATATCAAAATCAACTTAAACCATGGACAGCATAAAACATAACTTAAAAGGCCTTTTACAATCCGAAATGAAACCCAATTTAAAGTAATAAGCTAAAGTACCAAAATTATAGAGTCTGAGCAAAACTTTATTCAGCATGGCATGGGCACCCCGAGTCCGTCCCGGCTCCATGTCCGCATCTACGAGTCACCTGCAATATCAAAGGAGAGGGTGAGTCGAGTGACTCAGTGTGTAAATCCCGCTCCCGAAGATTCAACATACTAACACACATCATACATAGCAACATGATTAATGCAACCCGATCCTAACCATCCGTATCTCCTTTCCTACCCCGTGTGGTACCAAACCACTGGTGGTGCCAAACCACTGGTGACATATAGTCACAATGTGCTCCCAAAGCACTGGTGTCCCAAAGACACAATATCCGTCAATGTGCTACCAAAGCACTGGTGTCCCAAAGACACAATTGTGCTACCAAAGCACTGGTGACCGAAGTCACAAATCCAATGATGATGGGGCCAACCCATCGTGTGATACCAAATCACTAGCAGACGATCCCATATCTCAAGTGGGGCCAACCCACGGTGGTCAAACCACAGGGACAAGTCGCAATGAGGTGCCAAACCTCTGGTGTCCCAAAGACACAATGTGCTACCAAAGCACTGGTGACCGTAGTCACAAATCTGGTGATGGGGCCAACCCATCGTGTGTTACCAAAACACTGGCGTCAATCCCGTATAATCATCTGTGGGGCCAACCCACTGTGGTACTGAGCCACTGGGACGAGACGCTGAGGTACCAAACCTCTGGAGGTGCCAAACCTCTGGTGACCCAAAGTCACAAAGTGTGCTACCAAAGCACTGGTGCTCGTCAGCACAATATATCACTGCTCCCTCCTCTCGTATCACCCATACATACCATACTCATGGAATTATGCATCTCATACAATCCATGCATATCATGCCAACATATCAAGCGTTACAACTCATAGCATGCATAACATAAATCATGATATCAGGTACCATTATTAATACTCATCATAGACCAACTTACCCGAATCGTACTCAT
This sequence comes from Gossypium australe, assembly GCA_005393395.2. Lineage (NCBI taxonomy): Eukaryota > Viridiplantae > Streptophyta > Magnoliopsida > Malvales > Malvaceae > Gossypium > Gossypium australe. Next base: position 56,871,625 of record CM016625.1, read on the forward strand.
ACCCCTTTTTGGGTATCCAATTATCCTTCACACTGTTTAAATCTTATTAAGCAATCAGGTTTATTAAGAACATTACTAAGTAGAGGGTGTGTTAGTTACACACCTGGTAAACCGAGTCTAAAGATCCCTACGAATCACTCTGAGTCCCTTGATTATCAAGCCCCTAAAACAATCGGCCAACATAGAATTAGGCACTATGACATTCGGCCAACAACCACATAGACCAAAAGTATTAATGCTTGAACCCTTACCTTGCAAATGTTTGGTTTCCTACCAAACCCGAACCAACTAATAGCCCCTTTGATAATCGATCACCCCTAAAAAGAGAACTGTTAAACACTGGAATAATCTTAACCGAAGTCTAAGGATTGAACTCACAATAATATTCCAATTACTTACCCCTCTTGACTAATCAGAGAACGAAGGCTTCCACTTGATTGTATCCAAAGTCCGAATAACCTAAAATGAAATCGGTTCCAAAATCAATGATTAACTTTCAGTAACATGGCCACCTTCGGCTCTTAACCAACCCAAACAATCAAGAACAGAAAAAGAAAGAAATGGCCATTCGGCCATGGACTTACCAATTCCAACCGATTGAAGCAAGGCCTCCAATACACCCCTGATATTCGGCCACTACAACTACTAGGAGAAAGAGAGATATTCGGCTAAGAGACAATGTGCATTCGGCACTTAGTGTACTAGGAGAAAGAAACAAAAGTATGATAAGAAAGGTATTAATTTCGGCAATCAAAGTCTCAAACAGAGAAAAAGGGTAATGGAGAAGAGAGGGTTTCGGTTTTAACACAATTAACCAAAAGAGAAGGAATGGGAAAGAAGCTTTTTGAGAAAGGAGTTTCGGCTACAAAGTTTTTAAGAATGAAAGAAAATCAAAGATGCAAGAAGAGGGATTAGAGGTTTCGGTTTTCACCCTTGAGAAGAAAAAGAGATGGGAAGAGATATTCGGCTACACCCTACTCAAGAGAGCAAAGAATTTCGGCACACCTTTGAAAATTTTGTCTTTCGGTTTCAAAAGATGAAGAACAAAATGAGAGGAGTTCACTTGGCAAATCGGTACACAAAAGACAACATAGAACCCTTAGAATATTCGGCTAACCAATGACCAAAGAAGAGGCTTTCTTGCTTGATAACCCAAAGACCGAAATTGCACCCCAAAATGCCAAAAATGCAAAATGCATTTCGGCTAGCACCTCTCCCCACTATGCCGTCCACTTCCCCCACTCCAAGCACCCACAAATTCGGCCAAAATCCCCCCAAAAGCTCCCATTCACTCATTTCAAATGAGTTGAACAAGTCACACTCCTATCTTCACTCCACACCTTCCATTTGAAAGTGGAGACCAAGTCATAGGAGGAATTCAAGTTGCTCCCAACCTCTTCCTCCATGCCGTCCAAAAAGAGTGCCAAAAATGGCCACTCCGCAGCTCGAACACAAGGCCTCCACCTCCTGTGAATGACGCCACCTAGCTCCCAAGTAGCACCTTGCTCAACCACTTTGCCAACACTTTATTTGTGCAATAAAACCACGAAAATAATTCTTAAACCCCAGCTTCCTCAGCTCCCTTCACCTAATACCCAAAAACCAAAATTTTCTAATTTGCTCAGGCATACACCTAAGCTATAATTAAGCCCCTAAGACATAAAAATAGCAACACAGCACACCACATACAGGCAATAACATGCACAACAAAATAGCCCCCTAACCCGGGATATTACAGTTCTACCCCCCTTAAAAAATAATTTCGGCCTCGAAATTACCTGGTCAAAAGAGTTGCGGGTATTGCTGTCTCATCATATCCTCGGGTTCCCACGTCGCTTCTTCTATGCCATGATTCCGCCAAAGTACCTTAACCAAAGGCACAGACTTTCTACGCAGAACCTTCACATCTCGATCAAGAATCTGCACAGGTTCCTCTTCCATAGACAAGTCTGGATTCACCTCGATCTCCTCCACTGCTACCACATGTGACGGATCTGAACGATACCTCCGAAGCATCGAAACATGGAAAACATCATGAATCTGACTAAGCTCTGCTGGCAACTCAAGCTGATACGCTACTGGTCCAACTCGTCTCAAAACCTTATATGGCCCAATGAACCTCGGACTTAGCTTGCCTTTCTTCCCGAACCTCAGAACCTTCTTCCAAGGCGAAACCTTCAGGAAAACTCGATCTCCCACAGCAAACTCTATATCCCTCCGCTTAAGATCGGCATAAGACTTTTGCCGGTCCGAAGCTTCCTTTAATCGAGCCTGAATCACTTTAACCTTGTCCTCAGTCTCAGCTACTAACTCGGGTCCCAACAACTGACGTTCACCTAACTCTGTCCAACACGTAGGTGAGCGACACTTCCTGCCATACAACGCCTCATACGGTGCCATCTTGATGCTCGCTTGGTAGCTGTTGTTGTAGGCAAACTCAGCTAACGGTAGAAACTCCTCCCAACTACCTCTGAAATCCAGGACACAACCTCTCAGCATGTCTTCTAAGATCTGAATAACCCTTTCTGATTGACCGTCAGACTGCGGGTGAAAAGCCGTGCTGAAATCCAAACGAGTACCCAATGCTTGATGCAACGCTTTCCAGAACCTTGAAGTAAACCTGGGATCCCTATCCGAGATTATCGAAACTGGCACACCGTGCAACCTTACTATCTCTGAAACATACAGCTTCGCTAGCTTCTGAAGTGAGTAGTCAACCCTCACCGGAATAAAGTGAGCTGATTTAGTCAGACGATCCACCACTACCCAAACTGAATCCTTCTTGCTTGGCGTAAGCGGTAACCCACTGACAAAATCCATGGTTATCCTTTCCCACTTCCACTGCGGAATCTTCACAGGCTGAAGCAAACCCGACGGCAACTGGTGCTCCGCCTTGCCCTGCTGACAAGTCAGACATTTCCCAACAAACTCTGTTACCTCTTTCTTCAACCCAGGCCACCAAAACTGCTCTCTAAGATCCTTATACATTTTGCTACCTCCAGGATGCATAGCATGAGGACTGCTATGTGCGTCCCGAAGGATCTTCTGCCTCAGCTCAACATCTTTAGGCATACAAGCCTTACCCTGAAAACACAACACCTCATCACTAGACAAGCTGTAACCCTCCAAACCACCATTCTGCACTTGCAACCTTCGCGCACTCAGAACCTCATCCCCTAACTGTTTCTCTCTGATCTGCTCAATCCAAGTAGGCTTAACCTGTAGCTCTGCCAAAATACTCCCGTCGTCATACAAGCTCAAATGGGCAAACAATGCTCTTAAGTCCGAAACAACCTTACGGCTTAACGCGTCTGCCACCACGTTAGCCTTGCCCGGGTGATACTCGATGGAACAGTCGTAATCTTTCAGCAACTCAACCCATCTACGCTGCCTCAAATTCAAATCCTTCTGAGTCAGTAGATACTTCAGACTCTTATGATCCGTGTAGACTATCGATCTCTCTCCATATAAGTAGTGCCTCCAAATCTTTAAGGCGAAAACTACAGCCGCTAGCTCCAAATCGTGCGTCGGATAGTTGACCTCATGTGGCCTCAGCTGCCTAGAAGCGTAAGCCACAACCTTACCTTCCTGCATCAACACGCAACCCAAACCCGTATGTGATGCATCGCAGTAGACTGTGTATTCCTTACCAGCCTCAGGTTGAATTAAAACCGGAGCCTCAGTCAAGATCTTCTTTAACTTATCGAAGCTTTCCTGCTGTTTCTCAGTCCATACAAACGGAACCTCTTTCCTTAACAACTTAGTCATCGGCGCTGCTATCAACGAGAAACCCTCAACAAACCTTCGGTAGTATCCGGCCAAACCCAGAAAACTACGAATCTCAGCCACTGACCTAGGCGGCTTCCAATCCAAAACTGCCTCAATCTTGCGAGGATCTACTCGAATACCCTCAGCTGACACTACATGACCCAAGAACGTCACTTCTCTAAGCCAGAACTCGCACTTACTGAACTTAGCATAGAGTTGCTTTTCCCTCAGAATCTGCAGCACCACCCTCAGATGCGCATCATGCTCTTCCTCTGTCCTTGAGTACACTAAAATATCGTCTATGAAAACCACGACGAACTGATCCAGATACTGCTGAAACACCCTATTCATCATATCCATAAACGCTGCCGGTGCGTTAGTCAACCCGAATGGCATTACCAGGAATTCGTAGTGCCCATACCGAGTCCGAAACGCTGTTTTATGGATATCAGCCTCCTTAACCTTCAACTGATGGTACCCAGACCTCAGATCAATCTTAGAGAATACCGCTGCACCCTTCAGCTGATCAAACAAATCGTCTATCCGTGGCAACGGATACTTGTTTTTAATCGTCAGCTTGTTCAACTGGCGGTAGTCTATACACATCCGCATCGTGCCATCTTTCTTCTTAACAAAGAGTACCGGCGCACCCCACGGTGAAACACTTGGCCTGATAAAACCCCGATCCAATAACTCCTGGATCTGAGCCTTAAGCTCCACCAATTCCTTTGGTGCCATCCTATACGGAGTAATAGACACTGGCGCAGTCCCGGGTAACAGATCAATCCCGAACTCTACTTTTCGATCTGGCGGCAAACCCGGAAGCTCCTCAGGAAACACATCAGCAAATTCCTTAACAGTACGAACCTTCCCAACAGCAGACTCTTTAGCCTCCAAGGCATACACATGAACCACGTACGCTTCGCAGCCCTTCCTAACCATCTTCTCCGCTTTCAGAGCAGATACCACATTTGATAAGTAATCTCCCCTATTACTTATCATAGCCACCTCAACACCATCACCCGACTTAAGAACCATGCGCTTGGCCGCGCAATCCAACCTCGCCTGATACTTGACCAACCAATCCATCCCCAGAATCAGATCGAACTCCCCAAACGGCAGTTCCATCAGATCAGCAGCTACCCCTTGGAGTTCTAGAGGTACATCTCTAAACAGCTTATCTACTACTACAGAGTGACCTAGAGGGCTAATCACAGTCATCTGCCTAGAAGATATCTCAGAGTCTAAGTCCATTGTCTCTACTATACTACTGGCAACATAAGAGTGCGTAGAACCCACATCAATTAAAGCAGTATAAGGAGTACCAAAAATCAAAAACGTACTGGTTATGACGTCCGGTGCGTCGCCCTCCTCTCGGCGCCTCGCAGCATACACTAATCCCGGCTGCCTAGCCTCAGAACTACCTGCACCTCTGCCCGGTGCTCCACGGCCCCGACCAGAACCATTACCATTTCTGCCATTGCCACGGCCCCTCTGCGGTGGCGGTCCATTACCTCTGAACTGATTACGGCCCTGACTCTCAGACTGAATCCTGGCCATTCTACGCGGACAGTCCCTTATGCGATGCTCCAGAGAACCACACTCGAAGCAACCCTTACCTCCAGTCCAACAGCCACCCCAATGAGATTTCCCACACTGATTACACTGCGGCGGTCCCTGCCTAGCAGCAACAAACCTAGCAGACTGATTCTGCCCACTCGGTCGAGCCCTCTTCTGCGGATTACCCGACGAACCAGAAGACCCAAAGCTCCTCTTAAGCCTACCCCTGTCCATGCTCTGTCTTACTGACTCCTTAACACCCTCAGCCACCTTAGCCTTCTCAACCAAGACAGCAAACTCGCGCTCCTGCTGTGGAGCAATCAGCAGCCTCAACTCGTCTCGCAGACCATCCTCGAAACGAACACACCTCTCATGCTCAGTGGCTACAATGCCTCTGGCATACCTACTCAGCTTCAGGAACTCAGCCTCGTACTCAGCAACAGATTTACTCCCCTGAACAAGCCTCAGAAATGCCTTTCTTTGGGAGTCGATATAACTAGCCCCGATGTACTTCTTTTGATATGCAGCTCTGAAGTAATCCCATGTTAAATCCTCTGCTGCCACACTATCCCGAACCGTGAGCCACCACTGATATGACTCATCCCGGAGAAGCGATACGATACCCTTCAGCTTCTCTTCAGCCGTCAAGTCCAGATCGTCCATGATCCGCTCAGTTGCCTCCAGCCAGTATTCAGCAGTGCTAGGAGCAACACCAGATACACCTCGGAAAAATTCGGCCCCGTTAGCCCGGAGTCGCTCAGGAACTGATTTCCTAACTCCTGCACCACCACTTGCCCCAGCTACTCTTTCCAACACTCGCAGCATCGCCTGTGACACTGCGTCGTCCCCGGTCTGATCTTGGAACTCACCACCTCCAGCTGGTGGCGAAACCGGTATCTCATTTTCTGAACCCTGCCCAGATCCTACGGGCTCAGAAACTGTCATTCTACCCCTACCTCTACCACGAGTATTACGACCACGTCCGCCTCGAGTGCTCATGTCAAATCTTTCTACGTATCTGATTAAGAATTTTATGCATCAGTGTTTATTCCACTTGTTTAAAGGCAAGTCTTATGAACATTAAAGAGGATTTGTTTTCGCAAGTTCACAGAATCCTATCAGTTTCAATCTCTAAGGTAGTATACTATTGCTAGTCATCACATCATATCATATCCAATCAATTTACAAAGAATAGTCCGGGGTACTTACTTGGGCGAACTGGTGCCGGAGACTCGGTGCCATGCCTTTCAAAACCATACTTTCAAACAAACATTTAAACAGACTTTTGAAAACCATTTTGGGCCTCAGGCCCACAGCCGAGCCTTTGAACTTGGCTCTGATACCACAATTGTAACACCCCAAACCCGGACAAGACACCACGTCCGAATCTGGTATGCTACGGGGAAAATTGTTTCTAAGAGGTTCAGATTTTTCGTTTAAAAGTTGGATGAAAACATGGTGTACTTGAAACAAAATTTGCGTAGTCGTATTTGAAAAACAGTTGATGTATTCGAAACCCGGAGATTTTGAAAACTTAGCCAGAATGTATAGTTAAAACGAGTTTAAACCATTTAAAACCTCAGTAGTTTCTTAGTGATACATAAAACACTTTTAAACTTAGGTGAATTACAAGTTAGAATTGGAAACCAGTTGAATTTGTTTATCAAAAAGACTTAGTGTGATACCCGATGGTATAGTTTAAAAACACATTGCGTTATAGTTTGAAAACATTATCTTTCCAAATTTTAGCAAAATTTATTCCGAGTTATTTTGTTAAGGTATATCAAAATCAACTTAAACCATGGACAGCATAAAACATAACTTAAAAGGCCTTTTACAATCCGAAATGAAACCCAATTTAAAGTAATAAGCTAAAGTACCAAAAATTATAGAGTCTGAGTAAAACTTTATTCAGCATGGCATGGGCACCCCGAGTCCGTCCCGGCTCCATGTCCGCATCTACGAGTCACCTGCAATATCAAAGGAGAGGGTGAGTCGAGTGACTCAGTGTGTAAATCCCGCTCCCGAAGATTCAACATACTAACACACATCATACATAGCAACATGATTAATGCAACCCGATCCTAACCATCCGTATCTCCTTTCCTACCCCGTGTGGTACCAAACCACTGGTGGTGCCAAACCACTGGTGACATATAGTCACAATGTGCTCCCAAAGCACTGGTGTCCCAAAGACACAATATCCGTCAATGTGCTACCAAAGCACTGGTGTCCCAAAGACACAATTGTGCTACCAAAGCACTGGTAACCGAAGTCACAAATCCAATGATGATAGGGCCAACCCATCGTGTGATACCAAATCACTAGCAGACGATCCCATATCTCAAGTGGGGCCAACCCACGGTGGTCAAACCACAGGGACAAGTCGCAATGAGGTGCCAAACCTCTGGTGTCCCAAAGACACAATGTGCTACCAAAGCACTGGTGACCGTAGTCACAAATCTGGTGATGGGGCCAACCCATCGTGTGTTACCAAAACACTGGCGTCAATCCCGTATAATCATCTGTGGGGCCAACCCATTGTGGTACTGAGCCACTGGGACGAGACGCTGAGGTACCAAACCTCTGGAGGTGCCAAACCTCTGGTGACCCAAAGTCACAAAGTGTGCTACCAAAGCACTGGTGCTCGTCAGCACAATATATCACTGCTCCCTCCTCTCGTATCACCCATACATACCATACTCATGGAATTATGCATCTCATACAATCCATGCATATCATGCCAACATATCAAGCGTTACAACTCATAGCATGCATAACATAAATCATGATATCAGGTACCATTATTAATTCTCATCATAGACCAACTTACCCGAATCGTACTCATACCCCTTTTTGGGTATCCAATTATCCTTCACACTGTTTAAATCTTATTAAGCAATCAGGTTTATTAAGAACATTACTAAGTAGAGGGTGTGTTAGTTACACACCTGGTAAACCGAGTCTAAAGATCCCTACGAATCACTCTGAGTCCCTTGATTATCAAGCCCCTAAAACAATCGGCCAACATAGAATTAGGCACTATGACATTCGGCCAACAACCACATAGACCAAAAGTATTAATGCTTGAACCCTTACCTTGCAAATGTTTGGTTTCCTACCAAACCCGAACCAACTAATAGCCCCTTTGATAATCGATCACCCCTAAAAAGAGAACTGTTAAACACTGGAATAATCTTAACCGAAGTCTAAGGATTGAACTCACAATAATATTCCAATTACTTACCCCTCTTGACTAATCAGAGAACGAAGGCTTCCACTTGATTGTATCCAAAGTCTGAATAACCTAAAATGAAATCGGTTCCAAAATCAATGATTAACTTTCAGTAACATGGCCACCTTCGGCTCTTAACCAACCCAAACAATCAAGAACAGAAAAAGAAAGAAATGGCCATTCGGCCATGGACTTACCAATTCCAACCGATTGAAGCAAGGCCTCCAATACACCCCTGATATTCGGCCACTACAACTACTAGGAGAAAGAGAGATATTCGGCTAAGAGACAATGTGCATTCGGCACTTAGTGTACTAGGAGAAAGAAATAAAAGTATGATAAGAAAGGTATTAATTTCGGCAATCAAAGTCTCAAACAGAGAAAAAGGGTAATGGAGAAGAGAGGGTTTCGGTTTTAACACAATTAACCAAAAGAGAAGGAATGGGAAAGAAGCTTTTTGAGAAAGGAGTTTCGGCTACAAAGTTTTTAAGAATGAAAGAAAATCAAAGATGCAAGAAGAGGGATTAGAGGTTTCGGTTTTCACCCTTGAGAAGAAAAAGAGATGGGAAGAGATATTCGGCTACACCCTACTCAAGAGAGCAAAGAATTTCGGCACACCTTTGAAAATTTGGTCTTTCGGTTTCAAAAGATGAAGAACAAAATGAGAGGAGTTCACTTGGCAAATCGGTACACAAAAGACAATATAGAACCCTTAGAATATTCGGCTAACCAATGACCAAAGAAGAGGCTTTCTTGCTTGATAACCCAAAGACCGAAATTGCACCCCAAAATGCCAAAAATGTAAAATGCATTTCGGCTAGCACCTCTCCCCACTATGCCGTCCACTTCCCCCACTCCAAGCACCCACAAATTCGGCCAAAATCCCCCCAAAAGCTCCCATTCACTCATTTCAAATGAGTTGAACAAGTCACACTCCTATCTTCACTCCACACCTTCCATTTGAAAGTGGAGACCAAGTCATAGGAGGAATTCAAGTTGCTCCCAACCTCTTCCTCCATGCCGTCCAAAAAGAGTGACAAAAATGGCCACTCCGCAGCTCGAACACAAGGCCTCCACCCCCTGTGAATGACGCCACCTAGCTCCCAAGTAGCACCTTGCTCAACCACTTTGCCAACACTTTATTTGTGCAATAAAACCACGAAAATAATTCTTAAACCCCAGCTTCCTCAGCTCCCTTCACCTAATACCCAAAAACCAAAATTTTCTAATTTGCTCAGGCATACACCTAAGCTATAATTAAGCCCCTAAGACATAAAAATAATAACACAGCACACCACATACAGGCAATAACATGCACAACAAAATAGCCCCCTAACCCGGGATATTACATGCATTCACGCATCAAGCCTTCTAGGAAGGCTTGTTGTTTAAATATGCTAACAGTAGAAAACCACTGGCTATGATCGTATGTGCTCAAGGATTATCACCTCAGTACTTTAACTTGAATTTGATTTACATGAGACTACTTTAACTGATATATTAATGATAAAAGCAACTTGCTTAGGCGGCTAAAATCTTGGTTTTTAGGGATAAGATCAGAAGCACTACTACAAGAGTAAAGGAATTGAGAGAGGCTATAGATGGAGAAAGCTCTAGGCTTCTGGACCTTAGTTTGCATGTACGATCATTCAGAAATCAGAATACAAGAATTTACTAGCATTAGCATCATACTTAGAGCTAATATCTTCAACTTACTTCACGGAATGTCATGAGGCTTGGCTTGTCCCCAATTGGTGGTGTTTGATTGCACACCATGTGAGCAACAGGTAACCTTGCTGTGGTACCATTACGGGACAGTACTCGACTTTGAGAAACAACCTTATCCATCCATGCACCTTCCCTTTTCTCTGATGGACGAGAGTATGGATCAAAATAAAAGTAGGCAATTGGACTACCTGAAGAATCTTTAACACAGTAGAAACGCACATCTTTGTTCCAAACCTTCAAAAATAATAATTATAATAACAAAACTCATTAGGATGTAAAATTAATATTTCATGAGATAGGCAGTGAAGAAATGTATAGAGGAAGCAAGAAATCCTAATAGGAGCTAGACCATCAGCTGGCTCAATATCAATCCCAAAAAGTATCTTAGCAAGGCTAAAAAGGCCATCCATAACCTTTGAAAATGAGAAATATGGCCGAAGTTCTTCCTGTATGATATTTTCATCAGGAAAGACATGTTTTATCACATGAGGTCTTGAAGGCATGATTTTTAACTAGGAAATAGAGAAGAGTGAGAGAGTCAACCTCATTGATGTCATATTTTGACTCACGAAGCCTCTCACTCCAGAAGCTTGTCCCAATGGCTCAAACTATCAGCTTCTGAAGCACCTTGACTTTTGGAGTAACTTTTTAGTTCTTCAACATCTGCAAGGAGCAGAAAGAATTGTATACTAAAATCTCTTTCCATCTATCTTTTATCTAGAAAAGCTTGCAGTAATAATGAAAATATCAAACAGGAACTGTTTAGGATAAATAGGGAAAGTAAGACATGTTGGCTTGAGGAAATCAAGTTCTAAAATTGCATCAAAGAAAAAGCAACATTCCCGAGTACACCACGAACTTGAATGCAGCATTAAGGTGAATTAACATAAAGTCAAATCAGAGAGTAGGTGACGCAAGCCACCATAAAATTAATTGTTGTAGATGTAGTTTCACTCAAAATAAGCTAGCATATTAATGTATTCCTAACAACAAAAATAGCATGTACAAGTTAAGAAGTGAATTTTAAACTATAAAAGGAAAAGGAAAGAAAAACGTTTCATACATAAATTAGAGTCCTTTTAATCAAACAGACAAGTACCGAGGAGAAAGGTTCATATGACAAAACAGAGATCGAAAAATTAACAATCTATTCAACCAAAAAGAAACTAAATTTAGCATAATACCTTGGACAACAGCATCCCATGAAGCACTACGAAGCTTTTCTAATAGTTCCTCAGCTTTATCAACAGTAGCCATCTTTGTTGCCATGCTTACCTGATCAAATATGCTTTAGTCAGTCTATGAAAAGGATGCAGTCTAGCAGACACTCTGGATTCATACCTCAGCATAATTATTGTAATTGAGAAGCTTAGCCTTTTCCAACCGAAGTTTCAATATCTGGTTGATGATTGGTGTATTATCCAAATCACCACTTGTTGCCCGGGTTATATAAGCACGGTATACTTCCTCACGCAAGGCACGATTATGAGCATGTTGCACAACAGAAATAAAACTTGGAGCATCCAATGTTATCATCCATAGTCCATTCTCAGCAGTTGCATTTTTTTTTTAAACCCCAAACCCGGCCTACGAGCCGTGACCGGATCTGGTATGTTCCTCGATGTAAATCAATTCATAACTCTTTTATTCCTTTGTGAAAATCTTGTGCGATTTAAAAAAAAAATTGTTTGGGTTGGGCTTGTGTTGAAAACCAATTCGATTTTCATATTAGAAAACCCTTTTTAATTCTATGTGATAAAACATATAGAGTATGTTTTTTCAAAAAACTAAATTACTTGGTCTTTAAACTTAATAAAAATTTGTAACATAATTAAACAATAAACAGAAATAAGATAGTGCACTATGGCCTTAAGGCCTTATTACATCAAATAAATCCAAATAATTCAGAGTACTAAAAAAAATTAATAGTCCATTAAAATAAAGACTTCAAGTTGAGCATGGCCACCACAAGTCCTGCCGTCCCGGTCCATCACTGTTCATCACCTGAAACATGGTCCCACAACGGGGTGAGTCAACAGACTCAATGTGTACACAACACTAAATCATAATTGAATCAGGCATAACAATTATTACACATTCATATCATAGCATACAAGTTATGATGCATTCCCAAAACCCAAACCTATTAAGCCATCCTCTGCACTCCCCCGTACCAACCTGTACACCGTGGGGACTACTAAGTCGACCCTCCTTCCGCTACACTCCATATCGCGGTCTTAGGTCACTGCATTCGTGGTCTTAGGTCACCACGTTCAGATTACTGTGGTCTTAGGTCACCACATTCAAATTACTGTGGTCTTAGGTCACCACATTCAGATATCACGGTCTTAGGTCACCACATTCAGATATCACGGTCTTAGGTCACCGTGTTCGTGGTCTTAGGTCACCACATTCACTTCCCCTTCAAAATAAAACCCATATGCCCCATATAATAGTAATATGCATAAATATGCCAGAGTTCACATTCTTATTCTTATTCTCATGTTACAATTAACATATTTCATAATCCTAGTAGGAGTAGGAAACGTACCTGAGTACTTTGTACCATAACATGGTACCTTAGTTACTTTCATATTCTTAATACCACATATATTAATTAAACTTAGCCATATAGGGTAGTATGAAATAGTGTGGGGTACACACCTGATTCGCTTAGGGTTTCCAATCCAAATCCCGAAAAGCTTGATCTAATGCCTTAGATCTTAGATCTCTACATTTAATCAATCATTTAATACTTAGTAAAAAGCCATTCGGCCATAAATCCAAATCCTAGTAGGATTAGTACACTAAAACTTACCTTGGTGTCGAATTGACTATAGTCAAATCCCGAAACTTCGCAGAGTTGTCCCCTTGCAATCGGCTAGGCACTAAAATCACTTAACTAATTAGTTTCGGCTTTTAAACGAAATAAGAAATAGATCTTCATACCAAAATAAGCCTTGTCCGAATGCTATAGACACTTGCCTTGTGGATTTTAAATCCCGAAACTCACTGAATAACTAGGGAACACGCGGCCTATGGTGTACCTTCGGGAAAAGAGCTTCTCCTTCCTTGTAGTTGGCACGTAGTAAATCCCGAAAGATCTCCTCAAGGTTTCGGCAACAAGAATATTGATGGGATTAGTCCTAGATTTTCGACAAATCTAAAAGAAAAGAATAGAAATCAAACTTGTTCTTACCTTTGAAGAAATTGACAGCACCTAAGCTTGAAGCTACTTGAGATATTCGGCTATGGCCTTAAAAGGCTTACTTCTGGCTTTTGGAGGGATTAGAAAGAAAAGAGAAGGAAGAATAAAGATGGAGGATTCGGCTAGAACACAAGGTATTTCGGCTTTGGCTAACAAGGAGAAGAAGAATAAAAACTGTAGGAAATTCAGCAGAGAGAGGAGAATTTGCTTAAGAAATTCGGCAAAGGAAAAGTGAATGAATGAATGGCCTCTCTTTTCCTTTTATAGCCGAATTTACTAGCTAGAGTCCCTTACTTGGCCACCACTCTTCTATTTTGATAGCTTTATCCCTTGAATTATCACTTTATTAAAAGAATTTAATCCAACAATTATCTCTTGAAAATAATGATAAATAAATCCTTTATTTATCCCTTATTTATCCACTAATTATAAAAGAATAAAAGCTCCTAGAATTTAGCCATGTGCCGTCCAACTCCCTTGCTCCTTGCAGCAAAATAAAACTCTTTTATTTGCTCCCCAAGTGACTCGAACTCAGGCCCACTTGCATACCTTGTAGCGTCACCTACCTGGGCCTTAAGTGATATCTTCAGGCCACTTTTCCAAGCCTGTTTGTGTGTCAAATTCCTCCTATTAATTTTCTTAAGGCCACTCTGCCTTAGTTTCCTCTTTTTAACCTTTAAAACTTGACATTTCTTTACATTTCCAAGTGTCCAAAAATTTTCGTTTGCCTCATTTAAACTTAACATTTCCATACATTTCCAAGTTTCCCGAAATGTTTACTTTCCTCTTTTGAATCATTTCTAAATCATTTCCTTACATTTCCTAGTTTCCAAAAATGTTCACTTTCCTCTTTTTACACTTAACATTTCCATACATTTCCAGGTTTCCAAAAACGTTCAAAACACATTCATAACACATAAGACATGTCATTTCATACAATTAAACCGAAAATGCATAGGCCCTTTTCAGGATGTTACAATTTTGATGCCCCTAGGCGAGTACAGAGAGAGAACATATATTACATGACAGAAAACAGAAACTGCACCAGACTTGACAATGAGAGACCATTAATAAATGCAAACACATGCTGAAATTTGGAAAAGAATACCTTGGACACTGCTGTTTGAGCAGCTAGCCCAAGAGCAGTTGCAGGCAAACCATCAATTTCTTTCCTTATCAGTTATCAGCTTTTCAAACTTCTTTGTGGCATCCAAAACATTCTCACTAAATTTGTGAGACAACCTCTCCAATTCCTGCAAATTAGCTCACAGTAAATCGAAAAGAATAGCCAAAATTGAGCATAAATGTTTATATGGTTACAAGAAGAAACCAGACACCAAGAACTTCAAAGGAAACTTGAACAATTACTTTCCCCTCATTTTACTTTTCACAGAAGTTGACTTCAAAAGAAGTGTAATATAACACATTCATTTTACTTCAAATTCATAACTACTATATTGTACCTGTTCAATTTTGTTAAACTGTTCTCTTTTATCATCTTCAAGTGAAACACCATTAAGAACATCTTCCTTTATCTGGGCTGAATACACACAATAAAACAAATGACATATCAGGTCAAACACTCACAGTAACTAAAAGGAATGGGAGAAGCATGTTGTAATGAGAACACTTTTATATCAGCAATATCTACCTGCAGCAACACTAAGTTAGTTTGTTTGTTTTGTTTTGTTCTTTTAACAGAATGCTCATCTTAATATCTGCTATAGCAAGCCAACTAATAGACTGTGCATTCAGTATTGGGTAATGGTTCTAGCGTTGAATTAAGGCACCAAAATGAAAAGGGAACATATACTTACCACCAACAATACATTTGCGAGCTTCACTCAACGATTGCCAATCAGGAGATTCTTTAATTGCCTTGAAGGCATTATAGATGGGTTTACTTTGTCCCAATCTTAGTTGGAACTTCACCTTTTCAGGCTGTAAGGAAAAAACTAAACATAGTAAGGACAAGAAGTTTACTTAAATGAGACTGTGGAGTAATGCACCGATGCATATTTAATTAATTTCTACAAAATACTAGGATCAAACTGAACAACTGCCAAACCAAATTGCTTCAAAGCCAATAGAAAAACCACAATTTCTGATTCAACCAATAAAAATTAACTTCCTCCCTAATATATCATGCTGTATGCTAATTCTAATAAGATTTATGCCAATATAATAACAAAAATTCATGGTTTAATCTAAGATAAGAATGAGATAGTTATTAGATGTCTAAAAGATTGATGCCAAATATTTTGAAGATGGCAATTCAAGCGTAAACATTACATTATTAGTTTTTACATATACATACTGCATGTTACATATCTGTCTGCTTGCAATCAAATAACATAAAGAAACAACAATGTACCTGGACTTCTTCAATGGCAGCACGGAGCTCAGCTGAATCATTAACAGCCTTAAGATGATTAACCATTCCCCACACAACAGTCAACCGATCAACAATCTTTTCCAATGGCTCCACCAACTTTGGCCATGACGGCTCCACTGTCTTCTCCAATTCATCCAAATCACTCTCCTACTCAACCAACACAAATATATCAAATCGAACACAAATAATCCAGAAACCCCAGATACTAGAGCATAAAAAAGTTTCAAATTTTAAAAACTAGGACAAACAAAAAATCAAGGCAACCAAAGTTTTGAATTCTCAAACAAGGACTAAAACCAGCGAATGATCTAGCAAAAAGAAAACTCAATATAGAACCCTAGAACAAGGTAAAAAAAAAAACCCCGAAAACAAACAACCCAAAAGATAAAAACGACATACGAGTTTTGTAAGACCCAAATTTTGCCCGGGGCCCATTAAAAACCCAATAAAAATAAGGCAGTCCAAATGTTCAATTATAGGCCCAAATTTAAACCCAAAATACCAACTAAAAACCCTTTAACCCAATTACAAATAGCCCAATACCAAAAAAAAAAAAAAAAACAAGATCAGCCAACAAACCCTAGGTGCGCCGCACCTAGGGTCCTCCCCACATGCTATTGCTCCATTAGCACCCCCTCCACTTGCCCAAGTTGCATCTGCAAAAAGAAAAAGAAAGAGACAAAGACAAAACAAGAGCAATAATGGCAGCAAGAAGACAAACACTATTGTATTTTTATTTCTATTTTTTCTCTTTAATTTTGGTTATAAAAACCAAAGGAAATGATGTAGAACAGGGGGATTTTCGGAAATAAAAAACAGAGATTTTGAATGTAAACACTGAGAAGTTGAAAACAAGAAGAGAAAGCTAAAAGGTTTATTTCATTTTCATTTTTTTTATTTTACTGTTATTTTTTAAAAAAAAACTTTATAAACAAAATAAAAAAAGGAATAGCAAAGAGGAAAGAAAATGAACCTGGCCTTGCGCACCGTCGGCCACCATACGCAGTGGCGATGCGATGAGCGGATGAAGGAAGGTCGATCGTCGGGCAGAAATGGGGAGAAGGAGGGCTCCCTTCTTTGGGTTTTGTTTTTGGAGAGAATGGGATTTTGATTTTTTTTTTCTCTTTTCTCAAAATGAGTGTAAAACAAACTTTTTTTTCTTTTTGACTTTAATAATGAGTAAGTGGCGCTGCTTTACTCCAAATGTGCTGCGCATATTCCTTCAAAAGGAATATTTGCGCTATGGGTCCTTCTCTTTTGCAGTACCATTCGATCAGCTCCCATCTAGCATTGTTTCTTTTTTTAGATTGGCCCTTTTATTTTATTTCATTTTTGATTCGGTCCAAGCTTTTTAGCTGCGCATCTGGGGGTTGGGTTATTTACCTATTTGGTCCCCTTTATTTTATGAGCATAACGGGATGGTCCTTATTCATTTTTTCGATTTATTGCAATTTTAGCCCCCTGATTTTTATCCTGATTTCAACATAATCTTAGATTTGCTTAATAAATTTATTTATTCATCTGTTTCCTCATAAATCATATTATTATTGTTATTGTTTATATATTTATTACTATTATATTTATTTTTATTATTATTATTACCACACTATACTATGATTATCAGTATTATTACTTTTTATTATTACCATCATTTCTATTATTGCTTTGTGACCATACTATTATTATTATCATTATTATTATTGTTACTAATATTGCTATTATTATTATTACTATTATTATTATTATTATTATTATTATTATTATCATTATATTTATGTCATTAGTATATTGTACATACTTTGTAAGGGACTTCGGAAGAAAGCAGGTGTCGAACTAGGAAGGACCTCATGAAGCAAAGAAGGCCTGTTCTGGGGAAGCATGAATATTGACCGAAATGGATGGTAGGGACTTGGCCAATTGGGAGAATTCAAGTTCAAAAAAAAAAACAGCAAAAAAGGAAGAAAGAAAAAGGAGAGGTCAAGGCGAAAACCTACAAAGGGCGCTTTGAGACCAAAGGGGTTTTGAGTTGAAAACCCGAAAAAGGCAGCTCAAATTTTTTTTTTAAAAAAAAAGGGGCATACAATAGTCTCGTTGCATTGAAATAACAATGAAGATGTATGTTACATCTTGGGGCATCGACAAAGTACTCTTGATCCCCTAAACACATATTGAGCTTAAAATGGTCATCAAGAAGTTGGAACAGAAGAGCTCGGGCTGCGATATCTGGGGCACCTAGCTTCCATTTTACCCATTTTAATTCGTTTCCTTCTTGATTGTATTTACTAGCCCTGATCAAACTTGTTTGTTTCGAGCTATTCCCCCAATCAATTTCCTTCTTATTCATTGTTACAATCTTTTTCGGGCATTTTGCATTGAAATAACGATTTAAGGACTAATAGTACTTTCATAAAAGAAGTTTCACACATTACTCTGAAAGCCTTTGAATAATACAAGGACCTGAAACATGATTGTTATTCAGAACTCATTCAGTCTAAGGTTTGGAAATATTGGAGGAAAATGATTATCTTTTTGAACATTTTATTGGTTGAACAAAGACAAGAAATTTCGTCGGTGATACGACCTAGACAAATAACGAGCGATGCCGACCCAGGTATACAATGAAATCATGATACCATGCCTCAGATTCGAAGCAAGATGGTTGGAAGAAACCAAATATTATTCTCCTGAAGTTGCGGTAGGAGGTATAAACTTTATGTCCCAGAATGGGACTCCAAAATTACAGCGGGGCAAGCTTTCTGAGCAGAATACGGTCGCTTATTTGGGGTTTTTTGTCAAGAAATACTGGCTGAACGAGAGAGCATCGTAACCCATCGGTGATAGAACTTTGTTGAACTACGAGCGATGACAACCCAAACAGTAACAAAGGTCATTCTCATGCATTCATTCATACTCATTTAGTTAGGAGTACTAGATTCATTCTGATCATTGCATCTTAACCATCTGGCATAAACATGAACACAAAACTGATCTTACAGCACAAGTCCCCTAGGGGACATTGTCGCAATAATGGTGAATTCAAAGGTCTTGCCTGCCTGAGTAGAGCAGATCAAAAATAGTAGATCTAGTAGTCCTGAAGTTGCAGAAGCAGATTGGAAACATACAATTCTTATCAACTCCTATTTTCGAGAAGTTTCAGCGAGAAGATCAAAGTTGCGGATCTCTTCTTTCTGAATTCTTATCACCTCCTATTTTCGAGAAGTTTCAGCGAGAAGATCAAAGTTGCGCATCTCTTCTTTCTGAATTCTTATCACCTCCTATTTTCGAGAAGTTTCAGCGAGAAGATCAAAGTTGTGGATCTCTTCTCTCTGAATTCTTATCACCTCCTATTTTCGAGAAGTTTCAGCGAGAAGATCAAAGTTGCGGATCTCTTCTTTTTGAATTCTTATCACCTCCTATTTTCGAGAAGTTTCAGCGAGAAGATCAAAGTTGCGGATCTCTTCTTTCTGAATTCTTATCACCTCCTATTTCCGAGAAGTTTCAGCGAGAAGATCAAAGTTGTGGATCTCTTCTTTTTGAATTCCTATCACCTTCTACTTCCTAGAAGTTTCAGCGAGAAGATCAAAGTTGCGGATCTCTTCTTTCTGAATTCCTATCACCCCTTATTTTCGAGAAGTTTCAGCGAGAAGATCAAAGTTGCGAATCTCTTCTTTCTGGATTCTTATCACCTCCTATTTCCGAGAAGTTTCAGTGAGAAGATCAAAGTTACGAATCTCTTCTTTCTGAATTCTTATCACCCCAAACCTACAGTAGGATGGATCAAAGCAAAGAGTTATAGTGAAGTTTGAAGCTGTTTGAAGAAGACGCGGATCAAGAAGTCAAGGCTTAGCTAAGCCCGGGCAAAATTGGTTCTTTTATTGTCTTTGCTCTATTCTCGTTTCACAACAATGAGCAAAGAGGGGCAGCTGTAAGACCCAAATTTTGCCCGGGGCCCATTAAAAACCCAATAAAAATAAGGCAGTCCAAATGTTCAATTACAGGCCCAAATTTAAACCCAAAATACCAACTAAAAACCCTTTAACCCAATTACAAATAGCCCAATACCAAAATAAAAAAAAAACAAGATCAGCCAACAAACCCTAGGTGCGCCGCACCTAGGGTCCTCCCCACATGGTATTGCTCCATTAGCACCCCCTCCAGTTGCCCAAGTTGCATCTGCAAAAAGAAAAAGAAAGAGACAAAGACAAAACAAGAGCAATAATGGCAGCAAGAAGACAAACACTATTGTATTTTTATTTCTATTTTTTCTCTTTAATTTTGGTTATAAAAACCAAAGGAAATGATATAGAACAGGGGGATTTTCGGAAATAAAAAACAGAGATTTTGAATGTAAACACTGAGAAGTTGAAAACAAGAAGAGAAAGCTAAAAGGTTTATTTTATTTTCATTTTTTGTTATTTTACTGTTATTTTTTTTTTTAAAAAAAAAAACTTTATAAACAAAATAAAAAACAGAATAGCAAAGAGGAAAGAAAACAAACCTGGCCTTGCGCACCGTCGGCCACCATACGCAGTGGCTGTAACATCCCCAAACCCGGCCCATTCACTACGACCGAATCTGGTTATGTCACTGCGGAAAGACGGTTGAAAAACTTTTTGTCTTAGAATAAAACATTATAGTTTGTCGACTTTTGAAAAACATATCCATTTGAACTTATGAATAAAACTTTATTATTAAAAACATGTTCATTTTAAAACTTTAATACATATAAACTAATTTGAATAAGTCGGGTGCAAACCATAAAATCCTCCACTTAGTAGCTTAAAACATGCCACCATTAAAATAATACCAAATATAATAAAAAGGCCTTTATTACAACCCAGTACTTAAAATGAAATACTTATCAAAGTCATGCATAAAGTAATTAAACATAATCTTCGGCATGGGCCACCTTGTCCTCTCCGAACCCGGTCCAGCGCTATGCAACACCTGAAAAAGTTAAAGGAAAAAGGTGAGTCACCAAGACTCAGTGTGCAACCCTTTTTCCCGGATTAGTAAAAATATCATACACAATCATAACATGCTTATCATGCATCTAATTAGTATGCACCCAACCTAGCCATCCACAACACCTTTCTCTACCCCGTGTGGTACCAAACCACTGGTGGTGCCAAACCACTAGTGTCCCAAAGACACAATAATTGTCAATGTGGTGCCAAACCACTGGTGTCCCAAAGACACGAATGTGATACCAAATCACTGGTGACCGAAGTCACGAATCAAATGATGGGGCCAACCCATCGTGTGATACCAAATCACTGGCGTCAATCCCTCAATACCGCCTTGTGGGGCCAACCCACTGTGGTGCGAAACCACGGGGACGAGACGCTGAGCTGCCAAACCTCTAGAGGTGCCAAACCTCTGGTGACCCAAAGTCACAAGTTGTGTTACCAAAACACTGGTGCCCGTCGGCACGAATATCACTGCCCCCTCCACTCGTACAACCCACCTCAATCATGAACATGCATCTTAATAAAAATACACCATCATGCTGATTTAGCACATACATATTGTTTATCAACAATCAAGTATTATAGCACACATACCAGATACACCATGCTTACCCAAAAGCATCATAATGAAAACTCATAACAGGGACTTACCTGCCCCCTTGCCTCATACCTTAATGATATTTAATCCACCTTTCCGTAGATCCAAACAACACACATCATATAAATATAATAACAGAGTAGTGTGTATATGTACACACCTGCAAGCCCTAATCGAAGAACCAATCTAAGACCCTTGATCACCTCGATAACCTTGCTCCTAAAATCAGCCAAACAGGGGATTAGCATCCTAGGCCATTCGGCCAAAACAGAACATACCAAAAGGATCAACGCTTGAAACCCGAGACCTACCTACACGCTTTTGAACACTAGCCAACACCAAGTGCTCTTGCTTCACCTGCTCACAAACGGCAACCAACCCATCATAATAGCCTACGGCCTAAACAATTACCAACCGAATAGACTGTTAAAGCAATCACTTACCACTACTTACCAACGATCAACCAAAGAACAGAGGCTACGCTTGACTGCTTCGAAATCCTGGATACCCTATGCCAAAACGATTCCAAACAAATGATCAATACACCACCACACAAACACCAAAACCAACACTTACCCTTGAAGATGTCGACAGAGAACAAAGGCCTAACCATAAAGCATTCGGCCTTACCTATATACCTTCTCCAGGGCTTGAAATCACAACCCAAAAGCAATCCACACCACCCTTAGATTCGGCCAAAGAACAAAACTAAAAGGGAAGGGAAGATTCGGCCAATACTAAAATCAAAAAGGAAGAGAATATTCGGCTAGATCCTTTAGAGGGTTGAAACAAAAGAAAAATGATCCAAGAAGAAAGAAGAGTCGGCAATGGAGATTAGCAATGAGAGGGAAGGTTCGGCTAAATGGTAAAAAGAAGACAAGAAGCAACCAAAAAGAAGGCTTTTGCACCCAAGGGAGCATTCGGCTACCCAAGAAAAGTAGAAGGAAACCAAGTAACTTTCGGCAAAGGTAGACAAGTTATGCTTCGGCACAGAGGAAGAAAAATAAGTTTAGAAGAAAATGTCTTTTTAGCATAAATGAACAAGAGAAAAAGAGATTGAAGAAAGCATTTGGCCACACAAGGTTTCGGTTTCAACAAGCAAGGAACAGAAGAGAGAGTTGCAACAAAATTCGGCTTTGGTAAACACAACTAAGGCTGACCGAAATATCACCCCAAAATGCCTAAGAGAATTTTGGCATTCTCCCTCCTTAACACCTCCAAAAAACCGGCCACACACCCACTTGAAGACTTCCAAGAATCGGCCACCACCTAGAAGCTCTCCAAGCCACTAATTCAAATACATTTGAATTAATCAAATCCCACCAATCACTCTTTGCCATCCATTTGAACTGTTGACTTGGTCCATGGCAGAGTTTGAACTGCCTACAACCTCTCCTCTCATTGGCGTAAAAAAGAAAGACAAAAGGTGGCCACTCCGCAGCTTGAACACAGGACCTCCCCCTACAAGTGGCGTCACACTCTCAAGCCCTTAGTGGCGCCTAGCATGCCACTCCACCAGCTCCTTTCTTGTGACAAAATCCTCCCAAATATTCTTTTAAGACCCCCCAAAAGCCAAGCTCCCTTTTACCCACTGAAACTCAAAAATTTCCAAAGGCCATTCCTACCTTCCAGGGTTCTCCAAACCCCCTAAAAACTTGCCCAAGCACACAAGAAGCCTACCAACACCTGAGATATGCACTAGATGCATAACCCCTAAAATCAGGGTGTTACAATGCTACCCCCCTTAAAATAATTTCATCCTCGAAATTACTTGGCTAGACTAACGGTCTACATCCTAATTCCCCACACTACACTATCGCTGCGCTCTCTGATCTCCAAGAGTTAACGTCTTCCTAGGCATACTTTCTAAGTCTATACCACAAGTTCTTAGGTACTCTACCAACAATAAACAAACAGTCACCAAAACGAACAACACAACAAGGAATATTCCAACCAAGAGAAGCTTACCCGCTGACACATCCGGCACATCACTATCCTCCTTCCGACGAACCAAAGCTTCACGACCTCGACCAGAACCAGTCCCTTCATGGTTCGGACCACGACCTCTCGTCGCTTGCTGACCACCTCTGCCAGGCTGCACAAAACCTTGACCCACTGTCCGAGTCCTTTTCGGATCCAGGGGACAATGCTTAACCAGATGCGACTTGGACTGGCATCTGAAACATTCTCGAACACGACTCCAGCAATCGCCAACGTGATACCTTCCGCACTCAGCACACGGACGATCTGGATTCCCAGCAGCTGACTTAGAAACACGAGCAGATGTCTCGGCCCTCGGTCTTTTCTGAGACCTCTCAAACGATTCTGACGATCCCACGCTCCTCTCATCCCGGTTCCTTATTCTATCTCTATTCTGCCTCTCAGCCCTTTTGACTTCCTCAGCTATCGGAACTTCTTCCACGAAAATAGCGATACCACTGACCACATTGGCTCCTGCCACTTGCTCAAGCACCCGCAGCATAGCCTGCGATACCGCGTTATCTCCTCCAGTCTGATCCTACTGCTCAGCCTAAACAGATGGTGACGGCGCAACGTTCTCTGACCCAACCAGTTCCGATACTGCCATTCTGCCTCTACCACGTCCACGAGAATTGCGACCACGCCCCCTAGAACTCATATCTAGCGCCTCGATTTAATCTGATTAAAAATTTTATGCATTAGAAATTTGGTTCCACTATTTATCCACGAGCAAGTTTTATGGAAAGAAGGTTCCGAGAGTAGTTCTTTCGATCAATCAGAGTTTCATTCCCTACCCAGGGGTAGTTTCGTCATTTTTCCTAAAGGGGTATTTCGGTAATAACTCAGAATCAATTTTGAAAATAGTTTTCCAATCTTAAAGATACTTCAAAATTTACAAAATCTCAGGGTCATCTTGAAAATTTTGTTTTTCAAACAAAGTGTGTTGCAAAAATTTCAGAAAGTAGGGTTATTTTTGTAATTTTAGAAATCATGGGCATTTTCGTAAATTCTCTAAATTTGAATATCACAATATTTCACAAAATAAAATTTTATGATATTTGGTAAAATAGGAATATTTCAGTAAAAGTCGAGAGAAATCAAAAAAAAATTTAGAAACCAAGGGCATTTTGGTAATTTTATCAACCAAGGGTATTTTCGTAAATTTTCACAAACCAGGGTATCTTAATACTTCAAAACCTCAATATTTTGATATTTTGTAAAGTAAAAATCATTTTATCAAATGTTGAGGGTAGTACGGTAATTTTGCAATACAGGGGCATTTTTTTTGTAATTTTGCCACTAGGGCATTTTGGGAAATTTTGTAAATCGACAAGTGTCTTTCAAAATCAGATTTAGGGCTTCACAAATCAAAGGGGTAAGTTTGAAAAATTTTAAAACAGAAGGTTTTAAAAACATCAAGGCTAATTCCCTTTCGGGTTTTAATAACCGGTTTAGCCTATGAACAAGTCATCTTGGTTAAGGTGAACCGTAGCTACGCACCAGGTAGGATTCGAGTAAAGAGGAGGTGAGTCGCTAGGACTGCTTAAATACCAAGCTCTTACTGAATGCCACTCCTAGACATGCGTACAGTGGTTACCACACCTTAACTCGACGACTTACTTCACAGGTTTGTTTAAGAGTTTTAAGTTTTATGCAAATGTTTGAGTAAACTAATCCTAGGGTCCAATAGTCCTAACATTCTAATCTACGAGCCCAAACTAAGCCCATAATACATCACACAACCAAACCACTTCAATAGCTAGAAGTACTTACCTGGTGGACTTCGGGCCGGAGACACAGGTGCCATGCCAGAGTAACCTGAAAACCTTTTTATAAAAGCCCACATTTCGAAAAGCCCATTTTTGAAAACTGTTTCGGGCCCAAAACCCACAAAGTCGAGTTTTGAACCGGGCTCTGATACCAATTTGTAACATCCCCAAACCCGGCCCATTCACTACGACCGAATCTGGTTATGTCACTGCGGAAAGACGGTTGAAAAACTTTTTGTCTTAGAATAAAACATTATAGTTTGTCGACTTTTGAAAAACATATCCATTTGAACTTATGAATAAAACTTTATTATTAAAAACATGTTCATTTTAAAACTTTAATACATATAAACTAATTTGAATAAGTCGGGTGCAAACCATAAAATCCTCCACTTAGTAGCTTAAAACATGCCACCATTAAAATAATACCAAATATAATAAAAAGGCCTTTATTACAACCAAATACTTAAAATGAAATACTTATCAAAGTCATGCATAAAGTAATTAAACATAATCTTCGGCATGGGCCACCTTGTCCTCTCCGAACCCGGTCCAGCGCTATGCAACACCTGAAAAAGTTAAAGGAAAAAGGTGAGTCACCAAGACTCAGTGTGCAACCCTTTTTCCCGGATTAGTAAAAATATCATACACAATCATAACATGCTTATCATGCATCTAATTAGTATGCACCCAACCTAGCCATCCACAACACCTTTCTCTACCCCGTGTGGTACCAAACCCCTGGTGGTGCCAAACCACTAGTGTCCCAAAGACACAATAATCATCAATGTGGTGCCAAACCACTGGTGTCCCAAAGACACAATAACCGTCAATGTGGTGCCAAACCACTGGTGTCCCAAAGACACGAATGTGATACCAAATCACTGGTGACCGAAGTCACGAATCAAATGATGGGGCCAACCCATCGTGTGATACCAAATCACTGGCGTCAACCCCTCAATACCGCCTTGTGGGGCCAACCCACTGTGGTGCGAAACCACGGGGACGAGACGCTGAGGTGCCAAACCTCTAGAGGTGCCAAACCTCTGGTGACCCAAAGTCACAAGTTGTGTTACCAAAACACTGGTGCCCGTCGGCACGAATATCACTGCCCCCTCCACTCGTACAACCCACCTCAATCATGAACATGCATCTTAATAAAAATACACCATCATGCTGATTTAGCACATACATATTGTTTATCAACAATCAAGTATTATAGCACACATACCAGATACACCATGCTTACCCAAAAGCATCATAATGGAAACTCATAACAGGGACTTACCTGCCCCCTTGCCTCATACCTTAATGATATTTAATCCACCTTTTCGTAGATCCAAACAACACACGTCATATAAATATAATAACAGAGTAGTGTGTATATGTACACACCTGCAAGCCCTAATCGAAGAACCAATCTAAGACCCTTGATCACCTCGATAACCTTGCTCCTAAAATCAGCCAAACAGGGGATTAGCATCCTAGGCCATTCGGCCAAAACAGAACATACCAAAAGGATCAACGCTTGAAACCCGAGACCTACCTACACGCTTTTGAACAATAGCCAACACCAAGTGCTCTTGCTTCACCTGCTCACAAACGGCAACCAACCCATCATAATAGCCTACGGCCTAAACAATTTCCAACCGAATAGACTGTTAAAGCAATCACTTACCACTACTTACCAACGATCAACCAAAGAACAGAGGCTACGCTTGACTGCTTCAAAATCCTGGATACCCTATGCCAAAACGATTCCAAACAAATGATCAATACACCACCACACAAACACCAAAACCAACACTTACCCTTGAAGATGTCGACAGAGAACAGAGGCCTAACCATAAAGCATTCGGCCTTACCTATATACCTTCTCCAAGGCTTGAAATCACAACCCAAAAGCAATCCACACCACCCTTAGATTCGACCAAAGAACAAAACTAAAAGGGAAGGGAAGATTCGGCCAATACTAAAATCAAAAAGGAAGAGAATATTAGGCTAGATCCTTTAGAGGGTTGAAACAAAAGAAAACTGATCCAAGAAGAAAGAAGAGTCGGCAATGGAGATTAGCAATGAGAGGGAAGGTTCGGCTAAATGGTAAAAAGAAGACAAGAAGCAACCAAAAAGAAGGCTTTTGCACCCAAGGGAGCATTCAGCTACCCAAGAAAAGTAGAAGGAAACCAAGTAACTTTCGGCAAAGGTAGACAAGTTATGCTTCGGCACAGAGGAAGAAAAATAAGTGGAGAAGAAAATGTCTATTTAGCATAAATAAACAAGAGAAAAAGAGATTGAAGAAAGCATTTGGCCACACAAGGTTTCGGTTTCAACAAGCAAGGAACAGAAGAGAGAGTTGCAACAAAATTCGGCTTTGGTAAACACAACTAAGGCTGACCGAAATATCACCCCAAAATGCCTAAGAGAATTTCGGCATTCTCCTTCCTTAACACCTCCAAAAAATCGGCCACACACCCACTTGAAGACTTCCAAGAATCGGCCACCACCTAGAAGCTCTCCAAGCCACTAATTCAAATACATTTGAATTAATCAAATCCCACCAATCACTCTTTGCCATCCATTTGAACTGTTGACTTGGTCCATGGCAGAGTTTGAACTGCCTACAACCTCTCCTCTCCTTGGCGTCAAAAAGAAAGACAAAAGGTGGCCACTCCGCAGCTTGAACACAGGACCTCCCCCTGCAAGTGGCGTCACACTCTCAAGCCCTTAGTGGCGCCTAGCTTGCCACTCCACCAGCTCCTTTCTTGTGACAAAATCCTCCCAAATATTCTCTTAAGACCCACCAAAAGCCAAGCTCCCTTTTACCCACTGAAACTCAAAAATAACAATGAAGATGTATGTTACATCTTGGGGCATCGACAAAGTACTCTTGATCCCCTAAACACATATTGAGCTTAAAATCGTCATCAAGAAGTTGGACCAGAAGAGCTCGGGCTGCGATATCTGGCGCACCTAGCTTCCATTTTACCCATTTTAATTCGTTTCCTTCTTGATTGTATTTACTAGCCCTGATCAAACTTGTTTGTTTCGAGCTATTCCCCCAATCAATTTCCTTCTTATTCATTGTTACAATCTTTTTTAGGCATTTTGCATTGAAATAACGATTTAAGGACTAATAGTACTTTCATAAAAGAAGTTTCACACATTACTCTGAAAGCCTTTGAATAATACAAGGACCTGAAACATGACTATTATTCAGAACTCATTCAGTCTAAGGTTTGGAAATATTGGAGGAAAATGATTATCTTTTTGAACATTTTATTGGTTGAACAAAGACAAGAAATTTCGTCGATGATACGACCTAGACAAATAACGAGCGATGCCGACCCAAGTATACAATGAAATCATGATACCATACCTCAGAGTCGAAGCAAGATGGTTGGAAGAAACCAAATATTATTCTCCTGAAGTTGCGGTAGGAGGTATAAACTTTATATCCCAGAATGGGACTCCAAAGTTACAGCGGGGCAAGCTTTCTGAGCAGAATACGGTCGCTTATTTGGGGTTTTTTGTCAAGAAATACTGGCTGAACGAGAGAGCATCGTAACCCATCGGTGATAGAACCTTGTTGAACTATGAGCGATGACAACCCAAACAGTAACAAAGGTCATTCTCATGCATTCATTCATACTCATTTAGTTAGGAGTACTAGATTCATTCTGATCATTGCATCTTAACCATCTGGCATAAACATGAACACAAAACTGATCTTACAGCACAAGTCCCCTAGGGGACATTGTCGCAATAATGGTGAATTCAAAGATCTTGCCTGCCTGAGTAGAGCAGATCAAAAATAGCAGATCTAGCAGTCCTGAAGTTGCAGAAGCAGATTGGAAACATACAATTCTTATCAACTCCTATTTTCGAGAAGTTTCAGCGAGAAGATCAAAGTTGCGGATCTCTTCTTTCTGAATTCTTATCACCTCTTATTTTCGAGAAGTTTCAGCGAGAAGATCAAAGTTGCAGATCTCTTCTTTCTGAATTCTTATCACCTCCTATTTTCGAGAAGTTTCAGCGAGAAGATCAAAGTTGCAGATCTCTTCTTTCTGAATTCTTATCACCTCCTATTTTCGAGAAGTTTCAGCGAGAAGATCAAAGTTGCGGATCTCTTTTTTCTGAATTCTTATCACCTCCTATTTTCAAGAAGTTTCAGTGAGAAGATCAAAGTTGCGGATCTCTTCTTTCTGAATTCTTATCACCTCCTATTTTCGAGAAGTTTCAGCGAGAAGATCAAAGTTGCTGATCTCTTCTTTCTGAATTCTTATCACCTCCTATTTTCAAGAAGTTTCAGCGAGAAGATCAAAGTTGCGGATCTCTTCTTTCTGAATTCTTATCACCTCCTATTTTTGAGAAGTTTCAGCGAGAAGATCAAAGTTGCGAATCTCTTCTTTCTGAATTCTTATCACCTTCTATTTCCGAGAAGCTTCAGCGAGAAGATCAAAGTTGTGGATCTCTTCTTTCTGAATTCCTATCACCTTCTACTTCCGAGAAGTTTCAGCGAGAAGATCAAAATGCGGGTCTTTTCTTTCTGAATTCCTATCACCCCTTATTTTCAAGAAGTTTCA
This sequence comes from Gossypium australe, assembly GCA_005393395.2. NCBI lineage: Eukaryota > Viridiplantae > Streptophyta > Magnoliopsida > Malvales > Malvaceae > Gossypium > Gossypium australe. The sequence continues at coordinate 56,901,419 of CM016625.1, forward strand.
GCGAGAAGATCAAAGTTGCGAATCTCTTCTTTCTGGATTATTATCACCTCCTATTTCTGAGAAGTTTCAGTGAGAAGATCAAAGTTACGGATATCTTCTTTCTGAATTCTTATCACCCCAAACCTACAGTAGAATGGATCAAAGCAAAGAGTTACAGTGAAGTTTGAAGCTGTTTAAAGAAGACGCGGATCAAGAAGTCAAGGCTTAGCTAAGCCCGGGCAAAATTGGTTCTTTTATTGTCTTTGCTCTATTCTCGTTTCACGACAATGAGCCAAGAGGGGCAGCTGTAAGACCCAAATTTTTCCCGGGGCCCATTAAAAACCCAATAAAAATAAGGCAGTCCAAATGTTCAATTACAGGCCCAAATTTAAACCCAAAATACCAACTAAAAACCCTTTAACCCAATTACAAATAGCCCAATACCAAAAAAAAAAAAAAAAAACAAGATCAGCCAACAAACCCTAGGTGCGCCGCACCTAGGGTCCTCCCCACATGCTATTGCTCCATTAGCACCCCCTCCACTTGCCCAAGTTGCATCTGCAAAAAGAAAAAGAAAGAGACAAAGACAAAACAAGAGCAATAATGGCAGCAAGAAGACAAACACTATTGTATTTTTATTTCTATTTTTTCTCTTTAATTTTGGTTATAAAAACCAAAGGAAATGATGTAGAACAGGGGGATTTTCGGAAATAAAAAACAGAGATTTTGAATTTAAACACTGAGAAGTTGAAAACAAGAAGAGAAAGCTAAAAGGTTTATTTCATTTTCATTTTTTGTTATTTTACTGTTATTTTTTTAAAAAAAAACTTTATAAACAAAATAAAAAAAGGAATAGCAAAGAGGAAAGAAAACGAACCTGGCCTTGCGCACCGTCGGCCACCATACGCAGTGGCAGTGCGATGAGCGGATGAAGGAAGGTCGATCGTCGGGCAGAAATGAGGAGAAGGAGGGCTCCCTTCTTTGGGTTTTGTTTTTGGAGAGAATGGGATTTTGATTTTTTTTCTCTTTTCTCAAAATGAGTGTAAAACAAACTTTTTTTTTCTTTTTGACTTTAATAATGAGTAAGTGGCGCTGCGTTACTCCAAATGTGCTGCGCATATTCCTTCAAAAGGAATATTTGCGCTATGGGTCCTTCTCTTTTGCAGTACCATTCGATCAGCTCCCATCTAGCATTGTTTCTTTTTTTAGATTGGCCCTTTTATTTTATTTCATTTTTGATTCGGTCCAAGCTTTTTAGCTGCGCATCTGGGGGTTGGGTTATTTACCTATTTGGTCCTCTTTATTTTATGAGCATAACGCGATGGTCCTTATTCATTTTTTCGATTTATTGCAATTTTAGCCCCCTGATTTTTATGTTGATTTCAACATAATCTTAGATTTGCTTAATAAATTTATTTATTCATCTGTTTCCTCATAAATCATATTATTATTATTGTTTATATATTTATTACTATTATATTTATTTTGATTATTATTATTATTACCACACTATACTATGATTATCAGTATTATTACTTTTTATTATTACCATCATTTCTATTATTGCTTTGTGACCATACTATTATTATTATCATTATTATTATTGTTACTAATTGTTATTATTATTATTATTACTATTATTATTATTATCATTATTATTATCATTATATTTATGTCATTAGTATATTGTACATACTTTGTATTATCTTATTATTGCATTATTATTATTATGTTATTATTATTTCTATATCACTATTATTGTACTATTGACTTATACATATTTACTATTATTATTACTATGATAACATTATTATTATTTATTGTATTACTACTTGTATATTTATTATTATTATTATTACTATGTTAATATTATTATTATTATTATTACTATTCTATTATTGATGATATTTATTTTTGCCATTGTTATTATTATCATAATTATATCTTTTTTTGGTATCTACACTTATAACCATTTTATTATTATTCATTATTCTTATTTTCATTTTCCATTATCATCACCTTAACTCGTTCATTTTACTCTATTTCATCTTCGTCCTTTATGTGTCGTTCATACTAACGTATTTATTGCCATGTTGTTATGCATATCTGTATTGTAATTTATTTTTACATTTCATTATAAACTTGTGCTATATTGATTTTGCTCGGTACAAAATTGTTCCTTTTCGTAAAGGTGATGTTCTGTATTTAGAGATTCGAGAGATCGTGCCCTAAAGTATTGGGTTACAATTTTCTCGTTTAATCTAAATAACCGAATACCCTTTTAAACAAATGCATTTTTAATAAAAAGCTTACTCTCGGGAATTCGAAACGTCGTGCCCTAAAGCATTGGATGTGATGTTTTATTATCCCAAGATAAGATTTGCTAAACCAAAGGCAATGTTCTATATTTAGAAATTCGAGAGATCGTACCCTAAAGTATGGGGTTGCAATTTTCTCATTTAATCTAAATAACCGAATACCCTTTTAACAAATACATTTTTAATAAAAAGCTTACTCCCGGGAATTCGAAACGACGTGCCCTAAAGCATTGGATGTGATGTTTTATTATCCCGAGATAAGATTTTCTAAACAAAAGGCAATGTTCTGTATTTATTAATTCGAGAGATCCTACCCTAAAGTATTGGGTTGCAATTTTCTCGTTTAATTTAAATAACCGAATATCCTTTTGAATAAATACATTTTAAACAAAAAGCTTATTCTCGGGAATTCGAAATGCCGTGTCCTAAAGCATTGGATGTGACGTTTTGTTATCCTGAGATAAGATTATTTAAAGCGAAGACAGTATCCTGTATTTGGAATTTCGAGAGATCGAGCTCTAACTTACAGAGTTCCGATTTCTCATTTGTCAAATAATGGGATATCCTCCTCGAACTCGAATCTGAATTTTAAAGTCAAGAGATAAGCTTAATTTCGAGAGTCCAAAAGGTTGTGCACTAACTTACTGAGTACGACATTTTATCTCTTGGAAATAAGTATGTTTTATCACCTACTTTCAATTTGTTTAAGTTTTAAATAAAAGAGGGTCGTGTTTTCGAATCTTTTCAAATTTTCGACATCAAGATATTAGATAATCAATTAGGTACCGATTTTGGGCGTATCGAGGGTGCTAACCCTTCCTCGTGCGTAACCGACTCCCAAACCCATTTTCCGACTTCTCGTAGACCAAAATCGTTGTTTTAATAAATTAAATAGTTTATTTAAAACAACTACTTTTCAAGGTGACCCAATCACACCTCAACAAAAAGGATTAGTGGCGACTCCCATTTTATTTATGTTCAAACCCAAGTTGGATTCCTGCCTTTTCAAAAAAGGGGTGGTTTCGACAGCTTGGCGACTCTACTGGGGGCCGAAAAAGAGAGTCAGGCCTTAAATTGATTATTTTATGTCCTTTGTCAAAAGTTTGAAAATTTTGATTTGTAAAATTACGATTCTTTTTATCGCATTCGCTTGCGTCATATTATTTGATTGTGTGGTCGAGTCTCGCATTATATTTTTACATCACATTGCATGACCGTTGGGTCACACCCTTTTTAAGTGGGAGTGAGAAGCTACTCTTTCGTGAGGTATTCACCTCCGTTCAAGACAGTGGATCGCTTTCGGGATACATCCGTACCTATGTCTTCGTGAGATTTTCATCTCCGTGCAGCCATAGGGAAATGTGAAACACCCCAAACCTGGCCCACGAGCCGTGACCGGATCTGGTATGTTCCTCGATGTAAACCAATTCAAAACTCTTTTATTACTTAGGAAAAACTTGTGTGTTTAGAAAGAAAGTTTGTTTGGGTTGGGCTTGAGTTGAAAATGTATTAATAATATATTAAATCTCTTTTTCTTTTATTTTTATTAAGGTGACAAAACACTTGGAGTTTATTTTTAAAATAAATTTGTTTGATCCATAAATAATAATTTGTAAACATAATAAATAAAAGTAAAAAGAAATAAAGAAATTCAACTATGGCCTTATGGCCTTTTACATCAAATAATTCTCAAAATAAACTTAAAATACTTAAAATAAAATAAACGTCCAAATCGTAAATTTCTTGCTGTGCATGGCCATCCCTAAGCTTCTGCTGAGCCCGGTCCATTACTGTTCGTCACCTGAAAATAGTCCCACAATGGGGTGAGTCAAACAGACTCAATGTGTAACCAACACTAAGAATCAATATTTCAAGCATGCATTATCATATCACATACATATTCAAATAACAAGTAAAAATAATGATGCAACCCAAACCCAAACCTAGTTAACCATCCGCTACACTTCCCCCGTACCAACCTGCACATCGTGGGGACTAATAAGTCAACCCTCCATCAGCTACACTCCATCGAAGGCAGTCGCTGCAGTCGACGTGCTCATCGCCCTTATAATCTCGTGGTCTTAGGTCACCACGTTCAGATATTGTGGTCTTAGGTCACCACATTCAGATTACTGTGGTCTTAGGTCACCGCATTCAGATATCGTGGTCTTAGGTCACCACATTCACTTCCGCTTTTCAATAACCCATATGCCCAAATCATATTATGCATTAACATGCCAAAGTTCACATTCTTATCATTATTCTCATGTTTATAACATATTTCATAATCCTATTGGGAGTAGGAAACGTACCTGAGTACTTTGTACCATAGCATGGTACTTAGCCATATTTTCACATTCTTAACATTACATTAATTTAAACATAGCCATGAACATATCAAAACTTAGGGTAGGGTACACACCTGATTCGCTTAGGGTTTCCAATCCAAATCCCGAAAAGCTTGATCTAATGCCTTAGATCTTAGATCTCTACATTTAATCAATCATTTAATACTTAGTAAAGAGCCATTCGGCCATAAATCCAAATCCTAGTAGGATTAGTACACTAAAACTTACCTTGCAATTTCCAAATCCCGAAAGTATTCCTTGCCTTATATGTCTGTCGAAATCCCTGTAACTTCATGTTAGATCAATTTCTAACATTTATCCATAACAAATAACCTTTAGCCGAATGTTAAATATGACTTACCTTGTGGATTTTAAATCCCGAAATTCACCGAATAACTAGGGAACACGCGGCCTATGGTGTACCTTCGGGAAAAGAACTTCTCCTTCCTTGTAGTTGACACGTAGTAAATCCCGAAAGATCTCTTCAAGGTTTCGGCAACAAGATATTAATGGGGTTAGTCCTATATTTCGGCAAATCTTAAAAGAAACTGAATGAGATCTTACCTTTACTTTAGAGATCGGCAATCCTTACTTGAACCTTTAGCAATATTCGGCTATGTAGGCTAGAAAGATCTTGATTTCGGCTTTTGATTGGTATAAAGAAATCGGCTAATGATGGTATCTTGAGGAGTTTATGAATTCGGCTAGGCTTACTTTAGTTTTCGGCTTTGGCTAACAAAAAGAAGAAGAAGATTTGGTGAAGAGAATTCGGCAGAGGCTTCCAAAGAACAGAAAATAATGCAGAATGGCCTCTCTTTTCCTTTTATAGCCGAAATTACTAGGCTAAAGTCCCTTACTTGGCCACCACTCTTCTATTTTGATAATTTTATCCCTTGATTTATCACTTTAATTATCAATAAAACTTAATCCAATATTTATCTCTTATCTCCTAATAAAAATAATACTAATAATAATCCTCTTTTATCTCTTCCTTATGTAACACCCCAAACCCGGCCCATTTGCTAAGACCGAATTTGAAATGCCACTGCGGAAAACGTTTGAAAAACTTTTAACTTAGAATTAAAAACATAAAATTTTGTTTTCTTTACTAAAACATTGTGTAATTAATATTTCAAGTAAAACTAAGTTGTTTAAAATAAAACATTTTAAACTATAATAAAATCAACAAACCAACTTAAAACATAATAAAAGTCCTTAAATACTTAAAATGGCCCTTATTACAAAAATTAAATACTTAAAATATTGAAACATAAATTGTATAAAGAGAATCCATTTCTGCATGGGCCACCTCGTATCGGCTCCAACCCGGTCCAAGCTTTATGCATCACCTGAAAGGTTTAAGAAAAATTGGGTGAGTCAAACAGACTCAGTGCATAGTTAATACACATGTCCCCATATATGGGCTTGGTCCATATCCACACATCAATCACATATCAAATGATAAGGCATTATATCCACATAATTTCACATGATGGGCTTGGCCCAATCCACAATGATCCGCATAATTAGTCATGCAAAATGCATAAATATGTAACATGAAGCCCAACCCAACCTAGAGTCCGTCCGTTACTCCTACCTTAGCAGACTCCCTGCCCAAGGCCGTGGCTAATCCACCGATCAAATAATATCCTCATATCTTACCTTGGCAGACTCGCTACCCAAGGCCGTGCTAAGCCACCGATCACATAGTGATCCACATTTCTGTATCCACGAGGTGACTCGAGGTCATCCTCAATCTACGGTGATGCACACCGCTATCATCCGCCGAGATGGGCACCTAGCCAACACCTCCCTTGATGGAGCACATAGCCACCATCAAGCGCCAATGTAGCACAAGGCTAACATCAGACCACGTACATAAAGTACACCCTTTCCTTCGATAGTCACATCCCAAGTCCCATGCATATATGTGTATCATGGCAACATATCACTTGAACAATAATGCATCACATGTCATCACATTTCATATATTTATCAATAATCATTTAATAACGTAAATTACTGACTTGAGTATTCGATCACCCACCACGGGTATTCACAATCTTAGCCCTTAATTCGGCTACCATTAACATCATATCACATATACATAAATATTACACATACACACAATCAAGAGACAGTGCGATAACTACGCACCTTTTTGGCACAGTCGGCTAAATCTCGAAGACCCGATCTACCACACTAGATTCTTGTCCTACAATCGGCCATATCACAATATTTTAATGAAAACCATTCGGCCAACAACATATCTTAATCCAAATAACCTTAGGCTTCCTCAACCAACTTTAAGAGTATAGAATCCTTACCACTTGACTTACCAACTCCGATTTGCTAAAGGAATGGCTTAAATCGATTGCTTCCGAAATCCAATGAGCCTAATTGAATAATCGAATCCTAAAAACGGTTAGAACCTTGCAAACCAATGCCCAAAGATTCGGCTTTTGTCCACAAGAAATAACATAGAGTCGAGAAAAGAATTGAAGGAGAACCGGCCAAGAACACTTACACTTTTCCAAAATCAATTGAAGAAAAACAAAGAGAGTTTCCCCTTAAATAATCGGCCAAAAATAATACTAAAAGGAAATATAAAAATTCGGCTATGGTGAAGTGAAAAAGAAAAGAGAAATAGAATGGTAATGGATGTTTAAACTTTGAGTGAATGAAAAGAAAAAAATAATGGAATTTGAGATGGGTAAAGATTCGGCCAAGAGAGGATGAAAGAAATTGTGATTGAACAAAAGTCAAATGAAGAAAAGAGATATGCGAGAGAGAGAGATTCGGCCAAACACTATTTTGCCAAAGAAGAAAAATGCACAAAAGTTTCAATGTTGCTTTGGTTTCAAGAGGACAAATGAAAGAAGAGAAAAGGTATTTGGTTCACAAAAAATAAGGTAAAAACCAAAAGAAAAATTGCACCAAAATGCATAATGACATTCGGCCAAAGAGAGTGTTCTTGGAGAGGGAAAACAAAAATGCAAAAAGATGTTCAAAAGGCAAAATTGATCAACTATTCCCCCCAAGCTACTTACAAAATTCGGCCACCCCCCTAGACACTCATGCCGTCCACATACATCCACTAAAGGCATAAGAATTGTTTCCAAAACATTTTCCACAAGCCAAGCCTTTTGTCCCCTCAATATACCATAACTTCAAGATATCCTTCCATAACCTTAAGAATCTTATCCCATAACTTAAGCTTTCCTTAAACAAAAAATCAACTTACCAAAAGTTATTAGTCCACCTATCATAAACATAGGTTGACCGGCCATTAATGCTATCATGAAATAAAAACCTCAAAATGCTAAACATGCTACTCGAACCACTAACCTCAAGCAACCTTTCAAGAGCCTTAACCAACTTGCCACTTACTCCTCTTATGCTATAAATGAACACTTAAATTAACTTAAGTGCTAAGCTCACTAAATCCACTTCATTAAATAAGCCATACTAAAATTTATTCTAACTTCCTAATTAAAATCTAGCCTTCACAAGACTATACTAAGCCCACAATAAAAATTATACCCGAGCTAACACAAGTAACAAAATGATATTCAAATTTTCCTAAAGCCCAATTCCCAATCGGCCCAATCCTACTAGGCCCAATTTTGGGATGTTACAATTCTACCCTCCTTAAAGAAATTTCGTCCTCGAAATTTCCAACTAACTAACCGTCGCACATCCTATCTCGCCACACTATGCTCTTGCTGCGCACTCTGATCTTAATAAAATTAACATACTTTCTATAAACAGTCCCAAAGTTCACACTCGAGGTTCCATCCACTTCACTATCAACACAAATACGAACTAGCTCTATAACAAACGAGACATTAAAGAGGTATTCCAAACATAAGAAACTTACCCGTTGTCACATCTGGCACATCACTATCCACCCTCCGACGAACTGCATACACCAGACCTGGCTGTCTTGCCTCAGTGTTACCATTACCTCGGCTTGATGCTCCACGACCTCGGCCGGAACCATTTCCTCCATGGTTCAGACCACGACCCCTTGTCGCCTGCTGACCACCTTTGCCCGGTTGCACATAACCTTGGCCTTCTATCCGAGCCCTATTCAGATCCTGAGGACAATCCTTAATCAAATGAGTCTTGGACTTACACCTAAAACATTCTCGGTCCTGATTCCAGCACTCGCTGACATGATACCTTCCACACCGAGCACACGGACGGTCCTGATTTCCAGCAGTTGTCATAGAAACACGAGCAGAATTCTCGACCCTCGGTCTTTTTTGAAATTTCTCGGACAATTCTGGCGATCCAAAACTCCTCTTATCCCGATTTCTTTCTCTATTCTGCCACTCAGTCCGCTTGACCTCTTCAGCTATTCGAGCTTTCTCCACCAAAATGGCGAAGTCTCGCTCTCGTTGCGGAGCAATCAAAACCCGCAATTCATCTCGCAGCCCATCTTCAAATCTGACGCATCTCTCATAATCGGTAGCCACGATGCCCCGAGCATACCGGCTCAAACGCAGAAACTCAGCCTCATACTCCGCTATTGACTTGTCATGTAATATCCCGGGATAGGGGTTATTTTGTTGTGGCTTTGTGTGCATGTGTCTGCTGTGCTGTGTTGTTGTTTGGGTGGTTTCGGGGCTTAGTTGTAAGTTAGAAGTAAGCCTGAGTAGGTAGGAAAATTTTAGTTTTAAGCTTTATGTGAGAGGAGCTGAAGGAGCTGGGGTTAATAGGTATTCTTTAGTGGTTTTTAGCACAAAAAGAGGAGCTGGTGTAGTGGCAAGGAGACGCCACTCTAGAGCTTGGAAGGTGGCGCCACTTGCAGGGGATGAAGGACCTGTGTTCAAGCTGCGGAGTGGCCATATTTTGCATTCTTTTTGACGGCATGGAGGGGAGGAGTTGTAGGCAGTTCAAACTCTGCCTAAGACCAAGTCAAGTGCTGAGGTGGTGGGAGGAGAGTGATTTGTGGATGTGGACTTGTTCAAAGTATTTTGAATGAGTGGTTGTGAGTTTATGTGGGAATGGTGGCCGAATTTTAGGAGAGTTTGGGGGGGGAGTGGACGTTTTGGTAGTGGGGGGAATGAGGTGTGCCGAAATGCACTTTTCATTTTGTGCATTTTCGGCCACATTGGGTAAAAGTAAGTTCTCCCTTTTTGACAAAAGTAAGCCGATTCTTTCTAAAGAATTTCCCTCATTTTTTCTTCACTTTTTTCGAAACCGAAAGACCAAACCCCTATAGCTTGCCGAATGTTGCTTGATTTCCTTGTGTTTTCTTTGTTAGCCGAATGTGCTTGAGCCTTCAAACTTCCATCTCTTTTTCACTTTGGCCGAACCCTTCCACCTCTTTGATTGTTGTTCATTTGTGTTGAGTCGAGTCTAACCCCTCTCTTCCTCTCATACTCTCTTTTTCTTCTTGAAACCTCCCTAGCCGAAACTTCATTCTCCAAAATACCTTCCTCCTTTTTCTTTCTTTTTCAAACCGTATGTACCTTTCTCCTCTTTGTTCTACTTTTGTTGTTTAGCCGAATATCAACCCTTTTTCTCTCCATCTTTCCCTTGTGTTCTTTTCCCTTGTGTGAAGCCAAATCTCTCCCCTCTTCTAGTGGTTCTTGGCCGAATTTTGGTGTGGTGTGAATCTCTTCAAGCCTTGGTTTTAGTTGGGTTAAGAGGAAGGTAAGTATAGGGCCGAATGGCTATTTCTTTTCTCCTGTGTCCTTGTCGTTTTGATGTGGTTAAGAGCCGATGGTGGTGATGGGTGGAAGGAGTTAACCTTTTGGTGTTGAACCGATCTTATTGTAGGTTATCTGGATTTGGGTGCAATCGAGAGGAGCTTTCTTTCTCGGTTAAGCAATCAGTTGGTGGTGGTAAGAACGAGTTCTTTTAGTCGATTTCATTTAGTTTTCTTTAAGTCAAGTTATTAAAGGACTAACCGCTTCATTTTTGGGTGTGGCCGATTGGTGAAGAGAACCATTGTTGGTTCCGGATTTGGTAGGAAACCAAATCAAGTTTAAGGTAAGGATCAATAATGATCTCTTTGGTTTATTTTTGTCTTGGCCGAATAGTATGAGTTCTAATCCCTTGTTTGGCCGATTCTAGGAGCAAAGTGATCGAAGGATTTAGACCGGTTCTTTGGAACTAAGGCTTTCGCGTTAGCAGGTGTGTAAACTAACACACTGATTTCTTAGTAATATGTTAATAACCTGTTTGTGTAAAGTGAGACTATATGTGTAACACCCCAAACCCGGACAAGACATCACGTCCGAATCTGGTATGTTACAGGGAAAAATGTTTGAGAGGTTAGATTTTTCGTTTAAAAGCTGGGTGAAAACATAGTGTATTTGCAGAAAATTTGAGTAGGCTTGTTTGAAATCAGATGGTGTATTTGAAACCCGGAGATTTTGAAAACTTAACCCGAATGTGTGGTTAAAACGGGTTTAAACCATTTAAAACCTTAATAGTTTCTTAGTGTTACTTAAAACATTTTTAGACTTAGGAGTAACACAAGTTTGATTTGAAAATCATTTGAATTTGCTCATTAAAAAGACATAATGTGATACCCGATGGTATGATTTAAAAACACATTGCGTTATAATTTTGAAATCATTATCTTTCCAAGTTTTAGTAAAATTCATAACAACTTGTTTTTAAAGGCATATTAAAATTTAATTAAAACATGAACATCACAAAACATAAATTAAAGGCCTTTTTACAAATCCAATATAAAAACCAAAGTAAATAAGCTAAAGTACCCAAATGCAATAGTCTGAGCAAACTTTTATTAAAGTATGGCATGTGCACCCCGAGTCCATCCCGGTTCCATGTCCGCGTCTACAAGTCACCTGAAATGTTAAAGGAGAGGGTGAGTCGAGTGACTCAGAGTGTAAATCCCGCTTCCGAAGAAACAACATGCTAACACATATCATACATAGCAACATAATTAATGCAACCCGATCCTAACCATCCATATCGCCTTTTCTACCCCGTGTGGTACCAAACCACAGGTGGTGCCAAACCACTGGTGACATATAGTCACAATGTGTTACCAAAACACTGGTGTCCCAAAGACACAATATCCGTCAATGTGGTACCAAACCACTGGTGTCCCAAAGACACAATGTGCTACCAAAGCACTGGTGACCGAAGTCACAAATCCGATGATGATGGGGCCAACCCATCGTGTGATACCAAATCACTAGCAGACGATCCCATATCTCAAGTGGGGCCAACCCACGGTGGTCAAACCACAGGGACAAGTCGCAATGAGGTGCCAAACCTCTGGTGTCCCAAAGACACAATGTGCTACCCAAGCACTGGTGACCGTAGTCACAAATCTGGTGATGGGGCCAACCCATCGTGTGATACCAAATCACTGGCGTCAATCCCGTATCTCACAAGTGGGGCCAACCCACGGTGGTGTTAACCACAGGGACGAGACACTGAGGTACCAAACCTCTGGAGGTGCCAAACCTCTGGTGACCCAAAGTCACAAAGTGTGTTACCAAAACACTGGTGCTCGTCAGCACAAAATATCACTGCTCCCTCCACTCGTATCACCCATCCATATACCATACTCATGTAATCATGCATATCATACAATCATGCATATCATGCCAATATGTCTAATCTCATATCCCATGTCACATATAATCACAGTCATGGTAACATATAGATCATCATTAAACTCATAATAATAATACTGACTTACCAGAGTCCAGAATCATACCCATTAGGGTATCCTATCAATCATCACTGTTTCATTAATTATCACACAGGTTATCAATCATATTACTAAACAGAAGTGTGTTAGTTTACACACCTGGTATTTACGAGTCTAAAATCCCAACGAAACGATCTACGTCCCTCGATTTTCAAGCTCCTAAACCAGACGGCCAACATAGAATTAGGCACTAAGACCATTCGGCCAAAGACATATACACTCAAGGGGTTAATGTTGAACCCTTACCTTACTCCTGATTTGGTTTCCTACCAAATCCCGATCCCAACAGTGTTTCTCCCTTAGCAATCGGCTACACCATAAAAGATGAACAGTTAATCCACTTGAATCCTAATCTTATTGAAATCCAAAAGAATAGACTAACAATTAATCTTCTTACCACCACTTATCAAATGGTTAAACCAAGGTAGAAAGCTCCACTTGTCTGCTTCAAAGTCCCCGTTGTCCTATGATGCAATCGGTTCCAACAAAAAAAAGATGACACTCATCAATAGTTGTCATGTACGATTCTTAAACAACTTAAATCGATTAAGAAGAAGAAAGAAACTAACTGACCATTCGGCCAAGGCTTACCAATATCCCAAAATTCGGCCAAAGGGGAACTTCTAGGAGAGAAGAGATTCGGCCAAGATGCCAACCCAAAAAGAAAAGAAGGTTCGGCCTCAGTTATACCACCCACCTATATTCGGTTTTGAATGGAAAAAGGAAAGAAAAGAAGATAGAAGATGAGAATGGAGTTTCGGCAACAATGAATGAGAAAAGAAATTAAAGGTTTGGGATGCAAGTGTTTGTGATTTCGGCACAAGGAAATGGGAAGATGAATAGAGAAAATAATGGAAGGGTTCGGTTTGAAACAGATGAGAGTTTCGGCACAAAAAGAAAGGGGAAGGGAAATGGAGAATTCGGCTTCACAATGAACAAAAGAAAAGGAGATGAAGAGGAGAATATTCGGCTACCCAATGAACACCAAAGATCCAAGATATTTCGGCTAGTTTAGGAGTGTGGTATTTCAGTTTTCAAAAGCAAAAAGAATGTGAGCATACTCTTTGAGAAAATCGGCTTCTTTGACAAAAATTGAGAAAACTTTGCTTACCAACAAAAGTGACCGAAAAATGCACCAAAATGCAAGGTACATTCGGCCTTCCCCTCACCCACACTATGCCGTCACTTTCCCCCACTCTAAGCCCCAAAAATTCGGCCATATCCCTCAATGCACTCACATCCACCCATTTCAAAAGAGTGGACCAAGTCTTTCTCCTAAAGTTGCTCTCCACCTTCCATTTGAATGACATGACTTGGTCCAAGGTAGAATTCTACTAGCCTTCTACCTCTCTTCCGTGCCGTCCCAAAAAGAAGCCAAAATGGGGACTCTGCAGCTCGAACTCTGGACCTCCCTCACATGCAGATGACGCCACACCAAGCTCCCCCTTGTAGCGCATGCTTGCCACTAAGCTAGCTCCTTATTTGTGCAATGAAACCACAATTAAAACTCTTAAACCCCAGCTCCAACAGCTCCCCTGACTTAACACCCAAAAACCAAAATTTTCCCATACACTCTAGCACACTTCTAGCCTACACTTAAGCCCCTAAAACACCGAAATAGCAACACAGCACACTAATTACATGCAATAACATGCAACAACAAAACAGCCCCCTAACCCGGGATATTACAATATGGTTGATAGATTTGGTACCCGACGGGGTATGTGCACGGATACGGGTAAGTCCGTTTCATTACGAGATTGGTAGTGATATATGTGATATCATGATATGTGATGTAAATACTACGAGATGCCATGTTGAGCATGTTAGCATGATTGCATGATTTATACCATTTGCATTAGTATGATACGTTATTGGGTGATTTGAGAGGAGGGAGAATATGATATCCGTGTCTTTGGGACACCGTGTCTTTGGGACACCAGAGGTTTGGCACCTCCAGTGGTTTGGCACCACAGATGACATTTTGTGACTTTGGGTCACCAGAGGTTTGGCACCTCAGCGCCTCGTCCCAGTGGCTTAGTACCACAGTGGGTTGGCCCCACAGTTGATTATACGGGATTGACGCCAGTGATTTGGTATCACACGATGGGTTGGCCCCATCATTCGATTCGTGACTACGGTCACCAGTGATTTGGTATCACACTGTGTCTTTGGGACACCAGAGGTTTGGCACCTCATTGCGACTCGTCCCTGTGGTTAACACCACCGTGGGTTGGCCCCACTTGAGTGATACGGGATTGTCGCTAGTGATTTGGTATCACACGTGGTTTGGCACCACATTGTTGGATATCGTGACTTTGGGTCACCAGTGGTTGGGCACCACCAGTGGTTTGGTACCACACGGGGTAGAAAAGGTGTTACGGATGGTTAGGAACGGGTGCATTAATTGTATTGCTTTGTTATGATGTGTGTTAGCATGTTGTATTATCGGGAGGGGGATTTATGCACTGAGTCGTGCGACTCACCCTCTCCTTTGACATTTCAGGTGACACTTAGACGCGGACACGGAGCCGGGATGGACTCGAGGTGCTCATGCCATGCCTAAATAAGGATTTGCTCAGACTTTTATAAAATTGGTACTTTAGTTTATTTATTACTATTTGGTTTTATTTTGGATTGTAAATGGCCTTTAAAATTATGTTGCTATGTTTATGCTTAAAGTAGATTTTTAATATGCCTTAACAAATTAATTGGGATAAAATTTGCTAAAACTTGGAAAGACAACGATTTCAAAACTACAAATCGATATGTTTTAAACTATACCATCGGGTATCACACTATGATTTGGGATAAAGAGAACTCAAATGTTTTTCTAACTTAAACTCGATTTTATACTAAATCAAAATGATTTAGTAACAATAAGAAACAACTTGAACTTCTAAATGAGATAAACTTGCTTTACCTACACATCTGATTAAGTTTTCAAAATTTCCGGGTTTTCAAATACACCATCAAATTTTAATCAAGCCTACTCAAGCTTTCTTCAAATACACTATATAGCGAAGTGTTTTCATCAAATTTTTAAATAGAAACCTACCTTCTCAAAATTCCGATTTTCCTCGTAACATACCAGATTCGGTCGTGGTGTGTTGATCGGGTTTGGGGTGTTACAATTGTGGTATCAGAGCCAAGTTTAAAGGCTCGGCTGTGGGCCTGAGGCCAAGAATGTTTTCAAAAGTCTGTTTTAAGTGTTTTTGTTTTGAAATGTATGGTTTGAAAGGCATGGCACCGAGTCTCCGGCACCAATCCGCCCAGGTAAGTACCCCTTATTAATGCTTGTGATTTGGATGTAATGCGATGTGATTGGATGATTTGTAGTAGTGGATTACTTTAGAAACTGAAACTGATAGGATTCTGTGAACTCGCGAAAACAAAGATCTTTACTATTCATAAGACTTTGCTTTAAGACAGTGGAATAAATAATGATGCATAAAACTTCTAAATCAGATACGTAGAGAATTTAGTCATGAGTGCTCGAGGTGGACGCGGTCGTGGACGTGGTCGTGGTAGGATGACGGTTTCTGAACCCGTAGGATCTGGTCAGGGGTCAGAAAATGAGATACCGGTACCGCCACCAGCTGGAGGTGGTGAGTTTCAAGATCAGACTGGGGATGATGTAGTGTCACAGGCGATGCTGCGAGTTTTAGGAAGGGTAGCTGGAGTAGGTGGTGGCGCAGGAATTAGGAAATCTGTGCCTGAGCGACTTCGGGCAAACGGGGCTGAGGTTTTCAGAGGTGTTTCTGGTGTTGCTCCCAGCACGGCTGAGTATTGGCTGGAGGCGACAGAGCGGATTATGGACGATTTAGACCTGACTGCTGAGGAGAAGCTGAAGGGCATAGTATCGCTTCTTCGGGATGAGTCATACCAGTGGTGGCTCACGGTTCGGGATAGTGTGGCAGCAGAGGATCTTACGTGGGATTATTTTAGGGCTGCTTATCAGAAAAAGTACATTGGAGCTAGCTACATCGACGCGCAACGAAAAGCATTTCTGAGGCTTGTCTAGGGGAGTAAGTCTGTGTCTGAGTACGAGGCTGAGTACTTGAGGCTGAGCCGGTATGCTAGGGGCATTGTGGCTACAGAGCACGAGAGGTGTGTTCGTTTCGAGGATGGCCTGAGAGACGAACTGAGGTTGCTGATTGCTCCACAGCAGGAGCGTGAGTTTGCTGTCCTGGTTGAGAAGGCTAAGGTAGCCGAGGGTGTTAAGGAGTCGGTGAGGCAGGGCATGGACAGGAACAGGCAAAAGAGGAGCTTTGGGTCTTCTGGGTCATCGGGTAATCTTCAGAAAAGGGCGAGGCAGAGTGGGCCGAATCAGTCTGGTAGGAATGTTGCTGCTAGTCAGGGACCGCCGTAGTGTAACCGTTGTGGGAAATCTCATTGGGGAGGTTGCTGGACCGGTGGAAAAGGTTGCTTTGAGTGTCGTTCTTTGGAGCACCGTGTGAGGGACTGTCCGCGTAAGTTGGCTAGGATTCAGTCTGAGAGTCAGGGCCGTACTCAGTTCAAGAATAATGGACCGCCACCGCAGAGGGGTCGTGGTAATAGCAGAGGAGGTAATGGTTCTGGTCGGGGCCGTGGAGTACCGGGCAGAGGTGCGGGTAGTTCTGAGGCCAGACAGCCTGGGTTAGTGTATGCAGCGAGGCACCGAGAGGAGGGCGACGCACCAGACGTTATAACCGGTACGTTCTTGATCTTTGGTTCTCCATTTACTGCTTTGATTGCTGTGGGTTCGACGCATTCTTACGTTGCTAGTAGTATAGTAGAGACCATGGATCTAGACTCTGAGATATCTTCTAGGCAGATGACTGTAATTAGCCCTTTAGGTCACTCTGTAGTAGTAGATAAGCTGTTTAGAGATGTACCCTTAGAACTCCAAGGGGTAGTGTTTGCTGCTGATCTGATGGAACTGCCGTTTGGGGAGTTCGATCTGATTCTTGGGATGGACTGGTTTGTTAAGTACCAGGCGAGGTTGGATTGCGCGGCTAAGCGTATGGTTCTTAAGACGGTTGAGGGTAATGAAGTGGCTATGATAGGTAATAGGAGAGATTACTTATCTAATGTGGTGTCTGCTCTGAAGGCTGAGAAGATGGTCAGGAAGGGCTGTGAAGCGTATGTGGTTCATGTGTATGCCTTGGAGGCTAAAGAATCTGCTGTAGAGAAAGTTTGTACAGTTAAGGAATTTGCTGATGTGTTTCCTGAGGAGCTTCCGGGTTTGCCGCCGGATCGCGAGGTAGAGTTCGGGATAGATCTGTTACCCCGGACTGGGCCAGTATCTATTGCTCCGTATAGGATGGCACCAAAGGAGTTAGTGGAGCTTAAGGCTCAGATCCAGGAGTTGTTGGGCCGAGGTTTTATCCGGCCAAGTGTTTCACCTTGGGGAGCGCCGGTACTCTTTGTTAAGAAGAAAGATGGTACGATGCGGATGTGCATAGATTACCGCCAGTTGAATAAGCTGACGATTAAAAACAAGTATCAGTTGCCACGGATAGATGACTTGTTTGATCAGCTGAAGGGTGCAGCGGTATTCTCGAAGATCGACTTGAGGTCTGGGTATCATCAGTTAAAGGTAAAGGAGGCTGATATTCACAAGACAGCGTTTCGGACTCGGTATGGGCACTACAAATTTTTGGTAATGTCGTTCGGGTTGACTAACGCACCGGCAGCATTCATGGATATGATGAATAGGGTGTTTCAGCAGTATTTGGATCAGTTCGTCGTGGTTTTCATAGACGATATCTTGGTGTACTCGAGGACAGAAGAAGAGCATGATGCGCATTTGCGAGTGGTGCTGCAGATTTTGAGGGAGAAGCAGCTCTATGCTAAGTTTAGTAAGTGCGAGTTTTGGCTTAGAGAAGTGACTTTCTCGGGTCATGTAGTGTCGGCTGAGGGGATTAGAGTGGATCCTCGGAAGATTGAGACAGTTTTGGATTGGAAGCCACCTAAGTCAGTGGCTGAGATTCGGAGTTTTCTGGGTTTGGCAGGATACTACCAGAGGTTTGTAGAAGGTTTCTCATTGATTGCAGCACCGATGACCAAGTTGTTAAGGAAAGAGGTTCCGTTTGTTTGGACTGAGAAACAACAGGAGAGCTTCGACAAGCTTAAGAAAATTCTGACAGAAGCTCCGGTTTTAATTCAACCTGAGGCTGGTAAGGAATTCACAGTGTACTGCGATGCATCACATACGGGATTGGGTTGTGTGCTGATGCAAGAAGGTAAGGTTGTGGCTTACGCATCTCGGCAGCTGAGGCCACATGAGGTCATCTATCCGACGCACGATTTGCAGCTAGCGGCTGTAGTCTTCGCCTTAAAGATTTGGAGGCACTACTTGTACGGAGAGAGATCGATAGTCTACACAGATCATAAGAGTCTGAAGTACCTTTTGACTCAGAGGGATTTGAATTTGAGGCAGCGCAGATGGGTTGAGTTGCTAAAAGATTACGACTGTTCGATTGAGTATCATCCGGGCAAGGCTAACGTGGTGGCAGGCGCGTTGAGCCGTAAGGTTGTTTCGGACTTAAGAGCGATGTTTGCCCATTTGAGTCTGTATGACGACGGAAGTATTCTGGCAGAATTGTAGGTTACGCCTGCGTGGGTTGAGCAAATCAGAGAGAAACAGTTAGAGGATGAGGTTTTGAGTGCGCAGAGGGTGCAAGTGCAGAATGTTGGTTTGGAAGGTTACAGTTTGTCTAGTGATGAAGTGCTGCATTTCCAAGGTAAAGCTTGTATGCCCAAGGATGTGGAGCTGAGGCAGAAGATTCTTCAGGACGCACATAGCAGTCCATATGCTATGCATCCTGGAGGTAGTAAGATGTATAGGGATCTTAGAGAGCAGTTTTGGTGGCCTGGTCTGAAAAGGGAAGTGACAGAGTTTGTAGGGAAGTGTCTGACTTGTCAGCAGGTCAAGGCTGAGAATTAGTTGCCGTCAGGGTTGCTTCAGCCTGTGAAGATTCCTCAGTGGAAGTGGGAAAGGATAACCATGGATTTCGTCAGTGGATTACCGCTTACGCCAAGCAAGAAGGATTCAGTTTGGGTAATTGTGGATCGACTGACTAAATCAGCTCACTTTATTCCGGTGAGGGTTGACTACTCACTTCAGAAGTTAGCGAAGCTGTATGTGTCTGAGATAGTGAGGTTGCACGGTGTGCCAGCATCGATCATCTCAGATAGGGATCCCAGATTTACGTCAAGGTTCTGGAAAGCGTTGCATCAGGCTCTGGGTACGCGGTTAGATTTCAGCACGGCTTTTCACCCGCAGTCTGACGGGCAATCGGAAAGGGTTATTCAGATCTTAGAGGATATGCTGAGAGGTTGTGTTCTGGACTTCAGGGGTAGTTGGGAGGAGTTTCTACCATTAGCTGAGTTTGCCTACAACAATAGTTACCAAGCGAGCATCAAGATGGCACCATACGAGGCGTTGTATGGTAGGAAGTGTCGCTCACCTACCTGTTGGACGGAGTTAGGTGAACGTCAGTTGTTGGGACCCGAGTTGGTTGCAGAGACTGAAGACAAGGTTAAGTTGATTCAGGCTCGGTTGAAGGAAGCTTCGGACCGGCAGAAGTCTTATGCCGACCTTAAGCGGAGAGATATAGAGTTTGCTATGGGGGATCAAGTTTTTCTGAAGGTCTCGCCATGGAAGAAGGTATTGAGGTTCGGAAAGAAAGGCAAGCTAAGTCCGAGGTTTATTGGGCCGTATAAGGTACTGAGACGAGTGGGACCAGTAGCGTACCAGCTTGAGCTGCCAGCAGAGCTAAGTCAGATTCACGATGTATTCCATGTTTCGATGCTTCGGCGTTATCGTTCAGATCCATCACACGTGGTAGCCGTGGAAGAGATCGAGGTAAACCCAGATTTGACCATAGATGAAGAACCTGTGCAGATTCTGAATCGGGATGTGAAGGTTTTGCGTAGAAAGTCTGTGCCTTTGGTAAAGGTTCTTTGGTGGAATCATGGCGTAGAAGAAGCTACGTGGGAACCCGAGGATGTGATGAGATAGCAATACCCGCAACTCTTCTGATCAGGTAATTTCGAGGTCGAAATTATTTTTAAGGGGGGTAGAACTGTAATATCCCGGGATAGGGGTTATTTTGTTGTGGCTTTGTGTGCATGTGTCTACTGTGCTGTGTTGTTGTTTGGGTGGTTTCGGGGCTTAGTTGTAAGTTAGAAGTAAGCCTGAGTAGGTAGGAAAATTTTAGTTTTAAGCTTTATGTGAGAGGAGCTGAAGGAGCTGGGGTTAATAGGTATTCTTTAGTGGTTTTTAGCACAAAAAGAGGAGCTGGTGGAGTGGTAAGGAGACGCCACTCTAGAGCTTGGAAGGTGGCGCCACTTGCAGGGGATGAGGACCTGTGTTCAAGCTGTGGAGTGGCCATATTTTGCATTCTTTTTGACGGCATGGAGGGGAGGAGTTGTAGGCAGTTCAAACTCTGCCTAAGACCAAGTCAAGTGCTGAGGTGGTGGGAGGAGAGTGATTTGTGGATGTGGACTTGTTCAAATTATTTTGAATGAGTGGTTGTGAGTGTATGTGGGAAGGGTGGCCAAATTTTAGGAGAGTTTGGGGGGGAGTGGACGGTTTGGTAGTGGGGGGAATGAGGTGTGCCGAAATGCACTTTTCATTTTGTGCATTTTCGGTCACATTGGGTAAAAGTAAGTTCTCCCTTTTTGACAAAAGTAAGCCGATTCTTTCTAAAGAATTTCTCTCATTTTTTTCTTCACTTTTTTCGAAACCGAAAGACCAAACCCCTATAGCTTGCCGAATGTTGCTTGATTTCCTTGTGTTTTCTTTGTTAGCCGAATGTGCTTGAGCCTTCAAACTTCCATCTCTTTTTCACTTTGGCCGAACCCTTCCACCTCTTTGATTGTTGTTCATTTGTGTTGAGTCGAGTCTAACCCCTCTCTTCCTCTCATACTCTCTTTTTCTTCTTGAAACCTCCCTAGCCGAAACTTCATTCTCCAAAATACCTTCCTCCTTTTTCTTTCTTTTTCAAACCGTATGTACCTTTCTCCTCTTTGTTCTACTTTGTTGCTTAGCCGAATATCAACCCTTTTTCTCTCCATCTTTCCCTTGTGTTCTTTTCCCTTGTGTGAAGCCGAATCTCTCCCCTCTTCTAGTGGTTCTTGGCCAAATTTTGGTGTGGTGTGAATCTCTTCAAGCCTTGGTTTTAGTTGGGTTAAGAGGAAGCTAGCTCCTTATTTGTGCAATGAAACCACAATTAAAATTCTTAAACCCCAGCTCCAACAGCTCCCCTGACTTAACACCCAAAAACCAAAATTTTCCCATACACTCTGGCACACTTCTAGCCTACACTTAAGCCCCTAAAACACCGAAATAGCAACACAGCACACTAATTACATGCAATAACATGCAACAACAAAATAGCCCCCTAACCCGGGATATTACAATATGGTTGATGGATTTGGTACCCGACGGGGTATGTGCACGGATACGGGTAAGTCCATTTCATTACGAGATTGGTAGTGATATATGTGATATCATGATATGTGATGTAAATACTACGAGATGCCATGTTGAGCATGTTAGCATGATTGCATGATTTATACCATTTGCATTAGTATGATACGTTATTGGGTGATTTGAGAGGAGGGAGAATATGATATCCGTGTCTTTGGGACACCGTGTCTTTGGGACACTAGAGGTTTGGCACCTCCAGTGGTTTGGCACCACAGATGACATTTTGTGACTTTGGGTCACCAGAGGTTTGGCACCTCAGTGTCTCGTCCCAGTGGCTTAGTACCACTGTGGGTTGGCCCCACAGTTGATTATACGGGATTGACGCCAGTGATTTGGTATCACACGATGGGTTGGCCCCATCATTCGATTCGTGACTACGGTCACCAGTGATTTGGTATCACACTGTGTCTTTGGGACACCAGAGGTTTGGAACCTCATTGCGACTCGTCCCTGTGGTTAACACCACCGTGGGTTGGCCCCACTTGAGAGATACAGGATTGTCGCTAGTGATTTGGTATCACACGTGGTTTGGCACCACATTGTTGGATATCGTGACTTTGGGTCACCAGTGGTTGGGCACCACCAGTGGTTTGGTACCACACGGGGTAGAAAAGGTGTTACGGATGGTTAGGAACGGGTGCATTAATTGTATTGCTTTGTTATGATGTGTGTTAGCATGTTGTATTATCGGGAGGGGGATTTATGCACTGAGTCATGCGACTCACCCTCTCCTTTGACATTTCAGGTGACACTTAGACGCGGACACGAAGCCGGGATGGACTCGAGGTGCTCATGCCATGCCTAAATAAGGATTTGCTCAGACTTTTATAAAATTGGTACTTTAGTTTATTTATTACTATTTGGTTTTATTTTGGATTGTAAACGGCCTTTAAAATTATGTTGCTATGTTTATGCTTAAAGTAGGTTTTTAATATGCCTTAACAAATTAATTGGGATAAAATTTGCTAAAACTTGGAAAGACAACAATTTCAAAACTACAAATCGATATGTTTTAAACTATACCATCGGGTATCACACTATGATTTGGGATAAAGAGAACTCAAATGATTTTATAACTTAAACTCGATTTTCTACTAAGTCAAAATGTTTTAGTAACAATAAGAAACAACTTGAACTTCTAAATGAGATAAACTTGCTTTACCTACACATCTAATTAAGTTTTCAAAATTTCCGGGTTTTCAAATACACCATCAAATTTTAATCAAGCCTACTCAAGCTTTCTTCAAATACACTATATAGCGAAGTGTTTTCATCAAATTTTTAAACAGAAACCTACCTTTTCAAAATTCCGATTTTCCTCGTAACATACCAGATTCGGTCGTGGTGTGTTGACCGGGTTTGGGGTGTTACATGTCACCTTGCACCAAGTTGAGGAACGCCTTCCTCTGAGCGTCCACATAGCTCGCTCCGACATACTTCCCCTCAAACTTGATCTTAAAGTAACCCCAGTTTACTCGATCCGCAGGGATACCTTCCTTAACAGTGAGCCACCACTGGTAGGCCTCATTCCGTAGCAACGAAACAGCTCCTTTAAGCTTATCCTCAGCAGTTAAATCCAAGTCATCCATAATCCTTTCAACTGCCTCTAGCCAGTATTCTGCCACGTTCGGAGCTACCCCAGATACTCCTCTAAAAACCTCGGCTCCGTTCGACCTAAGTCTTTCAGGCACTGACTTCCGAGTCCCATTACCCACATTGGCTCCTGCCACTCGCTCAAGCACCCGCAGCATAGCCTGCGATACTGCGTCATCTCCTCCGGTCTGATCCTGATGTTCAACCTCAACAGCTGGTGGTGGCGGCACATCGTTTTCTGACCCATGGCCAGACCTAACCGGTTCCGATACTGCCATCCTGCCTCTACCACGTCCACGAGTATTGCGACCACGCGCCCTAGAACTCATATCTAGCGTCACGATTTAATCTGTTTAAAAGTTTTATGAATTAGCAATTTTGTTTCACTGTTTATCCACGAGCAAATTTTATGAGAAGAAGTTTCAAAAGCGGTTCTTTCGATCAACCAAAGTTTCATCTAAAGTTCACTACCCTAGTTCAGAGAATTACACATTCAGCACACCATTAAAACATTCCTGTCTACTCCCAACCCAGGGGTATTTTCGTCATTTTCCTATTCGGGGTATTTCGGGAATGAATCAGGGTCAACTTTGAAAATATTTTTTTTTCCAAATTAAAGCTATTTCAGAATTTACAAAATCTTGGAATCATCTTGAAATTCATTTTTTTTTTTAAAATCAGAGGTGTTGCAAAAATTTCAGAAATTCGGGGTTATTTCAGTAATTTTGTAAGTCATGGGCGTTTCTGTAAACTCTCCAACTCAGGATAGCTTGATACTTGTAAAATAGAAGTTTTTGATATTTTTGTAAAGTAGAAACATTTTAGTAAAAGTCGGAAGCAACATGAAAATTTAGAAACTCAAGGCTTCTTGGTAATTTTGTCAACCAGGGGTATTTTCGTAAGTTTTCCCAAACTGGAGTATCTTGCCATTTTGAAAACTCGAGATTTTGGTATTTTGCAAAGTAAAATCATTTTAACAATAGTTGAGGGTAATACGGTAATTTTACAATACAGGGGCATTTTGGGTAATTTCGTAAATCGAGAAAACGTCTTTCAAAAATCAGATTTAAGGTTTCACAAATCAAAGGGGTAAATTTGAAAATTTTAAAACTAAGGGTTTTAAAATAATAAGGCTAATCCCGTTCGGGTTTTAGTAATCGGTTTAGCCTATGAACAAATCCTCTTGGTTAAGGTGAACCGAAGCTACGCACCAGGTAGGATTCCTGCGAAGAGGAGGTGAGTCACGAGAACTGCTTAAGTACCAAGCTCTTCCGGATCCAATCCTAGACATGCGCACCAAGGTTACCACACCTTAACTCGGCGATTTGGTCACAGGTTGGTTTAATAACCTATTAAAGTCTTATGCATATGTTGAGTAAACTAATCCTAGAGTCCAATAACCTTAGTATTCTAATCTACGAGCCCAAATAACCCATAATAATTCACACAAACAAATCACTTTAAGAGTCCGAAGTACTTACCTGGTGGACTTCGGGTCGGAGGTACAGGTGCCATGCCAAAATAAACCTAAAAAATTTATGAAAGCCCAAATCTTTGAAAAACCCATCTTTGAAAACTATTTTTGGGCCCAAAACCTCAAAGTTCGAGTTTTGAACTGGGCTCTGATACCAATTTGTAACACCCCAAACCCGGCCCATTTGCTAAGACCGAATTTGAAATGCCACTGCGGAAAACGTTTGAAAAACTTTTAACATAGAATTAAAAACATAAAATTTTGTTTTCTTTACTAAAACATTGTGTAATTAATATTTCAAGTAAAACTAAGTTGTTTAAAATAAAACATTTTAAACTATAATATAATCAACAAACCAACTTAAAACATAATAAAAGTCCTTAAATACTTAAAATGGCCCTTATTACAAAAATTAAATACTTAAAATATTGAAACATAAATTGTATAAAGAGAATCCATTTCTGCATGGGCCACCTCGTATCCGCTCCAACCCGGTCCAAGCTTTATGCATCACCTGAAAGGTTTAAGAAAAATTGGGTGAGTCAAACAGACTCAGTGCATAGTTAACACACATGTCCCCACATATGGGCTTGGCCCATATCCACACATCAATCACATATCAAATGATAAGGCATTATATCCACATAATTTCACATGTTGGGCTTGGCCCAATCCACAATGATCCGCATAATTAGTCATGCAAAATGCATAAATATGTAACATGAAGCCCAACCCAACCTAGAGTCCATCCGTTACTCCTACCTTAGCAGACTCCCTGCCCAAGGCCGTGGCTAATCCACCGATCAAATAATGATCCTCATATCTTACCTTGGCAGACTCGCTACCCAAGGCCGTGGCTAAGCCACCGATCACATAGTGATCCACATTTCTGTATCCACGAGGTGACTCGAGGTCATCCTCAATCTACGGTGATGCACACAGCTATCATCCGCCGAGATGGGCACCTAGCCAACACCTCCCTTGATGGAGCATATAGCCACCATCAAGCGCCAATGTAGCACAAGGCTAACATCAGACCACGTACATAAAGTACACCCTTTCCTTCGATAGTCACATCCCATGTCCCATGCATATATGTGTATCATGGCAACATATCACTTGAACAATAATGCATCACATGTCATCACATTTCATATATTTATCAATAATCATTTAATAACGTAAATCACTGACCTGAGTATTCGATCACCCACCACGGGTATTCACAATCTTAGCCCTTAATTCGGCTACCATTAACATCATATCACATATACATAAATATTACACATACACACAATCAAGAGACAGTGCGATAACTACGCACCTTTTTGGCACAGTCGGCTAAATCCCGAAGACCCGATCTACCACACTAGATTCTTGTCCTACAATCGGCCATATCACAATATTTTAATGAAAACCATTCGGCCAACAACATATCTTAATCCAAATAACCTTAGGCTTCCTCAACCAACTTTAAGAGTATAGAATCCTTACCACTTGACTTACCAACTCCGATTTGCTAAAGGAATAGCTTAAATCGATTGCTTCCGCAATCCAATGAGCCTAATTGAATAATCGAATCCTAAAAACGGTTAGAACCTTGCAAACCAATGCCCAAAGATTCGGCTTTTGTCCACAAGAAATAACATAGAGTCGAGAAAAGAATTGAAGGAGAACCGGCCAAGAACACTTACACTTTTCCAAAATCAATTGAAGAAAAACAAAGAGAGTTTCCCCTTGAATAATCGGCCAAAAATAATACTAAAAGGAAATATAAAAATTCGGCTATGGTGAAGTGAAAAGGAAAAGAGAAATAGAATGGTAATGGATGTTTAAACTTTGAGTGAATGAAAAGAAAAAAATAATGGAATTTGAGATGGGTAAAGATTCGGCCAAGAGAGGATGAAAGAAATTGTGATTGAACAAAAGTCAAATGAAGAAAAGAGATATGTGAGAGAGAGAGATTCGGTCAAACACTATTTTGCCAAAGAAGAAAAATGCATAAAAGTTTCAATGTTGCTTTGGTTTCAAGAGGACAAATGAAAGAAGAGAAATGGTATTTGGTTCACAAAAAATAAGGTAAAAACCAAAAGAAAAATTGCACCAAAATGCATAATGACATTCGGCCAAAGAGAGTGTTCTTGGAGAGGGAAAACAAAAATGCAAAAAGATGTTCAAAAGGCAAAATAGATCAACTATTCCCCCCCAAGCTACTTACAAAATTTGGCCACCCCCCTAGACACTCATGCCGTCCACATACATCCACTAAAGGCATAAGAATTGTTTCCAAAACATTTTCCACAAGCCAAGCCTTTTGTCCCCTCAATATACCATAACTTCAAGATATCCATCCATAACCTTAAGAATCTTATCCCATAACTTAAGCTTTCCTTAAACAAAAATTCAACTTACCAAAAGTTATTAGTCCACCTATCATAAACATAGGTTGACCGGCCATTAATGCTATCATGAAATAAAAACCTCAAAATGCTAAACATGCTACTCGAACCACTAACCTCAAGCAACCTTTCAAGAGCCTTAACCAACTTGCCACTTACTCCTCTTATGCTATAAATGAACACTTAAATTAACTTAAGTGCTAAGCTCACTAAATCCACTTCATTAAATAAGCCATACTAAAATTTATTCTAACTTCCTAATTAAAATCTAGCCTTCACAAGACTATACTAAGCCCACAATAAAAATTATACCCGAGCTAACACGAGTAACAAAATGATATTCAAATTTTCCTAAAGCCCAATTCCCAATCGGCCCAATCCTACTAGGCCCAATTTTGGGATGTTACACCTTATCTATCAAAATAAAAGAAATAATATCCACATTTATCACCCCTTTTAGCCGAATTTTAATAAGAATAAAACCTCATATTAAACTCCTCCCAAAGACTCCCCAAGCCGTCCATCTCTTCCTCTTGTTGCCGCAAAAATAAAAGCTTTCTTCTGCTTCCTAAGTGATTCGAACCCTGGCCCAATTGCACATGTAGGTGTCGTCACTTGCTAAGCCTTTAAGTGGCATTTCCAGGCCACTTTTACAAGCCCAATTTCATGTCATATTTCCTCCATAAATTTTCTTAAGGCCACCTTGCCTTAATTTCCTCTTTTTAAACTTTAAAACTTGACATTTCTTTACATTTCCAAGTTTCCAAAAATTTTCGTTTGCCTCCTTTAAACTTAACATTTCCATACATTTCCAAGTTTCCCGAAATGTTTACTTTCCTCTTTTGAATCATTTCTAAATCATTTCCTTACATTTCCTAGTTTCCAAAAATGTTCACTTTCCTCTTTTTACACTTAACATTTCCATACATTTCCAGGTTTCCAAAAACGTTCAAAACACCTTCATAACACATAAGACATGTCATTTCATACAATTAAACCGAAAATGCATAGGCCCTTTTTAGGATGTTACAGTTCTACCCCCTTAAAATAATTTCGTCCTCGAAATTACTTACTAACGAACAGTCGTACTTCCTAGCTCACCACACTACGCTACTGCTGTGCACTTTGATCTTAAGAATCTATCATACTTTCTAGGCACATTCTCTTAGTTCACCTCCAAGGTTTCAGGCACTTCACTTAGCAATATAAGAAAAAGCTAACCGAACAGGGCAATTAAGGTATTCCAGAACCACGTCCCTTAGAGCTCATTTCTACGATCGTGCTTTAATCTAATTAAGAAATTTTATGAATTAGCCTTTATTCCACTGATTACCCGCGAAGAAGTTTTATGGAAAGAATTTTAGGAGTGGTTCTTTCGTATTCATACATGCACACAGTCTTTACATTCATACATTCATCAATCAAGTATGAACTTTCGTTCATTGAGAGAAATGTTGTAGTTTTCATTGTTGTTGTTTTTCCACTACCCAGGGGTATTTTCGTAATTTGCCCTACAGGGGTATTTTCATAATTTTTTTTAAAATAAGGTTCCTTGTGGATTTTCTCAATAAGGGTATTTTGGTAAAAAAATTTTTTTGAGATCCCGGGGGTATTTCGGAAATTTTTAAATTATAGGGGTATTTTGGTAAATTTTGAAACTCGGGGGTATTTTGGTAATAAATCAGAGTAAATTTGTAAAGTTTAATAAATCAAGGGTATTTCAAAATTTGCAAAACTTGAGGGTTCTTTTTGGGGATTTGTTTTCCAAATCGGTGATGTTGCAAAAAATTTTGAAAATCAGGGTCATTTTGGTAATTCTGTAAGTCAGGGGCAATTTCGTAATTTTCCAAAATCAAAGTATTTTGATATTTTGCAAATTAGGGTTTTTGGACTTGTTATAAAGTAATGAATTTTTTTTTGAATGAGAACTGTGGGTATTTTGGAAATTTCATAAACCAAGGGCATATTTGTAATTTTACCACTAGGGGTATTTTAGTAATTTTGTAAATTAAGAAATATTTCAGAAAAATTTTATAAAATCGTGTTGGCAATTTAAAAAAAATAATTTTTAAAAGTTTTAAAACTAGGGTTTCCATAAAAATGTAGCTAATTCCTTTCGGGTTTTAGTTAGGGGTTTAGCCCATGAATAAGTCCTCTTGGTTAGGGTGAACTAAAGCTACGCACCAGGTAGGATTCCTGCGAAGAGGAGGTGAGTCACTAGGACTGCTTAAATACCAGGCTCTTCCGGATCCAATCCTAGACATGCGCACAATGGTTGCCACACCCTAACTCGGCGACTTAGCCATAGGTTTGTTTAATTAAGCATTAAGTCTTATGTAATAGTTGGGGTAAACTAGCCTTATAGTTCAAGTACCTATCATACTAATCTACGTTCCATTCTATTTCAACCCTTCTACAGATCACAATATAAATCACCCAAAGGTTAGGGGTACTTACCTGGTGGACTTCGGGTCGGAGACTTAGGTGCCATGCCATAACCTGCCTATTTTCAGAAATACTTCCATAAAACTCATTTGGGCTCGATTTGAAAACGTTTTGGGCCTTAGCCCACAGGCCGAGAGTTTTAAAACTGGGCTCTGATACCAAATTGAAACACCCCAAACCCGGCCCACAAGCCTTGACCGGATCTGGTATGTTCCTCGAAGAAAATCGGTTCAAAATTCTTTTGTTACTTAGGAAAAACTTGGGTGTTTTGAAAGAAAGTTTGTTTTGGGTTGGGCTTGAGTTGAAAACGAGTTTATATGAGGTGACAAAATATTTAGAGTTTATTTGAAAATAAATTTCACTTGATCTTTAGTTAATAAAAATTTGTACCGTAATAAATAAAGGAAAAATAAAGTAGTTCAACTATGGCCTTATTACATCAAATAATTTCCCAAAAATGAATTAAAGTGCTTAAATAAAATAAAAGTCCAAATAATAAAATTTTCCTTGTTGTGCATGGCCACCTTTAAGCTCCTGCCGACCCGGTCCATTACTGATCATCACCTGGACGAAAATGTTCCCCAACGGGGTGAGTCAAACAGACTCAATGTGTACACAAACACTAAGTCTTAACATTTCAGGCATGCATTATCATATCACATACATATTCAAATAACAGGTAAAAATAATGATGCAACCCAAACCCAAACCTATTAAGCCATCCGCTATACTCCCCAGTACCAACCTGTACACCGTGGGGACTACTAAGTCGACCCTCCTTCCGCTACACTCCATATCGCGGTCTTAGTCACCGCATTCGTGGTCTTAGGTCACCACGTTCAGATTACTGTGGTCTTAGGTCACCACATTCAGATTACTGTGGTCTTAGGTCACACATTCAGATATCACGGTCTTAGGTCACCGTGTTCGTGGTCTTAGGTCACCACATTCACTTCCCCTTCAAAATAAAACCCATATGCCCCATATAACAGTAATATGCATAAATATGCCAGAGTTCACATTCTTATTCTTATTCTCATGTTACAATTAACATATTTCATAATCCTAGTAGGAGTAGGAAACGTACCTGAGTACTTTGTACCATAACATGGTACCTTAGCTACTTTCATATTCTTAATACCACATATATTAATTAAACTTAGCCATATAGGGTAGTATGAAATAGTGTGGGGTACACACCTGATTCGCTTAGGGTTTCCAATCCAAATCCCGAAAAGCTTGATCTAATGCCTTAGATCTTAGATCTCTACATTTAATCAATCATTTAATACTTAGTAAAGAGCCATTCGGCCATAAATCCAAATCCTAGTAGGATTAGTACACTAAAACTTACCTTGCAATTTCCAAATCCCGAAAGTATTCCTTGCCTTATATGTCTGTCGAAATCCCTGTAACTTCATGTTAGATCAATTTCTAACATTTATCCATAAAAAATAACCCTTAGCCGAATGTTAAATATGACTTACCTTGTGGATTTTAAATCCCGAAATTCACCGAATAACTAGGGAACACGCGGCCTATGGTGTACCTTCGGGAAAAGAACTTCTCCTTCCTTGTAGTTGACACTTAGTAAATCCCGAAAGATCTCTTCAAGGTTTCGGCAATAAGATATTAATGGGGTTAGTCCTATATTTCGGCAAATCTTAAAAGAAACTGAATGAGATCTTACCCTTACTTTAGAGATCGGCAATCCTTGCTTGAACCTTTAGCAATATTCGGCTATGTAGGCTAGAAAGATCTTGATTTCGGCTTTTGATTGGTATAAAGAAATCAGCTAATGATGGTATCTTGAGGAGTTTATGAATTCGGCTAGGCTTACTTTAGTTTTTGGCTTTGGCTAACAAAAAGAAGAAGAAGATTTTGTGAAGAGAATTCGGCAGAGGCTTCCAAAGAATAGAAAATAATGCAGAATGGCCTCTCTTTTCCTTTTATAGCCGAGATTACTAGGCTAGAGTCCCTTACTTGGCCACCACTCTTCTATTTTGATAATTTTATCCCTTGATTTATCACTTTAATTATCAACAAAACTTAATCCAATATTTATCTCTTATCTCCTAATAAAAATAATACTAATAATAATCCTTTTTTATCTCTTCTTTATCAATCAAAATAAAAGAAATAATATCCACATTTATCACCCCTTTTAGCCGAATTTTAATAAGAATAAAACCTTATCTTAAACTCCTCCCAAAGACTCCCCAAGCCGTCCATCTCTTCCTCTTGTTGCCGCAAAAATAAAAGCTTTCTTCTGCTTCCTAAGTGATTCGAACCCTGGCCCAATTGCACATGTAGGTGGCGTCACTTGCTAAGCCTTTAAGTGGCATTTCCAGGCCACTTTTACAAGCCCAATTTCATGTCATATTTCCTCCATAAATTTTCTTAAGGCCACCTTGCCTTAATTTCTTCTTTTTAAACTTTAAAACTTGACATTTCTTTACATTTCCAAGTTTCCAAAAATTTTCGTTTGCCTCCTTTAAACTTAACATTTCCATACATTTCCAAGTTTCCCGAAATGTTTACTTTCCTCTTTTGAATCATTTCTAAATCATTTCCTTACATTTCCTAGTTTCTAAAAATGTTCACTTTCCTCTTTTTAACATTTCCATACATTTCCAGGTTTCCAAAAACGTTCAAAACACCTTCATAACACATAAGACATGTCATTTCATACAATTAAACCGAAAATGCATAGGCCTTTTTCAGGATGTTACAAAATGTGTTCCCCTGAACTAAACTTGGTTCATATGAGCCTATAATGGGTGAGGATCGAGGAATCTACTGGTTCAGGTACCTTTACCCTAGAACCAAACCGCATATAGAGAAACCTAGGAGCCTAACCTAGGTAGAGCACGCCAAATCGTAGCGGTTACCTGAGTAGGTGATTTATTTCTTGCTTGCTTTAAGCTGTGTTTGGAATACACACTTGTTTTATTTTGATCGAATGACATTTTCATCACCCTTAATTTATTTTTGCACATCATATGGCATGACCATCGTGGTCGCACCTTTAACTGGGAGTGAGAAACTAAGCTTTCATGAGGTTTTCACCTCCGCATGGGCTAGTGGACTGCTTTCGGGACACATCTGTATCTATGTGCTTCGTGAGGTTTTCACCTCCGCATGGCCATAGAGAAATGTGTTCCCCTGAACTGAACTCGATCTGTATGAACCTATAATGGGTGAAGATTGAGGAATCTGTTGGTTCAGGTACCCTTCTTTAGAACCGAACCTCATATTGTGAGCCTTAAGAGCCCGCCTTAGGTAGAGTCATTCCAAACCCTAGTAGTCACCCGGATAGGTACTTTGTTTATTACTCCTGTGCTAATGTGTTTTCTTCTGTTTTGATTGCATTGCATTGCATCATCATAGAAAGGAGGTGATGCTTAATATTCGATTGCTAAATAGAGGAGTTTGTCATAAGGAACTAAATTTCTTGATAAAGTGGATTATAATACGGTGGCCCAAATATAGTCCTAGTAAACAACGAGAGAAGGCTGACAGTCCACAGAAGAATACAAGACTTCGCTCGATGATTCAAGCCGACAATGATTATTCAAGAGTCGTCGTGTCCTGACTTTTTTGGGTTAAGAAGCTTATGAACGATCACAGAGGATAAACAAGAGAGGAGATAAGGCCCGAACCAAGCCACAAAGAGCCAGAAGAGGCATCTACGAAGAAAGCGCACAAGATATGGCCATGATATCCGGTCACGAAGGAAGGGATTGGTGTTTTACTTGGACTATGAGGAGAAAATTGTATATGTAATCCGTTTTATGTAAAGAGCTTTATTTTCTAGAAAAGTTCTTCTAATGGAATTGAATTCATAATCAGCGCCTCTCTTTCTTTTTGCATTCATTCCATGCATTGGCATTGCATTACATTATCTTAGAAAGGAGGTGTTGATTCGCGTATGATTGCTAAATGGAAGAATTTGTCACAAGAAAATGTGTTACTTGATAAAGTGGAATACGATACGGTCGTCTGAACATGGCCTAGGTAAACAACGAGACAAGACATTACTTGAAGATTCGAGCTGACAAGGATTGTTCGGGAGTCATCAGAAGATTATGAGCATCACAAAGGGTAAGTGAGTGATGAAGAACAACCTGGATTAAGCCAACAAAGAGCTAGAAGAGGCGTCTACCAAGGAAGCTTATGGGACATAACCATAACATCCGAATACGAAGAAGAGGATTTTTCTGAAGATTCAAGCCGACAAGGATTGTTCGGGAGTCATCAGAAGATTATGAGCATCGTAAAAGGTAAGTGAGTCAAGCAAACAAAGAGCTAGAAGAGGCAGGACATGACCATAATATTCGAGTACGAAGAAGAGGATTGGTGTTTTCATCTGGACTATGAGGAAGAGGCCGTACATGTGGTCCATTTTATTAAAGGAACATATTTTCTAGACAAGTTCTTCTAATAGGAATTGAATTCATAATCAACGCCTCTCTTTCTTTTTGCATTCATTTCATGCATTTTGCATTGCATTTCATGCATCGGTATTACATCATGTTGCATGCATCAAAGCTTGTAGAAAAACCCTAATTAGGTGAAATTATTCCAGTTAACCTAGAAGATATGGAACAAAGGTTGGAAAGATTAGAGCAAAGGCAAATATTGATGCAAGAACAATTGGCCATAATTCAGCAGGATATACAAGATCAAATGAATATGGTGTGCCGGTTAACCCAACTACTTGCCGAAAGACTTGAAAAAAGAAGTGCCCCGGCAGTCAGCAGCGCGGATGATGATGAACAAATTATTTATTCCCCGAAGAATATCCCGACTCAACCAGACACGCAGTCGCAAGGGGCACCCATCATTATCGAACCCCAACGTCAGACTAATACCTCAACCCTGTCGAACTTTCCAATGGGCTCATATTTTAACCCTAAGGATGATCGAGCCAAACCGGTTGTTCAGGCAGAGGCAAAAGAAGGGAGGAAGCGGACATTGAAGACCCCGAAAAAGAAGGAAAAGGAAGTGGGTAGTACGAATAAGCACGACGAGAGCTCTTCAGAACTACTAGCAATAAGACAGCCAAGGACGGTGACTACCAGTCACCAAGGTCCCTTTAGACAAGATTCCAACCCAAAGCCTAACACCGAAAGGCTCCAGTTCACGCCCATCTTGATGACATACAATGAGCTCTATCAAAATTTATTTGATGCACACGTGGTGGCTCCTCGCTACCCGAAACCGATGCAATCTCCGTATCCAAAATGGTATGACCCAAACGCCTAGTGTGAGTACCACGCTGGGGTTACAGGGCATTCGATAGAAAATTGCCTGGCTTTCAAGAAATTAGTGGAAAGATTCAATGGCATGGGTATTGTAAAGTTGGATGACACGCCAAATACAGAAACATGAGCCTGGGAGTATTTTGAACAATAGGGCTGTGGAAAAGACGTGTATTTTTAGAGCTAACTCGGAGTAATGTCCAAACGCGCAATTGCTCTAAAAGCCTAAGAGCAATAAGAATCTTTTGAGAAATGGGCTTGTGTCCTGAATTGTTATTTTAATGAAATGCATCTTTCTAAGTAAATATTTTCATGCTTTACATTTTTATTTTTTCATTCATGCCCATATCATATAAATAATCATCTTTAGAATAATTTATTCTTTAGATTTTCTACCTTTACACCTACGATGGGTCCCCAGATATCAATGACACGAGCGACGCTGTTACTGGCTCTCTTTTTAGTGAAATATGGGTCTAAGGGATCTCAAGACTTTGAAGATGATAGAGATTGTAACCTATCTTTTGATTTGTTAAGGATGGTAGAATAAGCGAAAATAGACTCTACCCTGTAAAAAGGGTCAGTGGACGTTGCAAACTTAGGAAAAAACCTAGCCCACCACAGAAATAAGGCGAGACATCATTGAGCTATTTTCAAGAATCCCAAGATATTTTTGCACGATCATATCAAGACACGACAGACTACCGAAACGTTGGGCTGTTGCCAGGCTTGGAACCCACGTTCTACAATGGCCAAGCTAATCAAGAAGTTCGAACTACTGGTCTACCCAGAAAGTTACATCAAACGCCAAACCAAGGAAAACAAGACTTATGCGCCTCCTCCATGTGAGAGGGGCATAGATGTTACGGGACCGATCTCGCCAAAGGTATCCAGCTGATACTAATACATCTTTGTGGTTATCAAATACTTCACTAAGAGGGTGAAGGTTGCTTCATATGCCAAAGTTACAAAGTCGGCAGTCTTCAAATCCAAGATCAGATGCAAAAAAAAAAAAACAAAAAACAAAAAACAAAAAAAAAACAAAAAAAACAGAAAACGAAAACAAAAAGCAAAAAAAAAAAAAAAGAGGAAGAAGAAAAACGAAAAACAAAAAGTGGCAATGAAGAACGCCAGGAAAAACACATTTAACATCATTGCGCAATGTCAAAAATTTTTACAGTCTGTTCGAGAATCAGGCACCTTACCAATGTAGTGAAGACAACCAAAAATCATTCAAAATTTGACTGAGACTTGTAAAGGTTGGCATAGAGAAGTTACCATTTACCCTCTATATTTTTAGAGCGTTGGCTAGAACCTTCATCGGGGCGACAGGAACTTCACCGGGGCATTGGAGTCGAAATTTTGTTGGAATTAAAATTAAATGAGGCAAAATAGATCCAATCTAATATGACCAGGTGAATTTGAAAAGAAAGTTATCTGTCACGATCAGATGGTGCGAGATAGTAACAAAAAAGATTCGTCCTAGAAAATTTCACGATAGAGCTTGGGAAAAGATTTCTTCCATGCAAAAGGGACTTCGGAAGAAAGCAGGTGCCGAACTAGGAAGGACCTCATGAAGCGAAGAAGGCCTGTTCTGGGGAAGCATGAATATTAACCGAAATGGATGGTAGGGACTTGCCCAATTGGGAGAATTCAAGTTAAAAAAAAAAAACAGCAAAAAAGGAAGAAAGAAAAAGGAGAGGTCAAGGCGAAAACCTACAAAGGGCGCTTTGAGACCAAAGGGGTTTTGAGTTGAAAACCCGAAAAGGGCAGTTCAAATTTAAAAAAAAAAGGGCATACAATAGTCTCGCTGCGTTGAAATAACAATGAAGATGTATGTTACATCTTGGGGCATCGACAAAGTACTCTTGATCCCCTAAACACATATTGAGCTTAAAATGGCCATCAAGAAGTTGGAACAGAAGAGCTCGGGCTGCGATATCTGGGGCACCTAGCTTCCATTTTACCCATTTTAATTCATTTCCTTCTTGATTGTATTTACTAGCCCTGATCAAACTTGTTTGTTTCGAGCTATTCCCCCAATCAATTTCCTTCTTATTCATTGTTACAATCTTTTTCGGGCATTTTACATTGAAATAACGATTTAAGGACTAATAGTACTTTCATAAAAGAAGTTTCACACATTACTCTGAAAGCCTTTGAATAATACAAGGACCTGAAACATGACTATTGTTCAGAACTCATTCAGTCTAAGGTTTGGAAATGTTGGAGGAAAATGATTATCTTTTTGAACATTTTATTGGTTGAACAAAGACAAGAAATTTCGTCGGTGATACGACCTAGACAAATAACGAGCGATGCCGACCCAGGTATACAATGAAATCATGATACCATACCTCAAAGTCGAAGCAAGATGGTTGGAAGAAACCAAATATTATTCTCTTGAAGTTACGGTAGGAGGTATAAACTTTATGTCCCAGAATGGGACTCCAAAATTACAGCGGGGCAAGCTTTCTGAGCAGAATACGGTCGCTTATTTAGGGTTTTTTATCAAGAAATACTGGCTGAACGAGAGAGCATCGTAACCCATCGGTGATAGAACCTTGTTGAACTACGAACGATGACAACCCAAACAGTAACAAAGGTCATTCTCATGCATTCATTCATTCAAATTTAGTTAGGAGTACTAGATTCATTCTGATCATTGCATCTTAACCATCTGGCATAAACATGAACACAAAACTGATCTTACAGCACAAGTCCCCTAGGGGACATTGTCGCAATAATGGTGAATTCAAAGATCTTGCCTGCCTTAGTAGAGCAGATCAAAAATAGCAGATCTAGCAGTCCTGAAGTTGCAGAAGCAGATTGGAAACATACAATTCTTATCAACTCCTATTTTCGAGAAGTTTCAGCGAAAAGATCAAAGTTGCGGATCTCTTCTTTCTGAATTCTTATCACCTCCTATTTTCAAGAAGTTTCAACGAGAAGATCAAAGTTGCGGATCTCTTCTTTCGGAATTCTTATCACCTCCTATTTTCGAGAAGTTTCAGCGAGAAGATCAAAGTTGCGAATCTCTTCTTTCTGAATTCTTATCACCTCCTATTTTCGAGAAGTTTCAGCGAGAAGATCAAAGTTACAGATCTCTTCTTTCTGAAATCTTATCACTTCCTATTTTCGAGAAGTTTTAGCAAGAAGATCAAAGTTGCGGATCTCTTCTTTCTGAATTCTTATCACCTCCTATTTCTGAGAAGTTTCAACGAGAAGATCAAAGTTGCGGATCTCTTCTTTCTGAATTCCTATCACCTTCTACTTCCGAGAAGTTTCAGCGAGAAGATCAAAGTTGCGGATCTCTTCTTTCTGAATTCCTATCACCCCTTATTTTTCGAGAAGTTTCAGCGAGAAAATCAAAGTTTCGAATCTCTTCTTTCTGAATTCTTATCACCTCCTATTTCTGAGAAGTTTCAGTGAGAAGATCAAAGTTACGGATCTCTTCTTTCTGAATTCTTATCACCCTAAACCTACAGTAGAATGGATCAAAGCAAAGAGTTACAGTGAAGTTTGAAGCTGTTTGAAGAAGACGCGGATCAAGCAGTCAAGGCTTAGCTAAGCCCGGGCAAAATTGGTTCTTTTATTGTCTTTGCTCTATTCTCGTTTCACGACAATGAGCAAAGAGGGGCAGCTGTAAGACCCAAATTTTGCCCGGGGCCCATTAAAAACCCAATAAAAATAAGGCAGTCCAAATGTTCAATTACAGGCCCAAATTTAAACCCAAAATACCAACTAAAAACCCTTTAACCCAATTACAAATAGCCCAATACCAAAAAAAAAAAAAAAAGATCAGCCAACAAACCCTAGGTGCGCCGCACCTAGGGTCCTCCCCACATGCTATTGCTCCATTAGCACCTCCCTTCACTTGCCCAAGTTGCATCTGCAAAAATAAAAAGAAAGAGACAAAGACAAAACAAGAGCAATAATGGCAACAAGAAGACAAACACTATTGTATTTTTATTTCTATTTTTTCTCTTTAATTTTGGTTATAAAAACCAAAGGAAATGATGTAGAACAGGGGGATTTTCGGAAATAAAAAACAGAGATTTTGAATGTAAACACTGAGAAGTTGAAAACAAGAAGAGAAAGCTAAAAGGTTTATTTCATTTTCATTTTTTGTTATTTTACTGTTATTTTTTTTAAAAAAAAAACTTTATAAACAAAATAAAAAAAGGAATAGCAAAGAGGAAAGAAAACGAACCTGGCCTTGCGCACCGTCGGCCACCATACGCAGTGGCAGTGCGATGAGCGGATGAAGGAAGGTCGATCGTCGGGCAAAAATGGGGAGAAGGAGGGCTCCATTCTTTGGGTTTTGTTTTTGGAGAGAATGGGATTTTGATTTTTTTTCTCTTTTCTCAAAATGAGTGTAAAACAAACTTTTTTTTTCTTTTTGACTTTAATAATGAGTAAGTGGCACTGCTTTACTCCAAATGTGCTGCGCATATTCCTTCAAAAGGAATATTTGCGTTATGGGTCCTTCTCTTTTGCAGTACCATTCGATCAGCTCCCATCTAGCATTGTTTCTTTTTTTAGATTGGCCCTTTTATTTTATTTCATTTTTGATTCGGTCCAAGCTTTTTAGCTGCGCATCTGGGGGTTGGGTTATTTACCTATTTGGTCCCCTTTATTTTATGAGCATAACGCGATGGTCCTTATTCATTTTTTCGATTTATTACAATTTTAGCCCCCTGATTTTTATGCTGATTTCAACATAATCTTAGATTTGCTTAATAAATTTATTTATTCATCTGTTTCCTCATAAATCATATTATTATTATTGTTTATATATTTATTACTATTATATTTTTATTATTATTATTACCACACTATACTATGATTATCAGTATTATTACTTTTTATTATTACCACCATTTCTATTATTGCTTTGTGACCATACTATTATTATTATCATTATTATTATTGTTACTAATATTGCTATTATTATTATTATTACTATTATTATTATTATCATAATTATTATCATTATATTTATGTCATTAGTATATTGTACATACTTTGTATTATCTTATTATTGCATTATTATTATTATGTTATTATTATTTCTATATCACTATTATTGTACTATTGACTTATACATATTTACTATTATTATTACTATGATAACATTATTATTATTTATTGTATTACTACTTGTATATTTATTATTATTATTACTATTCTATTATTGATTATATTTATTTTTGCCATTGTTATTATTATCATAATTATATCTTTTTTTGGTATCTACACTTATAACCATTTTATTATTATTCATTATTCTTATTTTCATTTTCTATTATGATCACCTTGACTCGTTCATTTTACTCTATTTCATCTTCGTCCTTTATGTGTCGTTCATACTAACGTATTTATTGCCATGTTGTTATGCATATCTGTATTGTAATTTCTTTTTACATTTCATTATAAACTTGTGCTATATTGCTTTTGCTCAGTACAAAATTGTTCCTTTTCGTAAAGGTGATGTTCTGTATTTAGAGATTCGAGAGATCGTGCCCTAAAGTATTGGGTTACATTTTTCTCGTTTAATCTAAATAACCGAATACCCTTTTAAACAAATGCATTTTTTAATAAAAAGCTTACTCTCAGGAATTCGAAACGTCGTGCCCTAAAGCATTGGATGTGATGTTTTATTATCCCGAGATAAGATTTTCTAAACCAAAGGCAATGTTCTGTATTTAGAAATTCGAGAGATCGTACCCTAAAGTATTGGGTTGCAATTTTCTCGTTTAATCTAAATAACCGAATACCCTTTTAACAAATACATTTTTAATAAAAAGCTTACTCTCGGGAATTCGAAACGACGTGCCCTAAAGCATTGGATGTGATGTTTTATTATCCCGAGATAAGATTTTCTAAACCAAAGGCAATGTTCTGTATTTATAAATTCGAGAGATCGTACCCTAAATTATTGGGTTGCAATTTTCTCGTTTAATTTAAATAATCAAATATCCTTTTGAATAAATACATTTTAAACAAAAAGCTTATTCTCGAGAATTCGAAATGTCGTGTCCTAAAGCATTGGATGTGACATTTTGTTATCCCAAGATAAGATTTTTTAAAGCGAAGACAATATCCTGTATTTGGAATTTCGAGAGATCGAGCTCTAACTTATAGAGTTCCGATTTCTCATTTGTCAAATAATGGGATATCCTCCTCGAACTCGAATCTGAATTTTACAGTCAAGAGATAAGCTTAATTTCGAGAGTCCAAAAGGTTGTGCCCTAACTTACTGACTACGACATTTTATCTCTTGGAAATAAGTATGTTTTATCACCTACTTTCGATTTGTTTAAGTTTTAAATAAAAGAGGGTCGTGTTTTTGAATCTTTTCAAATTTTCGACATCAAGATATTAGATAATCAATTAGGTACCGATTTTGGGCGTATCGAGGGTACTAACCCGTCCTCGTGCGTAACCGACTCCCGAACCCGTTTTCTAACTTTTCGTAGACCAAAATCGTTGTTTTAATAAATTAAATGGTTTATTTAAAACAACTACTTTTCAAGGTGACCCAATCACACCTCAACAAAAAGGATTGGTGGTGACTCCCATTTTATTTATGTTCAAACCCAAGTTCGATTCCCGCCTTTTC
This sequence comes from Gossypium australe, assembly GCA_005393395.2. Lineage (NCBI taxonomy): Eukaryota > Viridiplantae > Streptophyta > Magnoliopsida > Malvales > Malvaceae > Gossypium > Gossypium australe. The sequence continues at coordinate 56,943,053 of CM016625.1, forward strand.
ATAAAAGGGGTGGTTTCGACAAGTTTCTTCAACAAGGCACGAATCCCAGGCCTAACATGTTTGGCTTCAACAATATCAAAAGGTGGAAAGTCGAAATCTTACAGGAGAGGATTGGACCCGATGCTATCATCGACGGTAAATGAGGAAGCCATTGAAGGAGAAGAAAAAGAAGACCAAGAAGAAAATGAAGAGGAAGAGGAAGAGAGATAAGGAGAAGTAGAGTGATGCAAGGTCTGAAGGCAGAAGGAGAAAGAAGAGGACCAGAGAGGACAAGGGTAGGATTTAAGCAAAGCCTTGGGGGAAAAACGGGGAGAAGAAGAAAAAGGGGGCGTTTTAGGATGGGATGAACTGAGCGGGAGAGAGAGAAGAGAGTGGAAGGCATTAATATGTTGACAGTAACAAAGATAGTGTTGAACAAGACTCTGTTCGGAATGTGGCGTATAATTATCATTCTTTTTTTCCTTTTACGGAGCTTGATATGTTTTTCCTTGTAGGATGATTGATATTTTGAGATGGATATTATATTTTTCCTTTTTTACTTAGATTAAATTAAACCATTTAACAAATCAATGCTGACATGTTTCAAAGGTTATGTTCTTATTAGTTACAACTGTCAGCGTTTTTCTAACACGGATCGAATTGTGTAATACCACAAGAGTTTAGGGTACATTTGGTTCACTATAATCAAATAGGATTGTAATTAAATAGAGCTGTAATGCAATAGAGCTGTAATAAGTGATTTAACTATTTAGTTGAATGGAATAGAATAGAACTGTAATAATATTTTTGTGTTTGGTTGAATGGAATGATGATGTAATAGCATAAGGAAAAGAACTAAAATGACCAGAATACCCTTAGCAGAATTTTTTTTAAGTAGATGATTATTGTTATTATTATTAAATTTTAATAAAATTATTACTGAAAATAATTTAATAAAAATAATAAATAATTTAACCATATTTTAACATAATTATTATTAAAATAATTTAATAAAAAATAATTTAATAACATTCTTAATATTATTATTATATGAATTAAAAAAATCAAAATATATAATACTATAAAAATATATATAATTTACTTTATTATTTTTAAACTGAAATACATATTTAATGTGCTAAAATATCATTACTGGAACAAATAATTTAATTATTCTACAATAAAAATAATTAAATATTAAAAGTAATAAATAACTTGAGAATTATATTTCACATCCAAGCATAATATTCATATATTAACAAAAAGTTACATGATTTCATTAGTTTATATAATCCATATGTTTTAAAATTTTACAGCATCAAAAAGTTACAACATTGTAATGACATTCTATCATGTCATTATACCATCCAAATATTACAAACACAAAAAGATACCAAAATATAATTAACACAACCTTGATTTTTAATGGTCATCAAGAAATCTTCTGACCCATTCCAACCGCACAGCAGAAGGTAAACTAAAGAAAATGAGCATTTGCGTTGGATGATCTGAAATTTTGCTCAATGCTCGAAAGCACTCATCCTCAGTTAAACCTTCTACTTCACATAATGTTGGATACAATTTCAGAGCACTTTCTTGAATGGCCATTTCTGACTTTTGTTGAATTAGCGCTTCGGAGGCAATACTCTTACTGATTTCAAGGCCAACAGTCTATATATTTTTCGCCAATAAAGTGGCAGCATCATTAAATGAAGTAGAAGAATCACTTGCATCAGAAATCTTTTTTTCTTCTTCTTTGAAGATGTGGAATCACCTTAGTTTCTATCTGGCTGCGGTTGTGTAGTTGAAAGATCCATATCATCCAAAGAAACATCAACTTCGCATCCATGGAAATCGTTTCTTTCTTCATTAGTATTTGTAGCAGCCACATCCTCAACATTTATTTCTTCAATAATATCAGCGGCTTTTTGAGCATCTTTCCCAGTGGCTCGACCTTTTGCGTAGATGGCAATAAGTTGGTCATAATAAGGGAAACTCTGATGTCTGAATTGAGCAGCTTCTTTATGACTCTATAAAAAATGAGAAATTCATATTAGATATAAGTTTAGTCAAAATAAGATAATAAAGACTTGAAATAATTCATACATTTATATATGAGTTCCACACCGCATCTTCAGCAACAACAAGCTGCCTATGCTCATCCCAACCAAAGCCGCTATTGTTTTTTCCACTAAGCATGTCATAAACGATTGACCAATCCATTTTCAATGTCCCAATCCTCGATTCAAGATTAAGTTTAGCCTTCAACATGGCATGGGGTAAAACTTTTTCTAACATTTTTTCCAACTCATTTAAATACCCGGCTTTGAATCCTGTATCTGTATTAAAGGTTCCAACATTGTGCAAGTCGACTATACAAGCAACCAACATAGCATCTTTGTAACATCTTAAAAATTTGAGTATCATCTGGTTACTTGTGTTAGCTCGGGTAGGATTGTTTGTGTGCTTAGCATAGTCTTGTGAAGGTTTGGATTTATTTACGAAGTTAGAATAATTTTTAGTTTGAAGAATTTAGTGAAGTGAATTAGGTGAACCTGACACTTAAGTTAATTTAAGTGTCTAAATTTAGCACATGAGGAGTTAGTGGCAAGGTGGTTATGGCGCATGAAGGGTTGCTTGAGGGAAGTGGTTCGAATAGCATGGAGTGCATTTTGAAGACTTTATTTTTATGCACCTTTACATTAAGTGTCAGTCAAGCTATACATATGGTAAGTTGGACTTTAAATTTTATGGCAAGTTGAATAATAGATTAGGAAAGCTTGTATTTTGGGATAAGAATCTTATGGATTAAGGAAAGATAGGGGGGACAAAAGGTTTGAATTTTGGAGAGTTGTTTTGGAAACTCTTCTATGGCCATTAGTCCATGTATGTGGACGGCATGGGTGGCTAGGGGGGTTGGCCGAATGTTGATAGGAATTTTGGGGGGGATTAGTTGGTCAATTCTTAGCATTTTGTGCATCTTTTGCATTTTTTCTTTTCCTCTCCAAAAATCTTCCTCGTTAGCCGAATGTGGCTTGGACATTAGGTGCAATTTTGTTTTTGTTTTGGCTTTCATCCTTGAACCAAATTCTAATTGCTTTCTCTCATTTCTCTTTTGAAACCGAAACCACACTTAGCACTTTGTGCTCTTCTCTTTTTCGGCAAACAAGGTGTTTGGCCGAATCTCTTTCTCCCATCTCTCTTTTCTTTCTTTTCATAATTGTTTATAGACCATATCATCTTCTTTTTCCTTCTATTTGCCGAGTTTCCCTCTCCCATTGCAATTTCTTTCTTTTCTCTTTTCCTTTCTCTTTCTCCACTCTAGCCAAATTCATTTGATTGTCTTCTATCCACCATAGCCGAATCTTCTTTATTTCTTTTTGCTTTGTCTTGGCCGAATATCAACAAGGGTAGATTTTCTTTGGGTTCATCTATAATCGGTTTTGGAAGATAGGTAAGTGTCTTGGCCGAATTTCCTTTTCCTTTCTCTCTATTGTTTCTCATGAGGGCAAAAGCCAAATTTTTGGGCATTTGTTAGTAAGGTTTTAACCATAGGAACTTATTTCTTTTAGGCTCTTCGGGACTTTGGAAGCAATCGATTTAACCCTATTTCTCTAGCAATCGAAGTTGGTAAGTCAAGTGGTAAGGATTTATGTTGGTTCATTATTCTTTAAGAGGATGTAAAGCCGAAAGCTTTTGAGACTAAGGTTTGTTGTTGGTCGAATGGTCTATGGTATTGATCTAAGTGTTGGCCGAATGTAGGGCAAGGAGATCTGGTGCGGTAGATCGGGTCTTCGGGATTTAGTGATTTCGCTAGTGACAGGTGTGTACCTTACACACTTTATAATTCGGTATATATATATATATATATTAATAAACTAATCATGTTATTAAAGCCGAAAACTGTGAGATCTTGATATGATACCTTGATGGGTATGAGCAAGAATTCGGGTAAGTCCGTTTCGATATGATGTTGTTATATGTTGATTGATATCATGATCTACGATATATATGTTATATGTTCATATCAAAGTATGATGGCATGATTTATACTCGTAATACATTGGTTTGGGAATATGAGTGGAGGGGGAAGGATTTGATATCCGTATCTTTGGGACACCAGAGGTTTGGCACCTCTAGTGGTTTGGTACCACAGTTTATTTCGTGTCTTTGGGACACCAGAGGTTTGGCACCTCATAGCGTGTAATATCCCGAAATTGGGCCTAGTAGGATTGGGTCGTTTGGGCCTTGGCCTTTATGAAAATTTTGAGTATTATTTTATTATTTGTGTTAGCTCGGGTATGAATTATGTATGTTTAGCATAGTCTTGTGAGGGCTTGATTTTATTAATGAGGTTAGAATAATTTTTAGTTTGAAGAATTTAGTGAAGTGGATTAAGTGAACTTGACACTTAAGTTAATTTAAGTGTTAAATCTAGCACATGAGGAGTTAGTGGCATAGTGGACAAGGAGCTTGAAAGGTTGCTTGAGGGAAGTGGTTCGAGTAGCATGGAAAGCATATTGAGGATTTTATTTTTGTACATCTTAGCATTAATGTTCGGTCAACTTTATTTATGATAAGGTTGGACTTTCAATTTTTATGGCAAGTTGAATAGTAAAATAGGAAAGCTTGTATTTTGGGATAAGAATCAAGAAGTTAAGGTAGGATAAGGGGACAAAGGGCTTAGATGATGGAAAGTTGTTTTGGAAATATTTTTATGGTCATTTTGACCATGAATGTGGACGCATGGATGGCTAGGGGGGTTGGCTTAATTTTGAATGTGATTAGGAAGAATTAAGGGATATGATAGGGAGAATTAAGGGAAATGATAGGATAAGTGTTAAATGAGGAGAGAAAAATGGGTCATGATAGGTGAAGGAGTAATGGCCGAATTTGGGGTTTGGTAGGATGGCATTTACGGTTTGGTAATAGTAGGTTAGGTGTGCCAAAATTTCTTTTGGTTATTGGTCATTTTTGGCTAGTTAAGAAATGCTTTTCATTTCTTGTTTTGGAGCCATATCAAATCCCTTTGAACCTTACCAATTTTTCTCTCTAGTGCACCAAAGTGAACCATAGCCGAATGCCCTTAGGTGTTGTTGATATTTTCTCCTCTCAGGCATTTGGCTGAAACTTATTTGGAACCTCCCTCTTATCTTCTAATCCTTGGTAACCAAAAAGAACCTCTTTTGTTCTCATCTTCCTTTTCTTTTCTTAACATATTTGTTATCATTTGCAAACCATCTTTTACTTTCTTCTTGGCCGAATCTCTTTCTTCCCCATTCTTCTTGATTTTTCTTTCATTGGTTGCTAAAGCCGAATCATCCTTCTTCCCTTTTCATTTTCTTTGCCATACTAATTCTTCATCTTTTTTTTAGCCGAATATCAATTGTTTTCTTCATTCAATAACCATAGCCGAAACTCCCCATACTCTTTTTGTTTTGTCTTGGCCGAATATCAACAAGGATAGGTCTTCTTTTGGTTTTCTTCAATCGGTTTTGGAAGATAGACTCTTTGGGACTTTGGAAGCAATCGTTTTAAGCCTCAATTCTTTGACAACCGTTTTGGGGTAAGCCTATAGGTAAGATTTGATATTTCCTTCGATAACCCTTCGGGATTTGTTGGTGTGGCTGAATGGCCTTGTTTATAGTTTTGTGGTTTGGCCGAATGTTCATAGTGCCATAAAAAGGTGTTCTTTTGTGTGTAGCTAAAGGAAGGGAACTCAGAGTGTGATTCGGGATTTGGTAGGAGACCAAATCGGCTTTAAAGGGAGAAGGAAGAACCACGTTTCGAGATCGTGTTAGATTCGAGTAGTTCAAGATTTCACTAATAGGCAGGTGTGTAGTTAGCCTACCGTTTTCCGGGTATTTGTGTTATATCTGTATGTATTAATTATGTGCTAACTTATACAATGGAAATTGTGATAAGGATACCCTCAAGGGGTATGTTGATAATCCGGTAAGTACTAAATCTGATAAATAGTGATTTCTAATATGAATATGTGATAATAAGCTTGATGAACATGCTCATGCATCATTATATTATGTCATTATTGGAATGTTACATGTGCATGGGTTGGGATATGATATGAAAGAAGGTACGGGTGTACTTCGAGTACGTGGTTTGATGTTAGCCTTGAGCTACATCGTGGATTGACGTTGACTAAGGTCACGTTGTGGATTAATTGCGATTTAGTTCGCGTGGCTTGATGAGTGGCTGTGTGCCTCATTGTGGTTGATATCGGCTATGTGCCATATCGTGGTTGATGAGAGACTATGTGTCCCATCGTGGTTTTGGTGTTAGCTACGGCTACATCGTGGATTGGTGCTGACCGAGGTCGCGTTGTGGATTATTGTGCTTAATTGCACGTGGACGGCATTGATTGCCTTTGGAGTGAAAAGGAGAGGGTGATTTGATAATCCCCTGGTGTGTGGTGGCTGGATACGGGGGTGTGTAGAGGATGGACCTAGGTTGGGTTGGGTGCATTTTGCATAATCTCAATTGATATGTGAATTAATGTGAAAATGGGCCAAGCCCTGTTTATAAATGTGGATCAGTGTGGAAATGGGTTAAGCCCGATATGTGGAATTATGGGGTTAATTACCCTGTTACCTGATATGTGATATGAATGTGGGCCAAGCCCAGAATGTGGTAATATGTGAATATGAAATTTTGTTATCTGATATATGGGTTAATATGTGGTTAACATGTGGGTGGAATTCAGTGGATTAATTATACACTGAGTCTGTGTGACTCACCCAATTTTTCTCAAACCTTTCAGGTGATGCTCGGACCGGGTTGGAGTGGATACGAGGTGGCCCATGCGGAAGATATTTTATTTGTTTTACACATTTTTCTTATGAAAGGTTATTTATTGTAATAATGGCCACTTTAAGTATTTAAGGATTTTTATTATGTTTTAAGTTAAATTGTCGATTATATTATTATTTGAAAATGTTTTATTTTAAACAACTTAAATTTATTTGGAACTTTAATTACACAATGTTTTAGTAAAGACAACAAATCTTTAATGTTTTAAACTCTAAGTCAAAAGTTTTTCAAACGTTTTTCCGCAGTGGCATTTCAAATTCGGTCACACAAATGGGCCGGGTTTGGGGTGTTACATAGCGACTCGTCCTAGTGGCTTAGTAACACAGTGGGTTGGCCCCACATTTGATATTATGGGATCGTCGCCAGTGATTTCGTATCACACGTGGGTTGGCCCCACAAATGGATTATTCATGACTTTGGGTCACCAGTGGTTTGGCATCACATTATTGGATATCGTGACTTTGGGTCACCAGTGGTTTGGCACCACCAGTGGTTTGGTACCACACGGGGTAGAAAAGGAGTTATGGATGGCTAAGTTTGGGTGCATTATATATTGCTTGATTATAAATTGTGTAAGTATGTTGCATCAACTGGGGGAAGGATTTATGCACTGAGTCTTGGTGACTCACCTTCTCCCTTATCTTTTCAGGTGATTCGTAGATTGCGGATGAGGAGCCAGATGATCTCAAGGAGGCCATGCAATAAAAATTCGATTTACACGGACTTTGGTTTGGGTACTATATTTTATTTAAATTTGGTTTTTCATCTTTATTTGGAGTTGTAATAAGGCCTCTTTAATTATGTTTTTGGATTATTTGTATGCTTTGGACTTGTTTTTTTTAATATGGATTATAAATTACATGGTTGATATAATAAATTGAGTACAAAGTTTTCTAAACTACAAAATGCAATGGTTTTCAAAACGTTACCATCGGGTAATATAAATCATTTGATAATATTTAACAACTTAAGTGTTTTCGATAACTCATACTATTTTCCAAAACTCAAGTTTCCAAATTTCAATTAGAAACGGTTTTCAAACTAATCGCTTTGGTTTCTTTTAAAATTATAAAAGGTTTTCTAATCTATGGATTTGCAACTATGTTTTAAAGATTTATTTACGGAATTTCAAAGTGAATTATCAGTTTTGAACTTATTATACACCTGATTTCTACAAACATGGAACAACAAAGAGTTTTTCACTAAAATTTAATTGTTAACTCGATTTTATTCGAAACGTTTTCCTCTGTGGCGTGCCAGATTCGGTCATGGCGTATTGACCGGGTTTGGGGTGCTGCAATCTTCTTCTGGAACCCATTTCCTTTTGGTTCATCGAGAATATTGGGAAGAAGCACTTGATTGTGAAAAACCTGCCATAATTATCTTAAGAAAAAAACGCAAATTAAAATTAAGTTCAATATTATACATCAAAAGATCAACACTTTATAAAATTATAACACATGATGAATCAAAGGAAAATAAATTATCATTCAACAAGTCTAGTACAATACAAAAGAATAATTCAAACACCACCAAAGTTTCATAAACTAGATACATGAAATAACATAAACAACGTAACGTTTACTATTTTTACCCTAAACCTAACTACTTTCTAGATGCTTGCCATTCGTTGAACATTTGGTTGGCTAGTTCCATCCTCCAAGTAGCCCATGCATCGATGGATGAATATTTACGATATTCAGTTCATCATCATCTATCACATTACTAGGTAATCCTTCTTCCAACTCCGCTTCAATAGGATCAAGACTCATATAGGTTCGAATAAAATTATGGAGCAAACAACATGATGTAACCCAATCCGGGACAGCCAACGTTTTGCAATATGATTATCATGGAAGTCCGAGGAATCAAAGGAAACAAGTTGCCGTGGAGTTGTTATGCACTTTGGTGCACGTTAAACTTAACTTGGATTAGCTCATTCGAGCTCGTTCTAGCTCATTGAGCTGTTCAATTAATTTTTTTAATTCTTAATGCTTGAATAATTTTGTAACACCCCAAACCCGGTCAGTACGCCATGACCGAATTTGGCATGCCACAGAGGAAAACGTTTTGAAGAAAATCGAGTTAACAATTAAATTTTAGTGAAAAACTCTTTGTTGTTCCATGTTTGTAGAAATCAGGTGTATAATAAGTTAAAAACTGATAATTCACTTTGAAATTTCGTAAATAAATCTTTAAAACATAGTTGCAAACCCATAGATTAGAAAACCGTTTATAATTTTAAAAGAAACCAAAGCGATTAGTTTGAAAACCGTTTTTAATTGAAATTTGGAAACTTGAGTTTTGGAAAATAGTATGAGTTATCGAAAACACTTAAGTTGTTAAATATTATCAAATGATTTATATTACCCGATGGTAACGTTTTGAAAACCATTGCGTTTTGTAGTTTAGAAAACTTTGTGCTCAAATTATTATATCAACCATGTATTTTATAAGCCATATTTAAAATATCAAGTCCAAAGTATATAAATAATCCAAAAACATAATTAAAAAGGCCTTATTACAAATCCAAATAAAGATGTAAACCAAATTAAGATAAAATAAAGTACCCAAATCGAAGTTCTTATAAAACCAAATTTTTATTGCATGGCCTCCTCGAGTTCATCCGACTCCTCATCCGCGATTTTACGAATCACCTGAAAAGATAAGGGAGAAGGTGAGTCACCAAGACTCAGTGCATAAGTCCTTTCCCCGGTTAATGCAACATTCTTACACAATTCATAACCAAGCAATATATATATAATGCACCCAACCTAACCATCCATAACTCCTTTTCTACCCCATGTGGTACCAAACCACTAGTTGTGCCAAACCAGTGGTGACCCAAAGTCACAATATCCAATAATGTGGTGCCAAACCACTGGTGACCCAAAGTCACGAATAATCAAGTTGTGGGGCCAACCCACGTGTGATACCAAATCACTGGCGACGATCCCAATACATCAAATGTGGGGCCAACCTACGGTGGTGCTAAGCCACTGGGACGAGTCGCTATGAGGTGCCAAACCTCTGGTGTCCCAAAGACACGAAATATCAACGATCCAAGTGTGGGGCCAACCCATGTGTGATACCAAATCACTGGCGACAATCCCAATACATCAAATGTGGGGCCAACCCATGGTGGTGCGAAACCACTGGGACGAGTCGCTATGAGGTGCCAAACCTCTGGTGTCCCAAAGACACGAAATAATATTGTGGTACCAAACCACTGGATGTGCCAAACCTCTGGTGTCCCAAAGACACGGATATCAAATCCTTCCCCCTCCTCTCATATCCCCCTCCAGCTGCTACTAGGAGTACTTACCACCAACGGTTGCTTGAAGAGATCGAGAGAGAGTAGTCGACAAGAGGGAAAAGTGCCTGACTTCCGGCCTTTGAGGCTTGCGACAAGGGAAAGAGCATAAGACCACTTGAAGATTCGGCTATGGCTCTCAAAAGGGAGATGAAAACATTCGGCTTTCCCAAAGGAATAGGTATCGGTTTTAAGACTACCAAAGAATTAAAAGAAAGGTAGGAAGAGAAAGGTAGATTCGGCCAAGAAGTAGAGAGGAAGAAGAGAAGAAAAACGCAAAGTGATGCCCTTAATGTTCTTTAAGGTTTCGGCCAAGAAATAAATAGAGGAAGAGAGTTGATCACCATAAAATTTCAGTATGAAGAAAAGAATGAGACTAGACAGAAATAAATAAACTAATTTCGGCTAGAGAGAAAAGATCAATTCGGCACCTTGCTAAACTAAATTTCGGCACACACCAACACCCTATTCAAACCGAATATAATCACCAATAGAGTCCCTTGGCCGGCCACTATATCTTCACTTATCATCCCAAATTTCTCTCCTATTCAATCTCTTATCTACCCATTTAAAATAAATAAACTAAAACCTCAATTATCTTCTATCTTTAGCCAAAATTTAAAAGAAAACCAAGCTTTATCTCATCATTTTGGAAGTCCCAACGCCGTCCAACTCTTCCCCCCTTCCTTGACGCAAAAACCAAAAATAAAACCACACTCCTTGCTGCCCACGTGATTCGAACCCCATTCCCTTGAAGCTCCCTTTGACGCAACCTTCCAAGCCCCTAAGGTAGCGTCCCAAGCCATTTTCCCAAGGCACTTTTTGTGACATAGACTCCACCACTTATTCCTTTAAGGCCTACCTAGCCAAGCTCCCTCTTAAAAACTTAAAAACCAATAATTTCTTAAGACACTCCTCTACATCCGGGTTTTAGGAACCCCTAAAACACATACCACCATGCGCTACTCCTACTAACACTTGAATTATGCACTGAACGCATAACCCCTAAATCTAGGATATTACAATCACAAATTTCAGTCTATGACAAGTTTGAATGATGACAATTCTGGTTAAGAACGGTCTAAAGAAGGTCATTACAACACGAACCCGCGGATGTGAATCAGACAAAATAAGAAGAGCTTAATGAGAAGGCACTATCAACAATTCAGTTCTTCCTCACGAACAATGTATTGCAGAAGGTGCTTACAAAGAAAACTCTTTCCATAATGTTATAGGTTGGGTCACATAAATTTGTGTGTTCGATCTTCTCTAGTTTTCTTGTTCGTTGTTTATACGAGTTGATCCCCAATAAATTGGTATTAAATCTTGGTTCAGATTCTGCAATTGACATATTCAGATTTGACAACAATGAAGTTCGATATTGAAAGGTTCAATGAAATCACAAATTTTAGTTTATGGCAAGTTCGAATAGCGATAATTTTGGTTCAAAACAGTCTAAAGAAGGTCATTACCAGGCAAAAATCTGAAAACCTAGACGAGTTAGAATGAGAAGAGCTTGATGAGAAGGCTCTGTCAACAATTCAATTGTGCCTCATGAACAATGTGTTGTAGTAGGTGCCTATAGAGAAAATGGCAATAGCCTTACGGAGAAAATTAGAAACCCTATGCATGACAAAGTCTCTGGCTAATCGATCGGTGTTTAAACAATGGTTATACACATAGATGATATGAATAACCTTAGGGTCACATCAGTCAATTTGTTGCTTTCTTGAATGATCTGAAGAATGTCTAGGTTAACATAGATGATGAAGATCATACTATGTTATTATCGTGCTATTTTCCCCATTCATTAAAACTTTTAGGGAGACCTTAATTTATGGTAGAGATAAAGTGTCATTTAAGGATGTGACATTGATTTATGGTAGAGAAAATGGATAAAGACCTTGATTTATGGTAAAGAAAAAGGACAAGGACTGTAACAGCCCGATTTAGGGCCTAGTCGGAATAGCGATTGCGAGACCACAAATCCGAAGTAGAAATATGTGTTTTATGATTTTATGAAGCTTATGATGTGTTTGCATGATTGTGTAAAAATTTCATGAGGAAATTTTATTTATTAGTGATCAATTTGTCCATTTGGGCTAAATTGCAAAGATTAGAAAATATGAGATTATAGAAGATTTAAGTATGAAATAGAATTAAAAAATTACTAGAGGTCCTTATTTAGCAATTAGACCATTAAAGTCAAGATGGACAAAAATGGACATGGGAAGGAAAAATCTTAAGGAATGGGCCTTAAGGGCATTTTAGTCATTTGGTTAATTAATGAATTAAAAGGGAAAAAGAAGTAAAAAATGAGTGTCCATATTCTTCACCATAGCCAAATTTTACAAGCCCTCCATAGCTAGGGTTTCTTCAACTTTCAAGCTTGATTGTAAGTACCTTTTAGCCCCGTTTTTAATGTTCTTCGTATTTTTGAAATTCTTGTAGCTCGATTTAGCTATTTCTAGTTAAGGTTCATGTTAAAAAATTTACCCATGTATGGCATGCATGTATTTTGATGATTTATGAAAGAATATGAAAGTTTGATGTATGCCAAACATTTTTTTCTAAGTGATTTTCATGAAAAATGCAAAAAAAGGACCAAATTGCAAAAGTTATGAAAATGGTCATATATGAGTAAAATAGAGGAAATTAGGGGCTATTGTAGTTAAGAAAATAATTCAACTAGGTTTAAAATACAAGAAAGTTGAATAAAAATCATTTTACGAGCATAGGGGCAAAAGTGTAGTTATGTAAATATTTAGTGGCAAAGTCATAATTTTGCCAAAGTATGATTCATGGGTCGATTTAGTCAATGTGAGTATTAAACAAGTGAATTTGCTATTATAGATCAAGAAACACGAAGCTCAGACCGAAACTGAGGCAAGAACAAGATTTCGAGCTAAATCGAATACCTACACATATTTTGAGTACCGAGGTAAGTTTGTGTGAAATTAAAGCTACATATGTTATTATGTTCTAAATTTCTTATTTATATAATAAATGTATATTATTTTCCATGAAATTGATTAGTGATTTCTCAGTAAAATTATAATGAAATAATGACAAGTTGAAGTCTTGGTTGAACAATCGGAATAGCATGGATACCTATGTCGCAACACGAGATAAAGAGGTCCCGTGGAAGACCATATCTGGGACATGGCATCGGCACCAAAGGAATGTAGGTTTCATGTAAGACCATGTCTGGGACATGGCATCGACACCGAACATAGATCCCGTATAAGACCATGTCTAGGGCATGGCATCGGCATCAAATAAGGAAGGTCCAGTATAAGACCATGTCTGGGACATGGCTTCGGCACCAAAGGAAGATCTCATGTAAGACCATTTCTGGGACATGGCATCAACATCGAGCTAAGAGATCCTGTGTAAGACCATATGTGGGATTTGGCATCGGCATCAAGAGGTGATCCCATGTAAGACCATATCTGGGATATGGCATTGGCCTCGAGATACATGTATGATGAGATTGAGTATCCTCCGATATTCCGAGTAGTTCAATGGGCAAAAAATCTAAATATGTAAAGATGACAAAGAGCTAAGTTATACAAAGATGACAAAGAGTTACATTTAAGTTAAGGACGATAATGATTCAAGCTTATGTTCAAGATAGCACAGGTGCTAAATTATATGATGAAGTGATACAGGTACCATGAGTAAAATACGAGTTATGAAACCGTAAAGTGATATGTGACGGGTAATGTAACAGTCCGAATTTGACCCTAATCGGAACGGTGGTTTCGGGACCACGAATCCGAGTCCGGAAAATTTTTAATATTATTTTTGGTGCTAATTATATGTGATTTATTATATGTGAAAGTTTCGTATAAATATTTTATTGATTGAGTGCTTAACTTAAGTGAAAGGATTAAATTGAATAAGTGGAAAAATAATAGCTTTTGTGAGATTAGTAGCCAAATCGAATTGTTTTCTTTGAAGTAGGTATTGAAGTGATAAATTAGCCATTTTGATTTTTTATGATGGATGGTTAGTGAAATAAAATAATACTAAGTGGATGTTTATTTTATAAAATGAAAAAAAAAAGTAGTTGTATCAAATAGGAGGGTTTAAATGAATTGCTCCTTGAAAGATTGGACTTGCATGTCAAATACCCTATTTTTAATGATGATGGACGGCATGATAATTAAGGTTCCTATTTAATTCTTTTATTATAGTTAGTGGTATGACATAGGTATTATATTTTGATTATTATAATAAAAACAAGGAAAAGATGATAAGAAAGAAAAAGAATTACCTTCCATCTTCTTTCTCCATCTACCGAAATTATTAACCAAGAAAAGAAGAAAAGAAAAACCATTCAAACCTCTATGGCCGGACCTTGCATGCATTCTTAAGGTGAGTTAGCAAGCTCCAATCTTGATAATTCTTGCACAATTATGTTAGTAGGCTTGTGCACTATCAATTTCGTGTATAAATTTTGAGTTTAAAGCTTCCTTTAGATTCGGCTATTAGTAATAAATATGCCATATTTATGTTTGATAAAGAAACCTTGATCTTGGTTAGTTTATTAGCATGTTGATTAAAGAAAATAAGTTTGAGTTATGGCTTGGGTATTTTGGAAGCAATCGGTTGGAAGCTAAGTGGCTAGACCGAATGGTTTTATGAACCTAGGAAATGAAGTTTAAGATTCGGCTACTAGGGTAAATAGTTGGATTTCAAAAAAAAAAATATTAAGAATAATATGTTTAGGACTTATTTGAATTGGGTGAGAACTTATAGGGGTAAAATAATAAGAACTATAAAACTTTGCAATTTGATTGAATTGAGTTAGATTAAGTGGAAATTATTTGAACCAAACCTCATTTGATATTTCATAGATCGGGAACAAAAAGAGAAGGAGCTAAACCGGGGAAAAACTAAGGTGAACGAATAGCCGGAAATTTCGAATCTATCGACTTCTAAGGTAAGTCCTTAAGCAAATTTATGTCAAAGAATTATTTATGAACTTAGTATAAAATAAATTTGGAAATTTGAGGCATGAAAATACATGTTGGCCGAATATAGGGGTATGAATTTGTAGTAAATTTATTTGTTGAATATACTGTGAAAAATTATGTTTGATTTAATATGTGAAAGTAATATGTTGCAAATGAGATAGTTGTGATTATTAGCATCAAGTAATGTGTGTTGGAATGTTGAAAATGTCGAAAATTAGGGCTTTGAGCCTAGCAGGCCTTGTGCCGCTAATCTAATTCGGGCTTAATGCCTAGCAGGCCTTGTGTCCGTGAATTAATTCGGGCTTAATGCCTAGCAGGCTAAATGCCGGTGTTTTAAATCTCGGACTTCAAGTCTAGCAGGCGGGGTGCCGGTGTATGTGATTTGATTTAGTGTGTAGCTTGTTATATGCTGGTAAGTTATCTATTCCTGAATTTAGTTACGAAATGGTAAAGTTATAAAACAAATCATGGAAGCTTAAGTTTATGAAAGTGAATTGGTAAGTTCGGCTATAAGGTATGTATTATGTATACTTTAATGTCATGATTATAAGCTATGATGATAAATAAATGTAACGATGAAAGGAATTGATGTACATATGATAGATGGAATTCGATTATATGTATACTATGAGTGAATTAGTTATTTAAAATCATGAAAGAAGTAAAAGTCGATGTAGTTATATATAATGGAATGGGATATTCGGTTTTGGTAGATTAAATATTAAGTCATGAACGTTTGATGTTAAGGAATGTTTATTTAAAAGCTTATATACTTGAATGTTACATTAAAGTTGCTTAAGACTTACGAAGCTAGTAAGCTTACTTTGTGTGTATCCCTTGTTTGTTTTATAGATTTTGTTAAAGCTACGGGCTCAGAGGATCTTCGGAGAAGTCAACCACACTGTCAACTCTTTTGGTACTTATAAACCTAGTTTGAACTTAAGGCATGTATAGGCTAGCTTAAGGTTTGAATGATATTTAGTTGATGTATATAAGCCATGCGAAAATGGCTTGTCCATCTTGTAAATCTTGGAATTTATATTTTGGCTTGATGATTATGTTTGGTTGTGTTTTTGGTTGATTTGGTTTTAGTATATATATATGTATGGTTAATGTATAGAGTTTAAATGAAATGGAGTAAGGAGGTTATAAACTAGTTAATCATATTTTGCAATGAAACGGTTTTCAGTTAGCAGCAGTGATGTGATTTTGGAAAATCACCAAAAATAGGAGAAATTGAATTAGAAAGTGAATAAGATATATAATTAAAGCTTATTGTGTCTATTTTGATATGAAAGAAACAAAGTAGGCAAATGAATTTTATATTATGAGATATTTAAATTTTAGTGAGACTTGTTCTGAATGACTTCGTGAGTCCCTGTTCTATCTTGGAAAAATTGTTAAAACTTGTACAAAAATAATCATGGAGCATAGTTTATATGCTTATAATCCTTAATGAGCCTATTTTTTATTGGAATAAACAAGAACATTATTGAAATTCTGTACAATGTGATAACTGAGTTTTTGTAAAGATTGGTCAGAACCATCAAACAGTGAAATAGGGGAAATTTCGATGAATAAACTGTACTAATTGGCTTTATAAAAATTTTAGAAAAGTTATGGCAAGAAGATATACGAGTCTAGTTTCAAGGAAAATTTGCGGATCTAAATTTTGAGTTTTATAACTCAAGTTATGGTCAATTTAGTCAACATGACGCAGTTAGACAATTTTAATTTTTATGCCACGAATTAGTAGTCAAGTCTAGTAATGCCTCATACTTGACTCCAGCAACGGTCTCGGGTAAGGGGTGTTACATTTTATTGGTATCAGAGCTTACGGTTTAGTCGATTCTAGGACTACCGTAGCAAGTGAGAGTCTAGCTATACATGCCTTATTGTAAATTTGATAGTGTGGTGACTTCTGATATCTTGAACTGTGTTTATTATAGTAATGGATCCTGATCCCGATAGAGCCGTAGTGGACGATGTAGAGAGCGTAGCGTCTGACCGTGTACGCGGATCAGCGCCAGTAGACTCTCGACCAGTTTCGGGTAGACACGAAGGGGAGGCTAAACAAGCCTTCTACCAGATGATGAGTGAGTGGTTTACCCAGTTCATTCAGAATAACCCGGCTGTACAACCATCTCCACCCCCGAATAATCCAACTCTGGCACCTTCTGCACCTCAGATGATAGATCCGATGAGATCTAGTAAGCCTCCCGTTGATAAAATTAAGAAACATGGGGCCGAAGAATTTAAAGCTAATGATGATGATGACGCAGAGAGAGCTGAGTTGTGGCTTGATAACACTATTCGGGTACTTGATGAATTATCTTGTACTCCAGACGAATGCTTGAAATGTGCTATATCATTACTTCGGGACACTGCATATCACTGGTGGAATACACTAGTATCAGTGGTTCCGAAAGAAAAAGTGACGTGGGATTTCTTTCAAATAGAGTTCCGCAAGAAATATATTAGTCAGAGGTTCATCGATTAGAAACGGAAAGAATTTCTGGAATTAAAACAGGGCCGCATGACTGTAACAGAATATGAACAGAAATTTGTCAGATTGAGCCGATATGCTCGAGAGTGTGTATCAACTGAAGCTATCATGTGTAAAAGATTTGAAGATGGTCTGAATGAAGACATAAAGTTGCTTGTTGGCATTCCTGAGATTAAAGAGTTTGTGACACTAGTCGAGCGAGCTTGCAAAGCTGAAGAGCTCGGAAAGGAGAAAAGAAAAGCTGAAATAGAAGCTAGAGACACTCGAAAAAGATCATCGAGTAAAATTTTTCATTCAGTGCATAAGAAGTTCAGAGATAACCCCAGCCAACATAAAGCTACTTCAGACTTGCCTAGACGTGATCGACCTCCAGTGAGTTCCCGAGCCACTTCGATGGCTAGTGTTGGTAATGTTCCACAGAACCGGGTCGAGTGTAAACATTGTGGGAAATGGCATTCTGGAAGTTGTAGAGTTCGTGATCGGTCCTGCTTTAAATGTGGATCGTCGGACGATTTTATTCGAGAGTGCCCGATGTTAACCGAGCAGAATACAGCTCAGAACACTAGACCGAGCAGCGCGCCAGCACGGGGCAGACCACTTAGACATTTAGGCAATGTAGGCGGCAGTCAGAGAGATGAAAGACACTGTAGTTTGATCAGAGGCCTGAGCACCAGCTACAGCTTATGTTGTACGAGCCAAAGAGGATGCTTCTTCCCCAGATGTTATTACCGGTACTTTCACACTTTATGATACTACTGTGATTGCATTGATTGATCCTGGTTCAACTCATTCATATGTGTGTGAAACTTTAGTATCCAGTAAGACTCTACCTGTTGAGTCTACTGAGTTTGCGATCCGTGTGTCCAGTCCTGTGGGTCATTGTATAATGGTTGATAAAGTATGTAAAGGTTGCCCATTGATGATTCGAGATTCCTGCTTCCCAGCTGATTTAATGTTATTGCCTTTTGATGAATTTGATATAATTCTGGGAATGGACTGGCTAACTTTGTATGATGCAGTGGTGAATTGTAAAAGAAAGATTATTGAGTTAAGATGCCAAAATGGTGAGATCATCCGGGTTGAATCTAATGATTTGAGTGGGTTGGCTACTGTAATAACCTCGATGTTAGCCCAGAAGAATATGAAAAGAGGATGTGAAGCTTATTTGGCTTATGTGCTGGATAACAAAGTATCCGAAAAACAGATTGAATCAGTACCAGTTGTGTGTGAATACCCAGATGTGTTCCCTGAAGAATTACCGGGTCTACCACTAGCGCGAGAAGTTGAGTTTGGCATTGAACTAGTTCCCGGGACAACTCCGATTTCAATAGCTCCGTATCGGATGGCACCTACTGAGTTGAAAGAATTGAAAGCACAGTTGCAAGAGTTGACAGATAGGGGTTTTGCACGACCGAGTTTCTCACCGTGGGGTGCACCAGTTCTGTTTGTGAAAAAGAAAGACGGGACTATGCGAATGTGTATTGATTATCGGCAGCTGAATAAAGTGACAATAAAGAATAAATACCCGTTACCCCGAATTGATGATTTGTTTGACCAGTTGAAAGGGGCTTCGGTATTTTCAAAGATAGATTTGAGATTGGGCTATTATCAGTTGCGAGTCAGAGATACGGATGTGCCAAAGACTGCGTTCCGAACGAGGTACGAACACTTTGAGTTTCTGGTTATGCCTTTTGGACTTACTAATGCACCTGCTGTTTTTATGGATCTGATGAATCGGGTCTTCAGACCGGTTTTGGATCGATTTGTAGTAGTGTTTATTGATGATATACTGATCTACTCCAAAGATGAAATCGAGCATGCCGAGCATTTGAGATTGGTGCTACTAACTTTGCGAGATAAACAGTTGTATGCAAAGTTTAGTAAGTGTGAATTTTGGATGAAGGAAGTTAGTTTTTTGGGTCATGTCGTGTCAGCATCGGGTATTCGTGTTGACCCGAGCAAAATATCGGCTATTATTGATTGGAAACCACCAAAGAATGTTTCTGAAATCCGAAGCTTTTTGGGACTTGCGGGTTATTATCGATGATTTGTGAAAGGTTTTTCTATGATAGCTACCCCGTTGACAAAGCTATTGCAGAAAGATGTCAGGTTCGAGTGGTCGAAAAAGTGTCAGAAAAGCTTCGATCAGTTGAAAGCCCTTTTGACCGAAGCTCCAGTGTTAGTTCAGCCTGAATCAAGTAAAGAATTTGTTGTTTATTCTGATGCTTCTTTGAATGGTTTGGGCTGCATTTTGATGCAGGAAGGCAAAGTCGTAGCCTACGCTTCGAGACAATTGAAGCCGCATGAAAGAAATTACCCGACACATGATTTAGAACTCGCAGCTATTGTGTTCGCATTGAAAATTTGGCGTCATTATTTATACGGTGAGAAATGTCATGTTTACTCGGATCACAAAAGTCTTAAGTATTTGATGACTCAGAAAGATCTAAACTTGAGACAACGCAGATGGTTAGAACTGTTGAAAGACTATGAGTTGGTGATTGACTACCATCCAGGAAAGCTAACATTGTCGCAGATGCGTTAAGTCAAAAATCATTGTTTTCTCTTCGTGCATTGAACACACAGATGGTTATGTCAGGTGATAGTTCGATCATAGCCGAGTTAAAAGCAAGACTGATGTTTATTCAGCAAATTTGTGATGCACAAAAAGTTGACAAAGATATGACGGTTAAACGAGTTCAGTGTGAAAGTAATGCAGAGTCAAAGTTTTGAATTGATGAAAATGACTGTTTGAAATACAAAGGCCGAATGTGTATACCGAGGAACGTGGACTTGATTCAGATGTTATTGAATGAGGCTCATAATAGTCAAATGTCGATACATCCGGGTAGCACGAAAATGTATAATGACTTGAAGCAGTTCTACTGGTGGCCTGGTATGAAACGGGATATATCTGAATTTGTTTCAAGGTGTTTAATATGTCAACAAGTCAAAGCTGAACATCAGGTGCCTTCTGGATTACTTCAGCCAATTATGATACCTGAGTGGAAATGGGATAGAATAACAATGGATTTCGTGTCAGGTTTGCCTACGACACCGAGTAAGAAAGATGCAGTCTGGGTTATAGTTGATAGACTGACTAAATCAGCTCACTTTGTGCCAGTTCGTACAGACTATTCACTCGATAAGCTTGCTAAATTGTATGTATCTAAAATTGTGAAATTACATGGTGTACCGAGTTCCATTGTTTCAGACAAAGACCCGAGATTCACATCGCTGTTTTGGAAGAAGTTGCAAGATGCTTTAGGTACTAAACTTTATTTTAGTACAACTTTCCATCCGCAGACAGACGGTCAGTCTGAACGAACCATCCAGATACTTGAGGACATGTTGAGATGTTGTGTTCTTGAGTTTGAAGGTACGTGGGAAAGGTACTTACCTCCGGTTGAATTTGCTTATAATAACAGTTTTCAAACTAGTATTAAAATGGCACCATACGAAGCTCTTTATGGTCGCAAATGTCGTACACCGTTGTAACACCCGGGTTTTAGGGGTTATGCATTTAGTGCATAACTCAGGTGTTGGCATACTTCAGTGTGTGGTTGGGTGAGTTTTAGGGGTCTTAAGAACTCTAAAAGGTAGTGGAATGCCTTAGGAATTTTTGAGTTTTAGTGATAAGAAGGGGAGCTTGGCTAGAGGTGTCTTAAGAGAAATGTTTGGGGGGGTTAGACACAAGAACTGAGTTAGTAGAGTGGCAAGGGAGGCGCCACTAAGAGCTTGGGGAAGTGATGCCTCAAGAACCAGAAGGGGGGCCAGTGTTCGAGCTGCAAGAGCATCACTTTTGCCTTTGTTTTTGCGTCAAGAGGGCTAGGTGATGGACGACTAGAAGGCTTTTAAGTAGATGAGGATAATGTTTATATTTATCTAGTTATTTATTTTAGAAGTGTAGGATAATTATTTATTATTATTGATTTTCTTTTATTTATTTTGAATTAGCTAGGTGATAGAAGTAGGGATATAGGGTGGACTCATTCAAACTTTTTGAATGAGTGTCAGGGAGGTAAAATAGGAGAAAACCTTGGGATTTAGGAGGAGGGGAGCTAGTGGCCAGTTTTGGGGAGCTTGGGGGGAGGGCATTTTCGGTTTTGTTGAGGGTGTTAGGTGGGTGCCGAAAGCTAGTAGTATAAATAGGAGGTGCTCACCCTTTTGGCCACCCTTTTCCCCATTTGTTTCCCTTTGCCAAAATTGTTTCACCATTCCCCTTGTGCCGAATTATTTCTTTTCTTCCCTTAGTCTCTTGCCGAAAGTAAGTCAAAGAAACACTCTCTCTTTTCCTTTTATTTTCTTGAAGCCAAAACCGAAAGTTTGTGCATCTATTTCCTCTCTTCCTACACACTTCTCTTTTAAACTCTGCTTAAGCCAAAATCACCCCTGAAGGTTACCTTTGCCGAATATCCCAACTCCATCTAGGAGTCATTGACGAATCACTCAGTCTCTCATCTTTTCTCTGCTTTGTTGCAAACCCCTGAAGCCGAACCTTACTTTCTTGTGGTGGCCGATTCTTTGTTAGAGCAAGAGGGTGGTTAGCAAGGTAAGAGTGCGATAGCTTTCTTTGTTTTGAGGATTTATGTCATGGCCGAATGGCATTTAGTTTTCTTTTAAGTGTTCTAAGGCCATTTGTAGGGGAGGCAGAGCCTAACGCAGGAGATCTTTTCGGGAGTTGTGTAGTCAGCGCTTGCTGAAGCATTAAGTGACCTTCGGGATTCAAGTTGAGTGGTAAGGATATTTGGTAAAGAGTTAATACTTAGATTTATGATTTTGGACTTATGATTTGGAGGTTTAACCAGTTGACCTGATTAAAGCGTTTTGATGGAGGCGAATACCAGTCAAGGTGGGCAAGGGAAAGTCTCTATTCCGAAGTTCAAGAAAAGAGCTGTCTCGGCGGTTCGGGATTGGCCACCGGGGTGTGGGCCAGCAGCAGGAGAAAGCTATAGGTAGATAGCCGTAGTCTCGTTGAGCGATAGCGTTGGGATCGAGAGTCTAGAACTCCAAGTGATTAGGTGCGTAATCATCGCGCTGTTTCTTCGGTTATTTGCTTGCTAACGTTTATACATATGTATGATGTGTGGTAGCCGATCATACTGGCTTAAGTGGTGAATACCATGTTTGGGTAATCGGATATCAGGTGAGTAAGTTTGCGATATTAAGTTATTATGATGTACACATGTATATATTTACGTATATAAGATGTGGTAATGATGTAAGATGTATACTTATTTTATATGATGATTTGACATGAGGCATTTACAAACATGCATGGGAGTTGGGTTTGATCGAGGAAGGAAGGGTGTACACATTGAAGTACGTGGTCTAATGTTAGCCTCGGGCTACATTAGCGCTTGATGAGTTGCTGTGTGCATCATCAAGGGAGATGTTGGCTAGGTGCCCATCTCGGCGGTTGATAGCTGAGTGCATCACCGTAGACGGATTACCGTTGGGATCACTTAAGTGATCGGTGGCTCATCCACGGCCTTGTGCAGCAGGTCTGCCGAGGTAAGATATGTGGGATCACTCGATTGTGATCAGTGTATTAGCCACGGCCTTGAGCAGGGAGTCTGCTAAGGTTGGAGTAATGGACGGACCTAGGTTGGGCTGTGATGTGTGATTGCATGAATGGTTCGTGGATTGTATGGATATGGGCCAAGCCCATACGTGTGGAACATGTGTTATGACTATGCACTGAGCCTGTGGACTCACTCAATTATTTTTCTTAACCATTTCAGGTGATTCATGAGCTTGGACCGGGTTGGAGTGGATACGAGGTGGCCACGCAGAAAAAGAGATTTTGATTATTTTATGCATTTTTATATTATCAGTATTTTGGGAATTTCTTTGATGTAATAAGGGCCTTGTTATTATTTTTGGTATTATTTTATTTATGGTTTGGTTAAATTAAATTACTACATGAAGATGATTTTATTTTTAGCAACCTTTTTACTCAAAATATATGTATGCCAAAGTTTTAATTTGGCCAACTTACAATAACAAAGTTTTACTTATTATTTTAAATGGACATGGTTTTCAAAAGTTAATAAATTTTAATGTTTTTATCCTAAGTCAAAGAGATTTTCAACCGTCTTTCCGCAGTGACATACCCAGATCTGGTCAAGGCTCGTGGGCCGGGTTTGGGGGTGTTACAAATTGGTATCAGAGCCCGGTTCAAAACTCGGCTTTGAGGTTTTGGGCCCGAAAACAGTTTTTTTTAAATGGGCTTTTCGAAAATGTGGACTTTATTTCAAGTTATTCTGGCATGGCACCTGTACCTCCGGCCCGAAGTCCACCAGGTAAGTATTTCTAATTAGTGAAGTGATTTTTATATATGAATTGTTATGGGTTTATTTGGGCTCGTAGATTAGAATATTAAGGCTATTGGACCTTAGGATTAGTTTACTCAAACTTATGCATAAGACTTAAGGACTATTAAACAAACCTGTGAAGTAAGTCGCCGAGTTAAGGTGTGGCAACCACTGTACGCATGTCTAGGAGTGGATTCAGTAAGAGCTTGGTATTTAAGCAGTCCTAGTGACTCACCTCCTCTTTACTCGAATCCTACCTGGTGCGTAGCTACGGTTCACCTTAACCAAGAGGACTTGTTCATAGGCTAAACCGATCATTAAAACCCGAAAGGGATTTAGCCTTATTGTTTTAAAACCCTTAGTTTTAAACTTTTCAAAACTTACCCTTTTGGTTTGTAAACCCTAAATCTGATTTTGAAAGATGTTTTCTCGGTTTACAAAATTACCAAAATGCCCCTAGTGGCAAAATTTACGAAAATACCCCTGGTTGATAAAAAAATTTACCAAAACGCCCTTGGTTTCTAAATTTTATGTTACTCTCGGTTTTTACTAAAATGTTTCTACTTTATAAAAAAATACCGAAAACTTCTGTTTTACAAATATCAAGATATCCTGATTTGGAGAATTTACGAAAATGCCCTTGACTTACAAAATTACTAAAATAACCCCGATTTCTGAAATTTTTGGCAACACCTCTGATTTGGAAACAACTTTTCATGTGACCCCGGGGATTTTGTAAATTCTGAAATATTTTTTTTAGTTGGAAACTATTTTCAAATTGACCCTGATTCATGCCCGAAATACCCCTATAGGAAAATGACAAAATTACCCCTGGGTTAGGAATGAAACTTTGCTTGATCGAAAGAACTACTTCTGGGAACTGTTATTCATAAAATTTGCTCGTGGTTAAACAGTTAAACAAAATTTCTAATTCATAAAACTTTTTAAACAGATTAAGTCGCGACACTAGATATGAGTTCTAGGGGAAGTGGTCGCAATGCTCGTGGACGTGGTAGAGGCAGGATGTCAGTATCGGAACCGGTTGGGTCTGGCTATGGGTCAGAGAACGATGTGCCACCACCACCAGCTGTTGAGGGTGAACATCAGGATCAAACCGGAGGAGACGACGCAGTATCGCAGGCTATGCTGCGGGTGCTTGAGCTAGTGGCAGGAGCCAATGTAGGGAGTGGGACTCGGAAGTCAGTGGCCGAAAGACTTAGGTCGAATGGAGCCGAGGTTTTCAGAGGAGTGTCTGGGGTAGCTCCGAACGTGGCAGAATACTGGCTTGAGGCAGTTGAAAGGATTATGGATGATCTCGACTTGATGAATGAGGAGAAGCTTAAGGGTGTTGTTTCGTTGCTACGAGATGAGGCCTGCCAGTGGTGGCTCACGGTTAAGGAAGGTACCCCTGCCGATCGAGTGGACTGGGGTTACTTTAAGATCAAGTTCGAAGGGAAGTATGTCGGAGCGAGTTATGTGGACGCTTAGAGGAAGGCGTTCCTCAATTTGGTGCAAGGTGGCAAGTCTATAGCGGAGTACGAGGCTGAGTTTCTGCATTTGAGTCGGTATGCTCGGGGCATCGTGGCAACCGATTATGAGAGATGCGTCAGATTTGAAGATGAACTGTGGGATGAACTGCGGGTTTTGATTGCTCCGCAACGAGAAAGAGACTTTTCCATTTTAATGGAGAAAGCTAGGATAGCGGAAGAGGTCAAGAGGACTGAGAGGCAAAATAGAGATAGAGAAAGGAACCGGGATAAGAGGATTTCGGGTCCGTCTGAATCGTTTGAGAGATTCCAGAAAAGATTGAGAGTTGAGACTTCTGCTCGTATTTCTAAGCCAGCTACTGGGAATCCGGATCGTCCATGTGCTCGGTGTGGAAGATACCATGTTGGCGAGTGCTGGAATCGGGATCGAGAATGCTTCAGATGCAAGTCCAAGTCTCATCTGATTAAAGATTGTCCTCAGGATCTGAATAGGACTCAGACATTAGGCCAGGGTTATGAGCAGCCGGGCAGAGGTGGTCAGCAGGCGACAAGGGGTCATGGTCCGAACCATGGAGGGAATGGTTCCGGCCGAGGTCGTGGAGCTTTAGGGCGCGGTAATGGTGGCACTGAGGCAAGGCAGCCAGGTCTGGTTTATGCAGTCCGTCGGAGGGAGGATAATGATGTGCCAGATGTGTCAGCTGGTAAGTTTCTGTTGCCTGGAATATTCTTTATGGTTTTGTTCGCTATAGTGGCGGTATGTTTTGTTGCTAGTGAAGTATCCAGAACCTTGAGTATGGACTTAGAACTGTGCTTAGAAAGTATGATAGCTCTTTAAGACCAGAGTGCGCAGCTGTAGCGTAGTGTGGTGTTAGTCTAGCCAAGTAATTTCGAGGACGAAATTACTTTTAAGGAGGGCAGAATTGTAACACCCGAGTTTTAGGGGTTATGCATTTAGTGCATAACTCAGGTGTTGGCATACTTCAGTGTGTGGTTGGGTGAGTTTTAGGGGTCTTGAGAACTCTAAAAGGTAGTGGAATGCCTTAGGAATTTTTGAGTTTTAGTGATAAGAAGGGGAGCTTGGCTAGAGGTGTCTTAAGAGAAATGTTTGGGGGGTTTAGACACAAGAACTGAGTTAGTAGAGTAGCAAGGGAGGCGCCACTAAGAGCTTGGGGAAGTGACGCCTCAAGGAGCAGAAGGGGGGCCAGTGTTCGAGCTGCAAGAGCATCATTTTTGCCTTTGTTTTTGCGTCAAGAGGGCTAGGTGATGGACGGCTAGAAGGCTTTTAAGTAGATGAGGATAATGTTTATATTTATCTAGTTATTTATTTTAGAAGTGTAGGATAATCATTTATTATTATTGATTTTCTTTTATTTATTTTGAATTAGCTAGGTGATAGAAGTAGGGATATAGGGTGGACTCATTCAAACTTTTTGAATGAGTGTCAGGGAGGTAAAATAGGAGAAAATCTTGGGATTTAGGAGGAGGGGAGCTAGTGGCCGGTTTTGGGGAGCTTGGGGGGAGGGCATTTTCGGTTTTGTTCAGGGTGTTAGGTGGGTGCCGAAAGCTAATAGTATAAATAGGAGGTGCTCACCCTTTTGGCCACCCTTTTCCCCATTTGTTTCCCTTTGCCAAAATTGTTTCACCATTCCCCTTGTGCCGAATTATTTCTTTTCTTCCCTTAGTCTCTTGCAGAAAGTAAGTCAAAGAAACACTCTCTCTTTTCCTTTTATTTTCTTGAAGCCAAAACCGAAAGTTTGTGCATCTATTTCCTCTCTTCCTACACACTTCTCTTTTAAACTCTGCTTAAGCCGAAATCACCCCTGAAGGTTACCTTTGCCAAATATCCCAACTCCATCTAGGAGTCATTGACGAATCACTCAGTCTCTCATCTTTTCTCTACTTTGTTGCAAACCCCTGAAGCCGAACCTTACTTTCTTGTGGTGGCCGATTCTTTGTTAGAGCAAAAGGGTGGTTAGCAAGGTAAGAGTGCGATAGCTTTCTTTGTTTTGAGGATTTATGTCATGGCCGAATGGCCTTTAGTTTTCTTTTAAGTGTTCTAAGGCCGTTTGTAGGGGAGGCAGAGCCTAACGCAGGAGATCTTTTCGGGAGTTGTGTAGTCAGCGCTTGCTGAAGCATTAAGTGACCTTCGGGATTCAAGTTGAGTGGTAAGGATATTTGGTAAAGAGTTAATACTTAGATTTATGATTTTGGACTTATGATTTGGAGGTTTAACCGGTTGACCTGATTAAAGCGTTTTGATGGAGGCGAATACCAGTCAAGGTGGGCAAGGGAAAGTCTCTATTCCAAAGTTCAAGAAAAGAGCTGTCTCGGCGGTTCGGGATTGGCCACCGGGGTATGGGCCAGCAGCAGGAGAAAGCTATAGGCAGATAGCCGTAGTCTCGTTGAGCGATAGCGTTGGGATCGAGAGTCTAGAACTCCAAGTGATTAGGTGCGTAATCATCGCACTGTTTCTTCGATTATTTGCTTGCTAACGTTTATACATATGTATGATGTGTGGTAGCCGATCATAATGGCTTAAGTGGTGAATACCATGTTTGGGTAATCGGATATCAGGTGAGTAAGTTTGCGATATTAAGTTATTATGATGTACACATGTATATATTTACGTATATAAGATGTGGTAATGATGTAAGATGTATACTTATTTTATATGATGATTTGACATGAGGCATTTACAAACATGCATGGGAGTTGGGTTTGATCGAGGAAGGAAGGGTGTACACATTGAAGTACGTGGTCTAATGTTAGCCTCGGGCTACATTAGCGCTTGATGAGTTGCTGTGTGCATCATCAAGGGAGATGTTGGCTAGGTGCCCATCTTCGCGGTTGATAGCTGAGTGCATCACCGTAGACGGATTACCATTGGGATCACTTACGTGATTGGTGGCTCAGCCACGGCCTTGTGCAGCAGGTCTGCCGAGGTAAGATATGTGGGATCACTCGATTGTGATCGGTGGATTAGCCACGGCCTTGAGCAGGGAGTCTGCTAAGGTTAGAGTAATGGACGGACCTAGGTTGGGCTGTGATGCATGATTGCATGAATGGTTCGTGGATTGTATGGATATGGGCCTAGCCCATACGTGTGGAACATGTGTTATGATTATGCACTGAGCCTGTGGACTCACTCAATTATTTTTCTTAACTATTTCAGGTGATTCATGAGCTTGGACCAGGTTGGAGTGGATACGAGGTGGCCATGCAGAAAAAGATATTTTGATTATTTTATGCATTTTTATATTATCAGTATTTTGGGAATTTCTTTGATGTAATAAGGGCCTTGTTATTATTTTTGGTATTATTTTATTTATGGTTTGGTTAAATTAAATTACTACATGAAGATGATTTTATTTTTAGCAACCTATTTACTCAAAATATATGTATGCTAAAGTTTTAATTTGGCCAACTTACAATAACAAAGTTTTACTTATTATTTTAAATGGACATGGTTTTCAAAAGTTAATAAATTTTAATGTTTTTATCCTAAGTCAAAAAGATTTTCAACCGTCTTTCCGCAGTGACTTACCCAGATCCGGTCAAGGCTCGTGGGCCGGGTTTGGGGGTGTTACAACCGTTGTATTGGACTGAGCTCAGTGAGAACAAGATACACGGGGTTGATTTGATTAAAGAGACCGAACAAAAAGTAGTAGTGATCAGAGATACCTTGAAAGCTGCCTCAGATCGACAAAAGTCCTATGCTGATTTAAAACGTAAAGACATTGAATTTCAGGTCGGAGATCGAGTATTCTTGAAGGTTTCTCCGTGGACGAATGTACTCCGATTTGGTCGGAAAGGCAAGTTGAGTCCGAGATTCATAGGACCGTATGAAATCATCGAACGAATTGGGCCTGTTGCGTATAGATTGAAGTTGCCCTATGAATTAGAAAAGATACATGATGTATTTCACGTTTCGATGCTTCGTAAGTATAGATCAGACCTGTCACATGTGATCACTCCGTCAGAGGTTGAAATCCGAAATGATATGACATATGATGAAGAACCGATCCATATCTTAGCTCGGGAAATGAAAGAGTTGAGAAACAAGAAAATTCCGTTAGTGAAAGTGTTATGGAATAGGCACAGAATTGAAGAGGCTACGTGGGAGCCCGAGGACTCATTGAGGCAACATTATCCAACTTTGTTTAATGGTAAGATTTTCGAGGACGAAAATTCTTAAGGGGGGAGAGTTGTAATAGTCCGAATTTGACCCTAATCGGAACGGTGGTTTCGGGGCCACGAATCCGAGTCCGGAAAATTTTTAATATTATTTTTGGTGCTAATTATATGTGATTTATTATATGTGAAAGTTTCGTATAAATATTTTATTGATTGAGTGCTTAACTTAAGTGAAAGGATTAAATTGAATAAGTGGAAAAATAATAGCTTTTGTGAGATTAGTAGCCAAATCGAATTGTTTTCTTTGAAGTAGGTATTGAAGTGATAAATTAGCCATTTTGATTTTTTATGATGGATGGTTAGTGAAATAAAATAATACTAAGTGGATGTTTATTTTATAAAATGAAAAAAAATGTAGTTGTATCAAATAGGAGGGTTTAAATGAATTGCTCCTTGAAAGATTGGACTTGCATGTCAAATACCCCATTTTTAATGATGATGGACGGCATGATAATTAAGGTTCCTATTTAATTCTTTTATTATAGTTAGTGGTATGACATAGGTATTATATTTTGATTATTATAATAAAAACAAGGAAAAGATGATAAGAAAGAAAAAGAATTACCTTCCATCTTCTTTCTCCATCTGCCGAAATTATTAACCAAGAAAAGAAGAAAAGAAAAACCATTCAAACCTCCATGGCCGGACCTTGCATGCATTCTTAAGGTGAGTTAGCAAGCTCCAATCTTGATAATTCATGCACAATTATGTTAGTAGGCTTGTGCACTATCAATTTCGTGTAAAAATTTTGAGTTTAAAGCTTCCTTTAGATTCGGCTATTAGTAATAAATATGCCATATTTATGTTTGATAAAGAAACCTTGATCTTGGTTAGTTTATTAGCATGTTGATTAAAGAAAATAAGTTTGAGTTATGGCTTGGGTATTTTGGAAGCAATCGGTTGGAAGCTAAGTGGCTAGACCGAATGGTTTTATGAACCTAGGAAATGAAGTTTAAGATTCGGCTACTAGGGGAAATAGTTGGATTTCAAAAAAAAAAATTATTAAGAATAATATGTTTAGGACTTATTTGAATTGGGTGAGAACTTATAAGGGTAAATTAATAAGAACTATAAAACTTTGCAATTTGATTGAATTGAGTTAGATTAAGTGGAAATTATTTGAACCAAACCTCATTTGATATTTCATAGATCGGGAACAAAAAGAGAAGGAGCTAAACCAGGGAAAAACTAAGGTGAACGAATAGCCAGAAATTTCGAATCTATCGACTTCTAAGGTAAGTCCTTAAGCAAATTTATGTCAAAGAATTATTTATGAACTTAGTATAAAATAAATTTGGAAATTTGAGGCATGAAAATACATGTTGGCCGAATATACGGGTATGAATTTGTAGTAAATTTATTTGTTGAATATACTGTGAAAAATTATGTTTGATTTAATATGTGAAAGTAATATGTTGCAAATGAGATAGTTGTGATTATTAGCATCAAGTAATGTGTGTTGGAATGTTGAAAATGTCGAAAATTCGGGCTTTGAGCCTAGCAGGCCTTGTGCCGGTGATCTAATTCGGGCTTAATGCCTAGCAGGCCTTGTGCCGGTGAATTAATTCGGGCTTAATGCCTAGCAGGCTAAATGCCGGTGTTTTAAATCTCGGACTTCAAGTCTAGCAGGCGGGGTGCCGGTGTATGTGATTTGATTTAGTGTGTAGCTTGTTATATGCTGGTAAGTTATCTATTCCTGAATTTAGTTACGAAATGGTAAAGTTATAAAACAAATCATGGAAGCTTAAGTTTATGAAAGTGAATTGGTAAGTTCGGCTATAAGGTATGTATTGTGTATACTTTAATGTCATGATTATAAGCTATGATGATAAATAAATGTAACGATGAAAGGAATTGATGTACATATGATAGATGGAATTTGATTATATGTATACTATGAGTGAATTAGTTATTTAAAATCATGAAAGAAGTAAAAGTCGATGTAGTTATATATAATGGAATGGGATATTCGGTTTTGGTAGATTAAATATTAAGTCATGAACGTTTGATGTTAAGGAATGTTTATTTAAAAGCTTATATACTTGAATGTTACATTAAAGTTGCTTAAGACTTACGAAGCTAGTAAGCTTACTTTGTGTGTATCCCTTGTTTGTTTTATAGATTTTGTTAAAGCTACGGGCTCAGAGGATCTTCGGAGAAGTCAACCACACTGTCAACTCTTTTGGTACTTATAAACCTAGTTTGAACTTAAGGCATGTATAGGCTAGCTTAAGGTTTGAATGATATTTAGTTGATGTATATAAGCCATGCGAAAATGGCTTGTCCATCTTGTAAATCTTGGAATTTATATTTTGGCTTGATGATTATGTTTGGTTGTGTTTTTGGTTGATTTGGTTTTAGTATATATATATGTATGGTTAATGTATAGAGTTTAAATGAAATGGAGTAAGGAGGTTATAAACTAGTTAATCATATTTTGCAATGAAACGGTTTTTAGTTAGCAGCAGTGATGTGATTTTGAAAACTCACCAAAAATAGGAGAAATTGAATTAGAAATTGAATAAGATATAGAATTAAAGCTTATTGTGTCTATTTTGATATGAAAGAAATAGAGTAGGCAAATGAATTTTATATTATGAGATATTTAAATTTTAGTGAGACTTGTTCTGAATGACTTCGTGATTCCCTGTTCTATCATGGAAAAATTGTTAAAAATTGTACAAAAATAATCATGGAGCATAGTTTATATGTTTAGAATCCTTAATGAGCCTATTTTTGATTTGAATAAAGAAAAACATTATTGAAATTCTTTACAATGCGATAACTGAGTTTTTGTAAAGATTGGTCAGAACCATCAAATAGTGAAATAGGAGAACTTTTGATGAATAAACTGTACTAATTTGCTTTATGAAAAATTCTAGAAAAATTATGGCAAGAAGATATATGATTCTAGTTTCAAGGAAAATTTGCGGATCTAAATTTTGAGTTTTGTAACTCAAGTTATGGTCAATTTAGTCAACATGACGCAGTTAGACAGTTTTAATTTTTATGCCCCAAATTAGTAGTCAAGTCTAGTAATGCCTCATACTCGACTCCGGCAACGGTCTCGGGTAAGGGGTGTTACAGGTAAGCGTAAATAAGAGTAAGTATGACAATGTACTTGAGAACTTGTGCTGTATTTGTTCTATGAGATAAATGGATTTTACTATGTATATTTATGCTGCTATTTTAATTCATGCAAACTTACTAAGCTATATGTTTACCCTTCTCTTTTCCCTCTTCCTTGTAGTATTGCCAAGCTAGCTCAGGGACCGTAGAACGTTGGAGCTCAGATCACACTATCAATCATTCTTTTGGTATAGTAAAGTTGACTTATTTTGAGTATGGCATGTATAGAAACTAGGTCATCTTGTGTTATGTCATATTTGAAAGCCAAAGTGTTGGCTACTAATGCCATACGCTCATTTTGTAAATGGCCATTAGGAATTGAACGGTATTTGTCAAGTTTCATATTTTAATGGTGATGAGTTTTATGAAGTGAAAGTTCATGCAAATGATGAATTAAATTGTGAAGTGTATGAAAGATGATTAGTGGTTCTTCATAGTGTATTATTGCCATTTTATGTGATGCTTGTGTTGGTATATGTGTGTTTATGTTTCAGGGTGGCAATTGACTTGAAACATAGCCTTCTAATTGTCCACATGGGTAGACACACGGGCGTGTGTCTAGGCCATGTGCGACACACGGTCAGCCCTATGGGTGTGTTGTTAGGCCATGTGTCCCCTACATCAAATTTGCGAGAACTCGATTTATTACACGAGCCAGCACACGGGCATGTGCATAGGCTGTGTGCCCCTTAAGAGTTTGCTGACGTCATAAACAAAATACCCAGGTTTTCACACACGGGTGAGGACACGGGCGTGTCTAGGCCATGTGAGGGACACGGGCCATTGACATGGGCATATGCCCGGCCGTGTGAAAACCTCTATAGGTTCAAAATGAAAAATAAATTACACATGGGCTGGGAACATGGGCGTGTGTGACTACACGACTTGCCCACACGGGCGTGTGGTCCTGGTTAGAAAAAAATTTTCTCTGTGTACAAAAGTTTTTGGTTTAATTCCGTAACCTCCCTAATGTATGCTTAGGGCCTCGTAGGCCCATTATAAGGGTGTTATGTTTATGAATGAGAAGTTTTAAATTGAAATAAAATTTTATAACCCAAAGTTGTATGTTCAAGCTAGTTAAGTTCGGTAATGCCTCGTATTCATTTCCGGTGTCGAACACGGGTAAAGGGTGTTACATTTAATGGTATCAGAGCTACGATTTAGTCTATTCTCGGACTAACGTAGTGTATACATGAGTCTAGCTATACATGCCATACATATGAGCATTTATGTAATGATAGTGTGACAACTCCTGATGATTTAAATTGTGTTTTCATATAGTAAATAGATCCCGATAAAGCTGTGGTGGATGATGTAGGCTCCCGCCGAAGGGACGGTGCCAAATGAAAATGAGAATAGACCTACAACCTGAGTCAGGGGGGAGGAGAAGAGGTTAGGGAAGCCTTTCTCCACATTATGAATGCATGGTATACGGAGTTCGTTCGTACGAACCCGAATGCACAACCCCCTCCACCCCTACCTATTCCTCAGTCTACCCCAGTAGCTCCCCAAGTGGTAGAAATGGTAAGAAGAGAAAAGCCTCCGGTTGATAGAATCGGAAAGCAAGGAGCCGAAGAATTCAGGGCTAGTAAAGATGATGACCTGGAAAGAGCAGAATTCTGGCTTGAAAATACCATCAGGGTATTTGATGAGTTGTCTTGCACACCTAAAAAGTGCATGAAGTGTGTGGTTTCTCTTTTGAGAGATTCTGCTTATCAATGGTGGAACACCCTTGTGTCGGTTATACCAAGGGAAAATATCATATGGGAGTTTTTCCAAGAAGAGTTATGGAAGAAGTATATTAGCCAGAGGTTTATCGATCAGGAAAGAAAGGAATTCCTTGAACTGAAACAAGGTAGGATGACAGTAACCGAATATGAGCGTGAGTTTGTAACGCTCAGCAAATACGCTCGATAGTGTGTATCCACTGAAGCTATTATGTGTAAACGGTTTGAGGACGGATTAAATCAAGACATCAAATCGTTTGTTGGTGTCCTCGAATTGAAGGAATTTGTTGTGCTAGTGGATCGGGCTTGTAAGGCCGAGGAATTGGTGAAAGAGAAAAGAAAAGCTGAGATGGAGTCTCGTGACTCAAGAAAGAGACAAATGAACATTTTTTTTCAATCTTCATCCAAGAAGTCAAGAGACTTCTCTACTCCATCAGCTACTCCAGCCGGGTTTTCAAACAGAAGTAAGAGTAAATAGTACTCAGGGATCAAGGCTTAGACTACTTCAGTTGTAAGCGTTGGGAACACTCGGCCTAACCGACCGAAATGCCCACAGTGTGGCAGACGTCACCCTTGTGAGTGCTGAGTGCATGAGAAGGCTTGTTTTAAGTGTGGTTCCCAAGATTATTTTATTAGAGAATGCCTTGAGATGGTTGAAAAGGAGAAAATTTAGAGTGCGAGATTGGGAAGCACTACTAGAGGGAGACAACAGAGAAACCCGGGAAGTGGGATGAGTAGTAAGAGTACTCCCAGAGAGCAGGCTGCAAGATCTGAGGGTAGAGCGCCTGCGAGGACTTATGCCATTCGCGCTTGCGAAGAGGCGTCATCCCCTGATGTAGTTACGGGTACATTTTCTCTCCATGATACTAATGTTGTTACTTTAATTGATCCGGGGTCTACCCATTCATACATTTGCATGAAATTAGTATCTAGTATGAGCATGCCTGTAGAGTCTACAGAATTTGTGATAAAAGTGTCCAATCCTTTAGGCAAGAGTGTATTAGTTGATAAGGTATGCAAAGATTGCCCATTGATGATTAGAGGTCATTATTTTAAGGCAAATCTCATGCTATTGCCATTTGATGAATTCAATATAATTCTTGGTATGGACTGGTTAACCACTCATGATATGACAGTAAATTGTGGAAAGAAATATATTAAATTGAGATGTGAAAATGTGGACACTCTTCGTGTTGAATCAGATGAACAAGACAGATCGTTTGTAGTGATCTCTCATATGTCTGCTCAGAGGTATGTAAGAAAGGGGTATGAAGCATATCTTGCTTTTTTATGAATGCTAAAGAAACTGAGTTAAAGATTGAATCAGTGCCGATAGTATGTGAGTACCCAAATGTATTCCCAGAAGAATTGCTAGGGTTGCCTCCTGTTAGATAGGTTGAATTTGGCATCGAGTTAGCTCCAGGTACGGCACCTATATCGATATTACATACATTAAATAATGCATTTCAATAGTTTTTGTGGGGTGCGCCTCTTATTTCAATATTTTTTTCTTTTAATTAAACTTTGCTATCTTTTCCAAGTTGAACTCTGATTAATCTAAGAATATTTTAGTCATATTAGGACTTTAATATTAGCCTATTTAAAGGGTCTTTGTAACCTTATTTTAAAGATTTTTTTAGAATATCTCTTATGTGAGGTTTGATGAAGAGTTTTTGAGAGAACTTTGTATTCGGGTTTTGGGTTTTGCTCACTTAGGTTATTTTCTCCATCTTGTACTCTTTGCTGGTTTGTCGATTAGTGAAGTTTTCTTTGTCCATAATTTTTTATCCTTTTTAGAGGAGTTTTTCATGTAAAATTTGTGTTTTTGGTTTTCTCTACTTTTCTATTTTATTGTTTATATGGGTCGATTCCCAATAAATTGGTATCATAGCTTGATTTGAATTTTGCATACAACCGGTTCAGAGATGGCAATGAGATACGATATCAAGTAGTTCAATGGGATCATAAATTTCAGTCTTTGACAAGTTTGAATGATGACAATTCTGGTTAAGAACGGTCTAAAGAAGGTCATTACAACGCAAAAACTTGCGGATATGAATCAGACAGAATGAGAAGAGCTTAATGAGAAGGCACTATCAACGATTCAGTTGTGCCTCACGAACAATGTATTGTAGAAGGTGCTTACAAAGAAAACTCATTCCAGAATGTTATAGGTTGGGTCACATAAATTTGCGTGTTCGATCTTCTCCAGTTCTATTATCCATTGTTTATACGAGTCAATCCCCAACAAATTGGTATTAAATCTTGGTTCAGATTCTGCAATTGACACATTCAGATTTGACAACAACGAAGTTTGATATTGAAAGGTTCGATGAAATCACAAATTTTAGTTTATGGTAAGTTCGAATAGCGATAATTTTGGTTCAAAACAGTCTGAAGAAGGTCATTACCAGGCAAAAACCTGAAATCCTAGACGAGTTAGAATGAGAAGAGCTTGATAAGAAGGCTCTGTCAACAATTCAATTGTGCCTCAGGAACAATATGTTGTAGTATGTGCTTACAGAGAAAATGGCAATAGCCTTATGGAGAAAATTAGAAACCCTATACATGACAAAGTCTCTGGCTAATCGATCGGCGTTTAAACAATGGTTATACACATAAATGATATGAAGAACCTTAGGGTCACATCAGTCAATTTGTTACTTTCTTGAATGATCTGAAGAATGTCCAGATTAACATAGATAATGAAGATCAGGCTATGTTATTATCGTGCTCTTTTCCCCATTCGTTAAAACTTTTAGGGAGACCTTAATTTATGGTAGAGATAAACTCTCATTTAAGGATGTGACATTGATTTATGGTAGAGAAAAAGGATAAAGTCCTTGATTTATGGTAGAGAAAAAGGATAAGGACCTCTCTTCAAAGTAAGAGCTCCATGAGATACCTTAATGCCGCTTGACTCGATGGAAATCCTACAATCCTTTGAGTCTAAATTTCTCAAGGAGATGAGATTCTTCTTTAAATCAGGCACATACCTGGCATTTGATAGTGTCCTAATGATTTTGTCGTGCATCCTGATTTGAACAGTACCGATACCGGTTACCTTACAAGGTGAATTGTTTCCCATAAGCAAAACTCCACCTTCAACTGGACTATATTTTGAGACCTTCAACTGGATTATATGAAAGGTCCTTCTCCTTTTTCTTAGAGAATAAGTTGATTGTTTTAGTTGGAGATTAATGTTTTTATAGGATTATTAATGATTATTTAAAAGATAAAATTAACACTTAAATTAGTGATAAGGACTTATCTCTTTAGCGGTTGGTCAATGTTTGAAGAAGGCTAATGAATATTACGTTTGTTGGTGTCTTCAAGGGGTAGTTTTTTAATTTCTTTTGTAAACAATTTCTTTATGCTTACACTTGTTATTTTTGTGACGCTCTTGTTAATTTTTCTTGGAGATAAATTATTGATTATAAATAAGGTTGTTTGGGCTGAGTGATTTGTAACAATTAGGTTCATTGTCGGTGTAACATCTAGAATTTTTAGTGGTACCAAAAATGGTGGTTTCGAAACCCTGATTTTCAATGATCGAGCCCAAAATTATTATAGAATTATATTAAGTCTCGGTCCAATAATTTTAGTGGTTGAATAGTTAATTAAAGAAAAAAAAGACTAAATCGTAAAAGACATAAAACTTAATCGTTATTGATTTTTATTAGCTAAAATGCATGATTAATGCTTGTTAAGGATTTAAATGTTAATTTACCCATTTTTAGATTAGTGTACGATTTCTACTTGATTTTATAATAATAATTTTGTTAAAAGTTAAGTTAAAATTTAAGTTAAAATATATTAAACATAAAACTTAAGTGGATGGCCATTTGGTTTTATATCTTTTCTTCTTTACTTAACCAAGCCACCATTGTTAATAGCTTAAGGAATTCAGTCACTCTTCCTTACCTTGCATGGTGAGTAATTCAAACTTGTTTTTTCATTTTTTTTTTTTTTGTGTTTTTGAGATCGTTGTAGCTTAATCTAGCTAACCCAGGGACTATTTCATAAAACTGTTAAAGTTTTTGAAACTTGCCATTAATGATTTTTAGTTATTCATGAGGTTAAATGATGAATTTATGAGCTTGGTTGTTGAATAGGACTATTGTGTAAAAGAAATTTGGTTAGTTTTGAATATGGAGTAATATGAAAATATGTTAAGTTTAGCATAAAAATTCTGTAAATCTTAGTTTTTGAAGGCTGCTTAAGGATGAAATTATAATCGGTTTTGAGTATTGGGGTTTAAATGTGGAAATTATAATAGTTTCAGTTTCAGAGACTGTAACAGCTTGGTTTAGACCCTAGTCGGAATAGTGGTTTCGAGACCACAAATCCGAGGTCGAAATAATATTTTAATATTATTTTTGGTGTTTAATATATGTGATATAGCCTGCGTGAAAATTTTGTGTGGTAATTTTATTGACTGTGTATCAAATTAAGATAAAGGACTTAATCGCATAAAGTGCAAAATGCTATGTGCTGATTGTTAAGTGCTTAATTGTTGTTGTCTTTATAAATTGGAGGACATATGAGGCAATTAAGCCATTATTAAGTTAGTGGATTGTGGATGGACATTTATAACCAATTATAATGTATGTTATAATGTTTTATAATAAGGGTAAAATAGTAAAGTTTGTATTATTGTGTATTAAATAAAACAAAAAGAAAGATGAAACCATGTTCATCTTCTTGGTGCCGAAATTAGAAAAGAAAAAGGAGGAAGAAAAGCTTTGAAATTTCAGCTAGGGTTAAGCTTGATTTAAGGTATGTTTGAGCTCGGTTTTTGATAATATCTACGTTTTCGTGATCGTTGCTTCGTGCTCTTTCAAACCCATGCTTAAATTTGTGAATTTATGATGTTTTTGAAAAGTACCATTGATGAACATGTGAGTTATTGAATGTTTGATGGTGGAAAATGAAAGATATGTGTTTGGTTAATATAGTTTGCCTTTGAAGTTTTGATGAATTTGTGTAATATGGGTTTAATTGTGAAAATGAGAAATGGAAGGACTAAAATGTGAAATAAATGAAATGTGCGGGCTTGAATTAGCTGGGAAGAATTCGGCTAAGCTTGTGTGAGTAGAAATTTGATGTATTTTGTGATTTTGTGAATTAGGGACTAAAGTGTCAAAATGTGAAAATGTAAGGGCTATTTTGTAAAATGCCCTAAATAAGTGTGTATGGACTTAATTGAATGAATTGGTGATTGAATGGATTGAATTTGAATGTGTATAGAACAAGAAAGGAGAGGTTCAGATCGAGATCGAGGCAAAGATAAAGTGCTCGATTAATCGACCGTTTCGGTATTTCGACATCCGAGGTAAGTTCGGACATAATACGTGTATTTAACTATGTTAATGCTATGAAATGAATGGTATGATATTATTGAATTATGAATGCTATGTGAGAGCTTGAGTTACGTGGCACTAAGTGTGCTTATTCGAAAATGTGAACGAGATGATTAGCACTGTGTGTGCGAAATAATATAAGCTTCGGCTTTATAGTTGGCACTGTGTGTGCGATACTGATTTAAGATCGGTTTGATATAGATGCACTAAGTGTGCGATGTTAATTAAGCTTTGGTTAATGATTTGGGCACTAAGTGTGCGATTGAACCGAAGAACAGACGAAAGTTGATCGAAATGAAGTAGTGAGAGTTGAGTAGCATATGTAATCGATAACTATGTGTTGGCTAAGGTACGTTCAGAACCTATATGGTTGATGAAATTATGAATGTGATCATGGAAGGTTAATTGAGCATATTAGCTTTGGATGGTATGGTATATGTGTGTTTGTGAATTAATCTATGTAATGGTTTGTTTTAGTATAATGTATTATGTTACGAACTTACTAAGCTTTGGAAAGCTTACTGTGTGTGTTTCTCTGTTTTGCAGTGTCAGTAAAGCTAGCTCGGATTCGGGATCGTCAGTATCTCAATCACACTATCGGCAATCTATTTTGGTACTTACAAAGATGTGTATATAATGTAATATGACATGTATAGGCTAGTTGTTTTGAAATTCAATTGAGATGTGTAAATAGCCATGTGATGTGGCTAGATAAATGTTGGTAAAATGCATAAATGATTATGGTATATGAAGTAAGTTTTGGTATGGTTTGATGGTAATGAAAATGTCTTAAGAATGGTAAGCTTAGTGATGGATTGAAGCTAATATGATCTAGTGATATTGAGGATGAATCATGTTTGGTAATGTATGTGTTCTAGTTGTGCAATTATGTATATAATTTGACATGATTAGACATGAGATTAGGTAGGATGGTATGTTGAATATTTGACATGTTTTTAGTTGCCAAATTGTGTATGAAAAGATGTTTAATTGTGCTTGTAAGGATGACCCTTGTTTGGGTGGCAAATTGGACTGGCGAATGGCCTATTTTGCATACATGGCCAAGGGACACGGGCGTGTGTCCCTGCCGTGTGGCTCAAGAGCCATTTCAAAGTGTGCCTGGGCAAGTTACACAGCTGTGGTACATGGGCGTGCCTGGTGGTCGTGTGATCAAGTTAGTAGCTATCTTAATTACATAAAACCAAGGCATACGGGTGTGTCTGGTGGTCGTGTGGACAAGTCAGAATGTATGCTCTGTTTTGGCACGACCTAGACACAAGGGCATGTCTGGTAGCCGTGTGAGGCACACGGCTTGACTACACAGGCGTGTGACTTCTACAGTTTGAAAAAGTTTTAAATTTCAAAGAATTTTCGTAAGTGTTTGGTTTAGTCCCGACCCCTTGCTAGCATGTGATTAAGGTCTTGAAGACCTCAATAAGGGACCATATGTACATAATTGAGTATGCTTATTTGATGATTGACTTTGTGTCGTGAAATGGATGTGAAATGTTCCGATTGTTCGCCTTATAACCCTATTCTGGCAACGGTTTAGGGTTAGGGGTGTTACAGGGACTAAATTGAACAAAATGTAAAAGTTCAGTAAAAATTTATAAAATGAAATTAATAGGTCATATGTAACAACACGATTTAGGGGCTAGCTTGAATAGTGATTTTAGAACCACTAATTCGAGATCGGAGAAAATTAGTTTTAATATTATTTATGTGTTATAGCACGATTATATGAGTTCATGAAAATTTTGGTGCATTAATTTTAGCGATTTCATGCTTAATTGCGAAAAAGGACTAAATCACATAAAGTGAAAAGTTTTGTTCTACAAGCTAAAAGCACCAAATAACCATAGAACCTTAAATTGGAAGCCTTTAAAGTGCAATTAGACCCATAGAAAAGGGTAGGCCGGCCATAGAGACGAAGAAAAGACATGGTCAATAGTTAGGTAACATTTGGTGACAAAATTGATTTTTAATCATAAAATAAAGAAAAGTCACCATCTTCCCCATTTCTCTTCTTCTCTCTACTAAAAATTTCAGCAAAGAAAGGGCCATGGAAGCTTGAAAATTTTCAGCCACTTAAATCCTTGCAAGTAAGTGATTTTGATGGCTATCTTTGATAATTTTTGTACTTTTAGAACCCTTGTAGCATTATCTGGCTAATGAGGGGACTATTTTGCAAGATGGTTGAGAGTCTAGGGTTTTGCCATGAAAACATTTATGTTGTTTTCTGAAATTTTATGGAAGAAGATGAGTCTTGGTTGTTAATTAAACAACTTTTGTGAAAGGAGTTTCCATGAAAACACCTAAAAAGAGACCTTTTTGTAAAGGTTGTAAAAAGATGGTAAATGTGTAAAATAATTGATATTGCGAGTTGTTATAAGAGTAATAATGTTTATCTAGGCTTGTTAAAGGAGGAAATTTGATTAGAATCGATTTACGAGCCTAGGGGCAAAATTGTAATTTTGCCAAAGTATGATTTATGGGTTATTTTAGTCAATGTGGTTATTAAACAAGTGAAATTGTTATTATAGATCAAGAAACACGAAGCCCAGACCGAAACTGAGGCTATCGTGGACTAAATTGAACAATTCCACATATATATTTTGGTACCGAGGTAAGTTTGTGTGAATTTAAGCTACATAATGCTATTATGTTTTTAATTGTTTGATATCATGAGAAATGCCTATTATTTTTAGTAAAATGATAAATGATGCTTCGATGAAAGTATAATGAGATTATGTAAAGCTGAAGTCACGGTTGAGCATCCAGAATAGCAAGGATACTATTATCACGACATGAGAGAATGTAGGTCCCGTATAAGACCATGTTTGGGACATGGCCTCGACACCGAAAGGAGATCTCGTGTACAACCATGTCTAGAACATGGCATCGACATCGATATACGATCTCGTATAAGACCATATCTGGGGTATGGCATCGACATTGAGATATGAGATCCCGTGTAAGGCCATATTTGGGATATGGCATCGGCAACGAGATGTGATCCCATGTAAGACCATATCTGGGATATGGCATTGGCATCGTATTACAAGCATGATGAGATTGAGTATCCTTCGATATTCCAAGTAGTTCAAAGGGTAAAGAGTTAAGTCTATGTTAAAGATGACAATGAGTTAAGTTATGTTCAAGATAGCATAAGTGCTAAACTACGTGATGAAGTGATACAGGTACCCATGAGTAAAACACGAGATATGAATCCGAAGTGTGATATGTGTGTGGTAAGAGTAAATATGTGTAAGTTGTGCCAAGTGTTTGAGAACTTGTGTTGCTATTATTCAATGATATGAATGGATGCTATCATAAGTCTTTATGTTGCTATTTATTTCATGCAAACTTACTAAGCTTTATGCTTACCCTCTCATTTCCCTTTTCCTTGTAGTATCGCCAAGCTAGCTCGGGGATTGTATGACGTCGGAGCTCGGTTCACGCTATCAAACTATTTTTTTGGTATAACTAAGTTTGATTATTTTGGGTATGGCATGTATAGGACTTAGTTATTTTGTTAAATGTCATATTGGTTAGCCAATGTGTTCGCTATTTATGTTACTCAATTCATTTTGTAACTAGTCAAAGGAATTGGCCAATACTAGATAAGTTTTTTCTATTCTATGATAATGAAATTCATGAAGTACAAGTGAGCAAATGAGTTGTGTATGAATTATGTGCATGATGAATGTAGTGTGGATGTCTTGATTTTCGTTATTAGAGGTGCCCTATTGTCACAATGAGTGTTGCATTGAAATGGTATAAGTGTGGTTGCTTTTCAGGGTGGCAATTGGCTTGGTAAATAGCCTTATAAGTGTCCACACGGTTAGGCACACGGGTGTGTGTCTAGGCCATGTGTGACACACGGTCAGCCCCATGGGCGTGTTGGTAAGTCGTGTGTCCTCTGCACCTAATTTGTGAAAAATTTAGCTTGACACACGGGCAAGCACACGGCGTATGACTTGGCCGTGTGCCCTTAGAGTTTCGCTAACGTTATAAACAGAATGTCAAGATTTTCCTACACGGGTTGATACACGGGAGTGCCAAGGCCGTGTGAGGGAAACCGGCCATAGACATAGGCATGTGTCTGGCCGTGTTAAAACCCCTGTAGGTTCAAAATAACATTAAAAGCCCACACAGGCGTGTTCCATTCCACATGGACGTGTGGCCCTGTTGTGAACGAAAATTTTCCAAGTATTCAAAAGTTTCTGGTTTAGTCCCGAACCATTTTGTACGCATGTGTAGGGTTTCGTAGACCTATAATAGGGGCATTAAGATCTCGAATGGAAAGTTTTAATTTGAAGTGAAGTTTTATGGCTCGATGTTGATCATTTGAGCAAGTTAAGTACAGTAATGCCTCGTGCCCAGTTCTAGTGTCGAATACGGGTAAGGGGTGTTACGTCATATGCATAAAAATGAGCATGATAATGTAATTGAAATTGATAAATTGAATTTAACTATTATATAGATAAATGATTGAATTGAACGGAAGAAAATCGGGGAAAAAGGAAAATTGTAGAATAGTCCCTACAAATCAGCTCGTTAGTCGAATAGATTAGGTAAGTGCCAATAGGGTTATGAATTCTGTTAAATACCCCTTTGAACGTTGTAAACGGTTAGGATATGATTGGCATGCCAATAGGGTTAGAATGCACACTTGTACAGGATTGCACTTCAGTGCCTTTGTTTGAACTTTGGTGCCTCTGTTTGCACTACGATGCCTCTGATTGCACAATCGTGTCTTTATTTACACTACGATGCCTCTATATATCATTATGATGCTCTTTAGTGTGGTGTAGTTACCCAAGTATCCGAGTTATGTTACTATAGTTCATCGAGCTACTAAAACTTGTGAATGATCTTCAAAGGACTTACTAAGATATGTGAGTTATTATCAAAAAGATTTACGGACTTAAATGAATATACATGAATGTTTTCGATTGAATATACATGAATGATTTCAATGCAATATATATATGAATTATCTTGATTAAATTATTGATGAACATGAATTATTTGATGATTTAATCCTATGCAAATCTCAACTGTTCTTACAAATTGAATGTAAGGTTATTACAATCTAAGTTGTTTTTAATTAGCTTGAATAAGGTACATTGGTTTAGAATTTAA
Source organism: Gossypium australe (assembly GCA_005393395.2). Classification (NCBI taxonomy): domain Eukaryota; kingdom Viridiplantae; phylum Streptophyta; class Magnoliopsida; order Malvales; family Malvaceae; genus Gossypium; species Gossypium australe. The sequence goes on from CM016625.1 coordinate 56,988,026, forward strand.
TTATGAACTTACTAAGCTATATAGGCTTACTCTGTTTCATTTTCTGATTTCTATAGTTAACGTTTTGCAAAACTGGGTAGTTGAATCAACTTCAAGGCTCACACTATCAAACTTTAGTCTTGGAATATTTTGAATCATTTTATTTCGGTTTTGTGGCCTATATATAGGCTATTTTGGTTTGATAATTTATATTAAAAGTTGAAGTTGTAATATATCATAATGGTGGTTATGTAACAAAATGATTTAAAGATATCCTATGGTATGCATTTGGCAAATGATGAAAGCATGTTTACAAATGGTATGTTTGATCTGATATGGCCACGCCCCGAGCACACTCTTAGACCAGCTCCCTAAGCGTTGCTTGCAATCCCTTGCGAACTGAATTAGTTCGATTCCAGCTTGTTGAGCTCAAATCAGCTCGTTTCCAGCTCAATGAGCTCGTTTGCTCGTTTTGAGTTTATTTTAATTTTTACAATTTTAGTTGTTGGAATAAAATTAATGCATTTAGTTAATTCAGCTAGTTAGCTTAGGTTAATAAATAAGTGTTAATAAATATGTCTTTAATTTGAAAATGTTAAATTAGAGTGTTAAATATGTCCGAGTCTAATACATATTTTTAATGTGCCAGCCAAATTTAATGTGTTTTAGTTATTAAATGTTTTTAATATGTCTAGCTACAGCTGAATTTAATTGGAGTCTTAGCTTAAATACATGTTATAAATATTTCCTAGTTTAAAACTTGTTTTTAATGTATCTTTGAGCTGCCGAATTTATTATGTTTTATTTGAATTAATTTGCTGAATTAATTAGGTGCAGGTACATGCTTGGGACAGCATAAATGCAAGTAAGCTGCTGATTTATTTCTTCCAAGTGAGATGATGGTCCGGTCATTGCAAAAGCCACAACCAGCTGATGATTCTTGTTCCCAAGCTGGCCATTGAGCTCACCAAAGCAGCCTTAAAAGCTTTCACACAAGCTAGACATTCCTTTCACATTGTATGCCCATTCGGTTTTGTGCATTCACACATAAGGGGCTGTTTACATTCGATTTTCACACCTAATGTCCATTTGTAACATCCTAGAATTAGGGGTTCTGCATTTTATGCTATTCTATGTGTTTAGCTTGTTTAGCATGTTATTTTGGCGTGTTTGGGGGCCCTGGGAAGGCTCGGGTTCGAGCCAGAGCTATAGAGAAGTTTTGCTTTTTAGGGCACTTTAGGGGGAAGCTAGGGGAAGCAGGCTTTAAGAAAATTTATTTGTGTTGTTAACACAAAAAGGAGTGTGGTGTGGTGGCAAAGAGACACCACTTAAGGAGCAAGGGAGTGGCGTCACAAGGGAGCAGGAGGGGGGAAGGAGTTCGAGTCTCATTTGCAGCATGTGGAACTTTATTTTTGTGCTCCAGGAGAGGAAGAAGTGGCATTGAACTGGGACTCTTCAATGTGGTTATGGAATGGGTCAAATGCATTTGAATGGATGGACAAGAGAGCTTGGAGAAGTTTGAATTGGTCAAGCCAATTCAAATGGGTGATGGAGAGTGAAACTAGGAGCAAATCAAGGGATTTGGTGTGTGGTGGAGGTGTTGGCCGAAGGTGTTGGCCGAATGTGGGGGTCTTTGAGGGGAGAAAACTGGTCATGGAAGGGCGTCGTGGGTGAGGAGCATTTCGGTTTAGCTGCTTAAGGTGTGTGCCAAAATTCTCATTAGTCTTAGGCTTTTCTATCTTGGTACATTCGGTCATAAGGGAGTAGTGGAGTGCCGTTTGTGTCATTGGAAAAGAGAAGTAAGAACCGAAACCCCTTTTTTGTGAAGTCTTTTTCCTTCTTTTGCATTTTGGAGTTGCTCATTCACTTCTTTACCAAAACTGTAGCACATTTTCTCTCTTCTCTTTCTTTTTGATTTTGGATACTAGCTGAACCTCTCTTCCATCTCCTATTAATCATTTTCTCCTCCATAACTGAACCATTTGTGCTTGTTGTTAGCCGAATATCTCCTCACCATCCTCCTTACCCATTCAACTCTTTTCTTCTTCTTCTTCTTCTCTTTTCTACCCTCTTTCCCCAGAGCCAAAACCCTCTTCTTTATCTCTTCTCCTCTACTACTTTCTCCTCTAGCCGAATCCTCTCCTAATCTCATCTCTTCTTTAGCCAAACCTCAGTTGCTCATTCTCTTTTCTTTTCATTTCTTCTTGTTCTGGTGTTTAAGCCGAAATCCTGTTGACAGTTGCTGCTTGTGCCGAATCTTCTTGGGCTCCATTCGGCTTCTCTTTGTTGAAGGTAAAGAACTCTCTCTCATTTTTCTTATTTCCTTACTTATTCAAGGGGAATCGATCACTTATTGTTGATTATAAACTAAACTGGTTTCTTTTTCTAAAGTAGGTTACTCCATCCCTTGTAACCAATTTCTTTCATCATTTGTTGAAGTCGAACCCCAAGAACCAGAGGGCTAGTTGGTTGCCTGAAGGTCTGTTGATTGCTGAATCTTACCTTTTCATTCGGGTTCTTAAGGTAAGGAGCCCTCTTTTGTTCTTTGTGATCAGCCTCTATTCATTTTCTCTGTCATAATCAAACCCCTTGTTGGGGAAAATCGTTGTTTCACTATAGTACTATACTGATCAAGTCTCTTCATGGATGTGAGCGCCGGTCAATCTAAGGAGGGGAATGGAACCGTAGTCTCTACTCTTAAGTTTAAACGACGTGCTGTGTCAGCGGTTCGAAACTTTCTGCCGGGTTGTGGTAGGAAGCCGACATCTGCCTGGGACAGACAAATCGCTGTTGTTTCTTCTAGTGAGAGTGTCGACGACCTAGAGTGTTTAGTTTTATGGGTCATCAAGTGTGTAATGCTCACATTTTTCTCTATTACTTTGCGATTAATAACTGTGTTGGCTGAAAGCCGAAAGCAACTGTTTAGACAGTTGAGATACTCTTGTGGGAAAGGTTGGAGACACCAGGTAAGTACCGTTATGATTGCCTTTCGTATCATATGATTATGTCTAATTGATTATCTGTTGTATGTTGTCGATATGTTTGCATGGGCTTTGGGATATGATTGGAAGGGGAAGTGTGATGCAGTGACTTTTGTCACAGTGGTTTGGAACCACAGTGGGTTGGCCGCACATACATTTATCAGTGACTGTCACAGTGGTTTGGAACCACAGTGGGTTGGCCCCACATACATTGATCAGTGACTCTGTCACAGTGGTTTGGAACCACAGTGGCTTGGTGCCATGGGTGTTTGGCTGATTCAGGTGATGTAGAGGATGGAAAACTAGGTGGGGCTGGGTTGCATTGTATACACTCTTTGATATGCCATGTTGAGAGGGCTTGGGCCCAAATTGCTTTTGTAAGGGGAATTACACACTGAGTCTCGGTGACTCACCCCTCTGCTTAATTTTGTAGGTAATCCCTAGTTCAAGGATTTGGAGCCGAGGTGGACTTCGAGGTGGCCATGCATTACTTCTTACGTAAATTCGTTTCTTTATTTAAACTCATTTTAATTTGGGATTTCGTTATGTAATAAGGCCTCCGTAACTTTAATTTGGGTTTTGACTTTAAGCTGTTATTACATATTTTATGAGATGTCAAATGTGGAGCTTTTCTAAAATAAAAATATAAACAAACATTTTCTTTTCAAAATGTTAACAAAGGATGACAAGCGAATAACTAATTAATTTGGAAATTTCTTAAAACCGCAAACATTGTTGTCAAATGTCACGTTTATGAAATTCCCTAATTTCGGTTTTCGCAATACAAACCTGTTTTCGGTTGTTAAGATTACTCATAAAAATTTTTGCGAGGAAGCCTTAAAACTCACTTTGATTTTCAAAATGCTAACACATCGCGAAGGTACATTCATTTTAAAAGTTCATTAAAAACTATCTTTCCATGTGACATACCAGATCCGGTCGTAACGTTTAGGCCGGGTTTGGGGTGTTACACGGACTAACGTAGCGCGTGAGTGTCTAGCTATACATGCCATAGTTTATAATGTGATAGTGTGATGACTTCTGACAGTAAAATGTGTTTGTTTCTTTCGTATAGTAATGGATCCTGATCCTGAGCAAGCTATAGCTGATGATGTCGAGAGCATGGGGCCAGCTCCCGCGCAAGGGACCGCACTGGAGGAATCTCGACCAGCTGCGAGTAATCCTGATGAGGGGGTTAAACAAGCCTTTTATAGCATGATGAATGATTGGTTCAGTCAATATATTCAAGCCAATCCAGCTATTCAACAACCCCTGAATCAGAACACTCCCCCTGTAGTACCGGTGGTAACCCCGATCGTAAATCCTGATCTCGCAAGCAAGCCTCTAGTTGACCGCATTAGAAAACACGGGGCTCAAGAATTTAGAGCCGAGGATGATGATGATACTGAGCGAGCTGGATTTTGGCTTGATAATACTATTCGTGTTTTCAATGAGCTATCTTGCACACCGGATGAGTGCCTGAAGTGCGCCATATCTTTGTTACGGGACTCTGCCTACTATTGGTGGAATACTCTCGTATCGGTTGTTCCGAAGGAGCGAGTTACTTGGGACTTCTTTCAGACGGAATTCCGTAAGAAATACATCAGTTAGCGATTCATAGACTCCAAACGCAAAGAATTTCTTGAGCTTAATCAGGGTCGTATGACCGTATCTGAATATGAGCGCAAGTTTGTGAAACTTAGTCGCTATGCTCGCGAGTGCATTTCGTCCGAGGCTGCTATGTGCCGAAGATTTGAAGAAGGGCTAAATGAAGACATAAAACTACTGGTTGGCATACTTGAAATAAATGAGTTCGTAGTACTTGTTGGACGAGCTTGTAAAGCCGAGGAGTTAGGGAAAGAAAAGTGAAAGGCCGAGACTAAAGCTAGAGACTTCTGAAAGAGACCTGCGGGTAAATTTTCTCAAATGTCAACAAAGAAGTTCAAGAATGAAGGTAGCCCGTCCAAACCTAACATAGGGATCTCTATACGAGAACGACCACTAGTGAGTTCTCGGGCTATATCAGTTGCTAGTGTTGGCAATACCCGGCCGAATAGGCCTGAGTGTCAACAGTGCGGTAGACGGCATTTTGGCGAGTGTTGGGGTAAATCTAATAATCGCACTTGTTACAAGTGTGGTTCGCAGGATCATTTCATTCGGGATTGCCCGTAGACTACTGAAAAGGGTATTGTTCAGAGTGTGAGACCGAGCAGCACTGCAGCTAGAGGTAGACTATCTCGTGGTGTGGGAGGTAGGAGTGGTACTCAGAGGGGGACTTCAAATGCGGCTATTCGGTCAGAGGCCTGTGCACCGGCTAGAGCTTATGCCATTCGTGCCAGGGAGGAGGCTTCATCTCCAAATGTCATTACCGATATTTTCACTCTCTTCGATACTAGTGTTATTGCCCTAATTGATCCTGGTTCAACTCATTCGTATGTGTGTGAAACATTAGTATCCAGTAAGACTCTACCTGTTGAGTCTACTGAGTTTGTGATTCGGGTTTCGAATCCCTAGGTCGGTGTGTGCTAGTTGATAGAGTGTGCAAGAATTGCCCTTTAATGATTCGAGACTCATGCTTTCCGGCTGATTTAATGTTGCTACCATTTGACGAGTTCGATATTATCCTCGATATGGATTGGTTAATAGTACACGACGCAATAGTGAATTGCAGACGAAAGACTATTGATTTAAGGTGCCAGAATAACGAAATAATTCGAATTGAATCTGCAGATTTAAATAGGCTACCAGCTGTGATATCTTTGATGTTGGCACGACAGTATCTGAGAAAAGGTTGCGAAGCTTATCTTGCGTATGTGATTGACAACAAGGTAACCGAAAAGAAGATTGAATCTGTACAGGTTGTTTGTGAGTATCTGGATGTGTTTCTGGAGGAATTGCCGGGATTGCCACCCGTTCGAGAGGTAGAGTTTGGTATTGAGCTAATGCCAGGGACGACTCCGATTTCGATAGCTCCGTATAGATTGGCACCGACTAGATTAAAAGAGTTGAAGGCTCAGTTGCAAGAATTGACAGATAGAGGTTTCGCCCGACCGAGTTTCTCTCCTTGGGGTGTGCCAGTCCTATTTGTGAAAAGGAAGGACGGAACTTTGAGAATGTGCATTGATTATCGACAACTTAATAAAGTGACGGTAAAGAATAAATATCCATTGCCACGTATCGATGATTTATTCGATCAGCTTAAGGGAGCCTCGGTGTTCTCGAAAATTGATCTGAGGTCAGGTTATTACTAGTTGCGAGTTAGGGACTTGGATATACCAAAGACTGCTTTTCGGACGAGATACGACCATTACGAGTTCTTAGTGATGCCATTTGGACTCACCAATGCCCCTACTGTTTTCATGGATCTGATGAATCAGGTATTTAGACCGTATCTAGATCGGTTTGTGGTTGTATTTATAGATGACATTCTGATCTATTCGCACGACGAAACCGAGCATGCCAAACACTTGAGACTTGTGTTACAGATTTTGCGTGATAAGCAGTTGTACGCAAAATTTAGCAAATGTGAGTTTTGGTTGAATGAAGTTAGCTTCCTGGGGTATGTTGTTTCAGCATCGGGCATTCGGGTTGACCCGAGTAAAATTTCGGCTATACTTGAGTGGAAACCTCCACGGAATGTTTCTGAGGTACGTAGCTTTCTGGGACTTGCCAGGTATTATAGACGCTTCGTGAAAGGGTTTTCTATGATAGCAACCTCGATGAAAAAGCTATTACAGAAAGAAGTTAAATTTGAGTGGTCAGAAAGGTGCCAGAAGAGTTTTGATCAACTGAAGACCTTGTTAACGGAAGCTCCAATGCTTGTTCAGCCAGAGTTGGGTAAGGAGTTCGTTATTTTTAGCGATGCATCCTTAAATGGGCTAGGTTGTGTTTTGATGCAGGAGGGTAAAGTTGTAGCCTACGCTTCAAGATAGTTGAAACCGCACGAGAGGAATTATCCGACGCACGACCTTGAGTTGGCTGCTATAGTTTTTGCTTTGAAAATATGGCATCACTATCTGTTTGGTGAGAAATGTCACGTCTATTCGGATCACAAGAGTCTAAAGTATTTAATGACTCAGAAGGATTTAAATTTGAGACAGCGTCGATGGTTGGAACTGTTAAAAGACTATGAGCTTCTGATTGACTATCACCCGAGGAAGGCTAATGTGGTTGCTGATGCACTTAGCCAAAAGTCATTATTTGCTCTACGTGCAATGAATACGGATACAACTATGGCCGATGATGGTGTGAACATTGCAGAATTGAAGGCGAGACCACTGTTTGTACAACAGATTCGTGAAGCTCAAGAGGTTGATGATGTTTTAAAAGCAAAAAGGAGTCATTGTGGCTCGAGTACAGATTTAGATTTTCAGACAGATGCTGATGGATGTCTACGGTTTAAGAATCAGATATGTGTGCCTAAGAACCCTGAATTGATTCAAATGATTTGTGACAAAGCTCATAATAGTAGATTATCGATTCATTCGGGTAGTACAAAAATGTATAATGAGACAACATTACTGGTGGCATGGTATGAAACGAGACATTTCAGACTATGTGTCGAAGTGTCTAATATGTCAACAAGTGAAAGCCGAGCATCAGGTGCCATCAGGATTTCTTCAACCAATTATGGTACCTAAGTTGAAGTGGGATCGAGTCACGATGGATTTCATATCGGGTTTGCCGTTGACGCCGAGTAAGAAAGATTCAATCTGGGTTATTATTGACAGATTGACCAAATCGGCCCATTTTATTCCAGTATGTACGGATTTCTCACTCGATAAGTTAGCTGATTTGTACATATCACAGATCGTACAAGTGCATGGAGTACCTATTTCTATTGTTTCGGATAGAGACCCACGGTTTACATCACAGTTTTGGAAGAAACTGCAAGATGCTTTAGGTACCAAATTGCATTTCAGTACTGCTTTTCACCCTCAGTCGAATGGTCAATCCGAATGTGTTATTCAAATACTCGAGGATATATTAAGATGTTGCGTTCTTGAGTTTGAAGGGTCATGGGAGCGATAATTGCCTTTGATTGAATTTGCGTATAATAACAACTATCAATCGAGTATCAAAATGGCACCATACGAAGCTTTGTACGGTCGTAAATTTTGTACACCTCTATATTGGACTGAACTAAGTGAAGGCAAGATACACGGGGTTGATTTAATCAGAGAGACTGAGCAGAAAGTAAAAGTAATCTGAGAAAGTTTGAAAGTTGCCTTAGATCGTTAGAAGTCGTATACAGACTTGAAACGTAAAGATATAAAGTTCCAGGTGGGTGACCGAGTATTTTTGAAAGTTTCACCGTGGAAAAAGATACTTAGATTTGGTCGTAAATGAAAGCTGAGTCCTCGATTCATTGGGCCGTATGAAGTTATTGAGCGTATTGGGCCGGTTGAGCTAGACAAGATTCACAACATCTTTCATGTATCGATACTTCAGTGATACCGATCCGAACCTTCCCATGTGATTAGTCCATCAGAGATTGAAATTCAACCCGATTTGACTTATGAGGAAGAACCGATTCGCATCTTAGCTCGTGAAGTGAAAGAGTTGCGAAATAAGAAAATCTCATTGGTTAAAGTTATGTGGCATAAGCACGGGGTTGAGGAAGTGACCTGGGAAACCGAAGAATCAATGAAAGAACGCTATCCACAATCATTCAATGGTAAGATTTTTGGGACGAAAATCCTTTAAGGGGGAGAGTTGTAACAGCCCGATTACGACCCTAATCGGAACGGTGGTTTCAGGACCACAAATTTGGGTTAGAAAAATATTTTAATATTTTATTTGATATCTATGTTATGTGTTTGAGCATGTGCTAAAATATTGTAGGTTAATTTGTTTGTTTGGGTGTTTAATTTAAGTGAAAGGACTAAATTGAGTAAGTGGGAAAAGTAGCCATTATGTAATTAAGTGACTAAATTGAATGGTCTTCTTTTTGCATGGGTATTGAAGTTGCAATTTAACCTTTAAGTGAGTATAGTGGACGGCAAAGAGACTTAGTTTATAATATATGATTGTTTTATATGTTAAAAAAATGATAAGAATGATAAAATATATATTATAAGATAAAATATATATTATAAGTATATTATAATAAAAACATAAAACAAGTGAGTGGATGCCCATCTTTATTTCTTCTTGTTAATGCCGAAACTTAAAGGAAGAAGAATGAACCATAGCTTTCAACCATTCGGTCCATTGCATATCATATTAAGGTTAGTAATTGAGCTCGGTTTTTGAAAATTTTTACGTTTTTGAGTTTGTTGCTTCGAATACTATCTAACCCATGTTGGAATTTTTGAGTTTGAGGCATGTTGATGATTCGGCCATTGATGGATGTTCATGTTTTGAAATGCTTGATGGTAGAATATTATGGTTATGTTTTAAATCAACATGTTTTGAATTGGAAACTTTGATTAAATTGAGTATTAAGGATTAAATTAAAAAAATTAAATAGTTGAGGGACTAAAATGCTAAATAAATGGCTTGTATGGACTTATATAAGCATGATGAACATTCGGCCCTTAAGGAGTGAAATCAAATTATGTGTATTTTGTGTTTTGTGCATTATAGACTAATTTGTAAAAGTTGTAAATGTCAGGGGTAAAATGGTAATTTGCATAATTATGTGTTGTTGGATTAAATTGAATAAAAATGTACTTGAATGAGTTCAATTTGGAATTATTTAGATCAAGAACAAAAAGAAACGGGATTGGATCAGGGAAAGACGAAATTGAACGAGTAGCCGGGAAACCTTAATCCGTTGAATTCTGAAGTAAGTTTTAAGCAATTGGGTTAAATTGAATTTTATACCTTATTATATGCTTAAGTTGAACGATGGTAAGTGTATTAAATATACATGGCCGAATGTATCAATGAACTTAGTAAAAAGAAAATTAGCCGAATGTGTGGTTATTTGGATGTTAACTCATTTGCATGAAATGTGTATTTACATGATATTGATACTTTTAGACATGTGAAATATTAAAATGGAATATGAATATATTCAAAAGGTTTGTTGGTGGCTTGATATTGTCTAGGCCGAATGTAATATAGAATTGGATTGCTAAATCATAAAAGTTATCCATATATGTATGTGCTTATATGTGAATATGTGGATTGGATTTTTATATATGTAAGTTTATATTCGGTTGAATGACAGGTTATAATAGGCACTAAGTGTGCGAGCTTATAACCGAGCACTAAGTGTGCGAAATCGGTTACAATGCACTATGTGTACGGAGATTTTTCAGTAACGGCACTAAGTGTGCGATACGTTATGGAAACTTGGCACTATGTGTGCAGAGATTTTAAAAGTAACGGCACTAAGTGTGCGATACGTTAATGAAACTTGGCACTATGTGTGCAGAGAGTTTAAAAGTAACGGCACTATGTGTGTGATACGTTACTAAATTCTTGTAACAGATATACAGGTTTGATGCTTTTAATAGACTCATATCACTAATGTCAATAAGGATAGTGAAATATTCGTATACATTCCAATGTTATGTTCAGGAGGGTAAGGTTGGAAAGGTAAGTAACCAAAAAGGTAAGTAATGTTCGTAATAACTTGTGATTGATGGTGGTTTAAATGTAAGTAGAAATTTTGGTAAATAAAAGAGGTTTATGATGTTTATTTTACCTTGAGAGGGTGATGTGGATATATTTATATTTATACACACATAAAATGTGGTTATGAAATCTATCTTTATATGTTTGATTATTCGGCAAGGAGGTTGTAAGTATAATAGTTTATTTTAATTACGTTAATGTTTATATGTGAGTTATATGCTTAAAACTTACTAAGCTATGAAAGCTTACCTCGAATGTGGTTGTTTGTGTATTGTAGATTTATTTTGGGTGCTCATCTAGTGCTCTGGGATCATAGTTGAAGCTCATCACACTATCATCGAAATTTTGGTACCTCTTTTGTATATAAACTTGAAGCCTATGGCATGCATAGGATAAACTGATTTTGAAATGGCTTAAATGATTTTTATATTAATGTATAAATGCCATGCGAAAATGGCTTACTCTTTTGTTTGGGGTTCGAGTTGAATATGAATAATTACCCATGATGATAAAGTTTATCTATGGTCGGTTTTTAATGGTAAGTTGATTTTGGTATGTTTATTCCTTGAAATTTCATTTATGTTATGTATGTGAATGCATGATTAAAGTTATGAGTAAGTCTTATAGTATATGAAGTGATTGAATAATTTGATGAATAATTATGTGTATGCACCGTATGTCAACTTATGAAATAATAGGATCATGTCCTATGCGTTTAGGTTAATTTATGTTGGATTATTTCTAAGTTGTACATGCATTAGTTTATATGAAAGTAGTCGGACTACCATGATTGAAATTGATAGATATGTGTATATATATATATATATATATATATATACATTATTTAAATGTATGGATTTGAGTATTTTAGTTATGTCATATAGAGGAAATTTGAGTATTCATGTGGTTGAATGTAATTAACAATAAATGTGGTAATCGAATCCTTTAAAAGATAGTTTGGTTTGCCTAAGTTTTGGTATAAAAATTTTTGGTCTATAATGTTTGGCATTTTGTTAATATAGCTAACTAATGACCATAGGCATGTTCAGCCTTACTTCTAAAGCTGACCAAATGAATAGTGATTTTGCTAATTGAATGGAATTGGTTTTAAATCATGCTAATGATAATATTTGGTGGTAATTTATTTGATTACAATAGTATGTATTGACTTTGTATTAATTAATGTAGTATGATTTTATTTGAGTGTGTGGACTTGTGATTGGATAAGTAATGCCTCGTAACCCTAATCCGGCGACGGACACGGGTTAGGGGTGTTACAAAATTACTCATAATGGCATGGTCATAGTTTACTTACCTGGTACATCTCCAACAATACCCACTAGGATATTTCAACTGCATTCCCAATACGGGTATTTTGGCTTTTAGCCGACACATAGTATAACACAGACAAAACGAAATAGAGGTGTGAAATTACACACCTGATTACGCGAAGAAGTATACACTCCTGATCGTCGTCACCCTCACTATCACGAACCACTACGATCTGTCTATTCAGATCCGATGTTGTAACACCCCAAACCAGGCCTATGCGTAAAGACGAGATTTGGTTTGTCACACAATACAAACATCCATTTAAATTAGTTAATGATTTAGATAAAACTGTTCTACAAAACTTTTCTTTTGAAAGTGAAAATTTAGTAAAAACCAAGAATTTGATTTAAAATCGATGAATAAGGAAGTACTTGTTTGAAATCTTAAAATTTAGAAATTTATTTGTTAAAAACTTTAAAATACTTTTTAAAGAGTTCAAAAGAGATTGAAAACAAGAATATTTAAAGAAACATTATTAAAAATATTATTAGCCCAAATTAAGTGTCTAAAGCATAATTAAATCCATCCACCCATAAAAGTCCATAATATAATAATAATAGAGGCCTTATTACATCATACCCAAAATAGTAATTAACTAAATATACTTAATTGAAAATTCATAGTTTATAAAACCCAGATTCGAAGTATGGCCTCCATGAAGAAATCCCCGGCCCAAGCCTCCATCAATTGTCATTACCTAAGAAGGATGAGAAAACAGAGTGAGTTACTTAGAACTCAATGTGTAACTTACTCATCAATTCCACTGGGCCAAGTCATCAAGACATTATATTGGGCTTGAGCCCATTACAGATTTAATAACAAAATAATACAATTGCATGTAAAATGAAATTCCCAACCAAACCTAAATTTCCATCCGCTACACACCACCCGTACCAACCATCACACCTGTGGGGATCAAGTCAATCCCCCCGCCAACACACCAATCGCAGGCATAAAGCCATTTTAATAATTTTGTGGTGCACCACCGAACTAGATTGTGGCAAAGCCACCCGAACTAGATTTTTGGCAACAGGCCTTTCTTCTCTTCATCAATTTTCCCAACCCATGCAATCATGTTTATAAAAGAAACATAATAATATATTCACATGATAAATTTAACAAAAGGCCCATATTACAAGTTGGCCCATATTTCAATTTATCAATTTGGCCCATTAGGCAAAATAGCAATTTAGCCCATTTAACGATCTAGCAGTTTTTGGCCCATGTATCAATATAGCATTTTTTGGCCCATATATCGATCTAGCAGTTTTTGGCCCATATATCGATCTAGCAATTTTTGGCCCATATATCACAAAAATCTTACTAGTTATCAAATTAACCCATTAAGGGCAATTTTGTAATTTTTACAACTTATAACCCGATTTCATGCATTAACACAAAAGTGTTAATTATGTCGTATTTTCCAATTTTTCCATCTTTACGAATTTTATCCTAATGTTTACGATATAGCATCCAACTCGAAATATAAGAGTGAAGTTACACACCTGATTACGGTGAGAACTATACTTTCCCGTTTGTTGATACCTAAATACGCATCACGATAATTTAGAACACTAATACTATTTATAAATCTATTCCTAGAAATAACGATCTAGACTTTTACCCTTGGAATTTCGAACAACTTCTATATGCGGTTTCCCCCCGATCGTTGGTTCGCTACCCGTTGAATAACCACCAACAAACAAAGGCTCAGGAGTACGAACGACTTCAAATAACTGGTTTTCCTCAGATGAGGGTCCACAATCCGGTGGAAAATCTCAGATTTCCGAAACAGCCCTTCGTTTAAATTTAGGGGGAATAACAGAACCGCCCCTCTTTCGAACACTATTTACCACCCTTTTTGTCCCTATCTTGATTGCCTCCATTGACAAAAGATCATTAGTCCGACTAATTAATATATCGGAATTTATGACTAACGATTTTAAGGGTGAGATTGGCTTACCACAAAATATCCTTGTTCCACAAGATGAAAAAAACAAGCGACAACGTCCCCTAAAACGGAATCGATTAATAACCCATCTATATCAATATGTCGAGTAATATGTAACTCCTTTATAAGAACCCTTACCTTGAAAGATATGATCCGTACTTAATAACTTCAAGATTACTTTGACGAGATGGTGATTCGGCACTCCACTATCACACTATTGCTTAAACGAGGGTTGAAAGAATAATCAACAAGACAATATAGATGAATAGAAGATTCGGCTTTGAAGGAAAATTAGAGAAAATGGGATTAGTACCATTCGGCCATGGGGAGAAAAAGATGGAGAAAGTGTTTGAATGATAAATAAAAATGGAGAAGAAAAGAGAATGGAGAGAAGGTGTTATAATTCGGTTTTCAAAGAGAAGAAAAGAGAAGGAGAAAAGAGATGAGTTTAGGAACAATATGCATTCGGCAATGGAGGAGGAGAAAGAAAAAGGAATGGCTTTTTGTGTTGGTAGTTTCGGTACTAGGAGAAAGACACACAATGGGATACTAGAGTGATAAGCAAAAATGACCAAATGGTCAAAAAGAAAATGCCTAAATGAAACCCAACAAAGTTGTTTTCTCCAAGCTAAAGACACATTCGGCTATGAGAGAAAAGAAATGAGAGGAAAGATGTTTTGGATGAGCAAAAAATTATGACCAAAAGAATTCTAACAAGCTACCATCCTACCCCAAACTAACCACCAAATTTCGGCTCCCCCCTTTTGTCCATAATGCCGTCCAAATACATGGTCAAAATGGCCATGCAAAAGTTTCCAAGAACGGCTAGCACTCGCATCGATGAAGAAAGTCTTGATCAGTACAGTACTTTCAAAGAGAAACGATGGTTGTCTAACAAAGAGGTTTGGTTATGGCAGAGTAACACGAAAAGGAAATAATCACAAAGAACCCAAGAGAAGACTCCTTACCTTGATAAATGAGGAACCACACCACAACTGATATGTCCTCGAATCAGAGATGAGTCGCGAGGGAAGCAGAGATTCGGCCTAACAATCAAAGGTTACTCTTGAGTGTTTTAGCTTAAGAGAGAAGAGCAGAGGAAATAGAGATAATGAAGGGAAAAGATAGTGTTACCTATTATTCGAAAGAACCCGAATAGGAGATTCGGCCCTTAATGCCAATGATGAACCGAATGGAATGATGAGATTCGACAACCAACGAACCCTCAAGCTTCAGTCCGCAAAATGTTCGGCTATGGGTTAAAGAAGAGAAGAACCGATTCCAAAAAAGAAAAGTAGAGGTTCGATTAATGGAGAAAAATATAGAGAAACAAAGAAGAAGTTTCGGATATGGTGAAACTCAAGAGAGAAACAATTGAAAATGGCTACAAGAGAGGTTTGGCTATGGTGGAGAAAACAAATAGTAGGAGATGGAAAGAGAGATTTGGTCGAAGGAGAAAGTAGTAGAAGGGTAGTGAAAGAGAGAAAAGTTTCGGTTAGCTTGAGAAAAGAGGGAAAAGGTGATGAAAGTTGATGAGAATGAATGAAGGGGAAAACTGCACAAGTGGTCACCTCAAGATTCGGCTAATACCAAAAAGACAAGAAGAAGTTTGGTAAAGAAGAAGTGAAGCAAGATGGCCGAAATGCAAAAGAAGAAAGGACTTCTAAAATGGCTTTCGGTTTTACTCTCTCAAAAAAAAACACTTGAAGAATGACACTCCCACATCTCCTTATGACCGAATGTTGAAAATGCCTCAAGAACCAAGGAAAATCGGCACACACACCTACTAGTAAAAGCCGAAAATTCTCCCTAAGCACCTCTCCCACTTTCGGCCAAACACTTCACACACCCACACCCCACGATTCACTCCTTGATTTCCTCCCCCACTCACTCTCCATCCATCATTTGAAATGGTTGACCAATTCAAACTCCCCAACCTCCTCTCCTCCATCCATTCAAACCCGTTTGACCCATTCCACTTCTCCTTGGTAGAATCCCAGCCGCATGCCACCTCTTCTCCTCCTTGAGCACAAAAATAAAGCCCCATGATGCAACAGATGGGATTCGAACACTCTCCCTCCCTTCCATGCTCCATTGTGACGCCAACACCACTCCAGCAAGTGCTTCTTTGCGTTATCAAACACCAACAATTATGCTTAACCCTTGCTTCCCCTAGCTCTCTCCCCTTATGCCCAAAAAGCAAAATTTCACCAAAGCTCTGGCTCGAACCCGAGCCTCCCTAGGACCCCCAAACACACCTAAATAACAAGCTAAGCGAGCTAAACACATGCAACAACACATAAATGCCAGACCCCTAATTTAAGGATGTTACAGCATAAATAAGCATTATTTACATACGAACTTACCTCGGTACAAAAAATAGTAGGAATGGGACCTAATTGTCAAATACTTTATTTTTCCCCTAATCTAGGTCCGAACCTCGTTTCTCTTGATCTATAATAGAAAATTTAACTCATTTATTATTCACATTATTCAATTCAGTCCAAAAATCACATTATGGCAATATTACATTTTTGCCCCTAAACTTTGACATATTTACATTTTTGCCCCTAGGCTCGTAAAATGAAACGTGTGCAATTTCTTTAATGTACAAGCCTGGTCAAACCATTTTTATAACTATAACAGCCCACAATTTCCATTAAAACACACTTTTACTACATATTTTATAACTTTTATAAATAGGTCTTTTTAAGCATTTTCATCAAAAATCACTTAGTAAAAGTTGTTTATCTAACACCAAACCTTCATTTTCCACCATTTAACATCAAAACACATGCATATCATACATGGGTCAAATTTCAAACATGAACCCTACTTCAAAATAATGGTAGAAATAGAAAGATCGGGTGAATACGACTTCAAAAACGTAAAGAGCATTAAAAACAGGGCTAGGATATACTTACAATCAAGCTTGGAAGTTGAAGAAAACCCTAGCTACGGTGTCTTGTAAAATTTGGCCAAGTTTGAAGAAGACGGACAAAATTTTGACTTTATTTACCCTTTTTATTCTTTTATTAACCAAATGACCAAAATGTCCTTTTCTCAAAACACTAAAATTCTCTTACCTCATGTCTATTTTTGTCCAACTTAAAGTAAAATGGTTTAATTACCATCTAATGACCTTCAATTTAAAATCTCATAGAAATTGGACACTTCAAACATGTAGAACTCAACTTTTGTACTTTTTACAATTTAGTCATTTTTGCTAAATTGAGTGCTCAAACGTTAAAATTTTCGAACGAAATTTTCATGAAATCATTCCGTGAAACTGTAGACCATAAAAATATAATAAAAATGAACTTTTTTGTGTTATATTTGTGCTTCTGAAACCACTGTTTCGACTAGGCTCAAAACCAGGTTGTTATAGATTTGACTTATGGCTCTAGACATTTGGAAAGAAACTTAGATTTTGACACAACCTGAAATACAATAGAATCCAAGTTAGGTAAAATAATTAAAATAAATAACTAAGATAAATAAAATATAACAATAAATCAAATATTAGAACAATAAAGAAGAAAGTAAAGAAGATAGAATTGGAATAAAAAAATAATAAATAATAACAGCTGATAATATAATATTAGAGGTGTTCATGGGCCGGGTGGTCCGGCCCGCCCCGAAGGCCCGACCGAAATTTGGGAGTGTTTGGGCAAAAATATAAGCCCGAAAAATGGGCTTGGACAAAAAATAAGGCTCGTTTAAAAAATGGGCCAGGCCTCGGGTAAGGTATTTTTGGCCCGGGCCCGGCCCGGCTCGAATTCACTAAATGACAAAAAAAATCTGTTATTTTTTTTTATTTTTGAATGTTATTTTCTTGTTGTTTTCTCCCTATTTTGCTACCATATTACAATTATGTTGCTACTATTTTGTTGTTATTGATTGAATATTGTATAAAACTTATTTTATTGTTAATTTTGTTATTATTTTAAAGGCATTTGTTAATTTTATTATTATTTTAGAGGTATTTGCTTGTTAAGTTGCATCTATCTTAGTGTTATTTAAGTCTACATATTTTTTTAAAATTTATTTTCAATTTGTTGGGAAATATTTATTTTGATTTTTTTAGTATTTTTGATGTATTATATATATTTAAAAACTATATAAAATAATATAAAAATTTAATATGGGCGGGCTGGGCCAGGCCCGGGTTTTAGCATTTTTATATGGGTCGGGCTTGGGAAAAAATTTCGACCCATTTTTTGGGCTCGACCGATGAATGGGCCTAAATTTTTAGTTGAGCCCGGCCCGACCCGGCTCATGGACACCTCTGTATAATATTAGGCTCATATATAATAAAAGTTAAGCCTAAAACTTGAACACAATATGAGACGCCTAAGCTTGTGGGATTGATTGGAGTCATTAAAGTGAAACTCCTAAGCTTGTTAACATCTTCCACATGGGCTTGTCATCATAGATTGAGAGTAACTCTTAAAGTAAAAGCACCCACCGGATCAATCTCGGCTTAGCATCTTTCTTGGCTAATAAGTACTTAATTGCTGAGTGGTCCGTGTAGACAATCACTTTGGTACCTACAAGATAAGATCGAAACTTGTCGAAAGCAAACACAATAGCAAGTAACTCTTTTTCTGTTACCGTATAGTTCAGTTGAGCTCCGGTTAGAGTTCTACTTGCGTAGTAGATGGGATGAAAAACTTTGTTCCTTCGCTGGCCCAAGACAGCTCCAATGGTGAAGTCACTTGCGTCACACATCAACACGAATGGCGAATCCCAGTCTAGTGTGACGATTATGGGTGCCGTGACTAATCTACTCTTCAGATCATCGAAGGCTTTTAAGCATTCCTCATCAAACTTGAATATCGAGTCTTTCTCCAATAGCTTGCATAAGGGTTTAGCCACTTTGGAGAAGTCATTGATAAATCTCCGATAGAAACCGGCGTGGCCCAAAAAGCTCTATTACAGTAGCACCGGAAGATCAACACAAAATGACATTCACCTGCCCGTACGGTACATTTGCATTTAGACGCATGCCATTTGGTTTATGTAATGCACCAGCTACATTTCAAAGATGTCTGATGTCTATTTTTACGGACATGGTTGAGAAGTATTTAGAAGTTTTCATGGATGATTTCTCAGTATTTGGAGATATTTACGATGATTGCTTAGCCAATCTAGCTAAGGTACTGAGGCGATGCGAAGAAACGAATCTCGTACTCAATTGGGAAAAATGTCATTTTATGGTACGAGAAGGAATTGTTCTAGGGCATCGGATAATGAGACATGGGATCGAGGTGGACAAAGCAAAAGTAGACGTTATTGAGAAACTCCCACCTCCTTTCTTCGGTACGCACTGGACTGGACTCACCCATGAACTGTCTGAGATGGGATAAATTATACCCGCATCCAACCACTTGATAATTTCCTTTTTCACGACATCTTTCATGATGGGGTTCAGTCTCCGGTGTCCATCAATCGTTCCTCTCTCACCATCTTCTAATATGATCTTGTGCATGCATACAGATGGGCTAATTCCGCGAATATCGGCTATGGTCCATCCGATAGCCTTCTTTAATTGTTTTAAAACTATGATAAGTTTCTCTTCTTGTTCAGTAGTTAATTTTGTTGAAATAATCACAGGCAGAGTAGAGGCGTTACCTAAATAAACATATTTTAAGTGTGAAGGTAATACCTTGAGTTCTAATTTAGGTGGCTCCTCGATTGATGCTTTTAGCTGCATGTAATCTCTTTTCTCTAATTCCAAAGACTCAAAATGGGATTGCAGATTAAATCCCTTTTGATTAGCTTCTAGCAAAGCTAAGTGTTCATCCTCCTCTTCATCATTTGGGGGATCCGATGTCAAAATTCTTTTAAGTAGGTCCTCAAGACAGTTAAGTTCCTTCTCTACTATTAATTCCTCTAAATCGGCTACTACAGAACAATCATCCATTGTGTCAGGAAATCGCATTGACTTAAAAAAATTAAATGTTACCTGATCATCCTGAACACGCATAGTCAGCTTGCCCTTTTGCACATCAATAAGGGTCCTTCTAGTTGCTAAGAATAGTCTTCCTAGGATAATTGGCACTTCTTTGTCTACTTCAAAGTCTAGAATTACAAAGTCAGCAGGAAAGATAAATTTATCTACACGTACCAATACGTCCTCGATTTTTCCTTCTGGATGCACTAAGGATCGATCTGCTAGTTGAAGTGTAACCTTAGTTGGTCCAACTTCTCCTATCCCCAACTTCCTAAATATTGACATAGGCATCAAGTTGATACTTGCACCTAAGTCACATAATGCTTTACCACAGTATGTTGATCCAATATTGCATGGTATGGTAAAACATCCAGGGTCCTTCAGTTTTGGGGGTAGTTTATCTTGAAGATATGCACTGCATTCCTTTGTCAGAGCTACCATCTCAAATTCTCCAAGTCTTCATTTCTTTGACAAGATATCTTTCATGAACCTGACGTAGTTCGGCAATTGCTCAAGTGCTTCGACCAACAGGATGTTGATCTGAAGTTGCTTGAGTACGTCAAGGAACTTCTTGAATTAAATCTCCTGCTTCGGCTTCTGAAGTCTTTGAGGGTAGGGTGGTGGTGGTTTCATTACTGGAACTGATTCTGGTTGATTTTCCTTTGGCGGTAATTCTGCATCTAACTAAGTTATTGGTTGATCAGAATTGACTGGTCCTAAGGTTACTTTGTCGGGTTTTGCAGATTAATGTTCTGGTAAAACTGGGATTTCAACACTTGGTTGAACTTCTTCTGAGTCTTGAGCTTGCTCCTTTGTAACTTCGACAGTGTTGGGCTCTACTATCTTTCCGCTCCTCAATTGCAATGCTTTGCAATGTTCCTTCGCCGGATTTCTCGAATTTTCTGTGTCACTAGGTAGAGCACCTTATGGTTGGTTCCTGAGTTCAGTTGCAAGCTGGCCCACTTGATTCTCCAAATTCTTCAATGTAGCTGCTTGGCTCTGGATTAAGGCATCATTCTTTGCCATGTATGTCTTTAGCAAACTCTCCAGGCTATTGGATGCTTTAGCTTGAACTAGTTTCTGAACTTGTTGCGGAAAATTAGGCGGCTGGGTTGGTCTGGGTTGGGTGTAAGTGGTACTGGTTCCAGCCCATTGGTTACTTTAGGAAAAATTCGGGTGGTTTCTCCATGATGGGTTATAAAAGTTGGATCGCAGCCCTTGCCTTCCTTGGTTTTGATTCTGATTGCTCATGTAGTACACAGATTCTGGGTTCAACGGACATTCTTCAAACAAATGTCCCTCCCCATAATAGACACAGGCTATATTCTCAAATTGATTAGGCGGCTGTGCTGCAAAACTATTAGACCCATTAGTAGTAAGATTTTTAAGCATGGAGGATATCGATGATACCTGAAATGCGAGTGAAGTAAGAGCGTCTACTTCATGAATTCCAGCGACTCGTCTTCCTGAAGCTGCTCAAGTGGTTGGCCATTGATAGTTGTTGCTGGCAATCCTCTCGATAATTTCATAAGCCTCGTTATAAGACTTAGAAAGGAAAGCACCATTAGCAGAGGCGTCCACTACCATCCTTGTGTGGGAATTGATACCATTATAAAATGTCTCAAGTTGAATGCAATGAGGGATTCCAAGAGAGGGCATTTTCGTAATAACTCTTTAAATCTTTCCCATGCCTCATACAAGGACTCGTCATCCATTTGGTGGAAAGCAGTGATCTCGTTCCTCAGCTTAGCATTCGTGCATGGTGGAAAATACTTAATGAGGAATCTCTTGGCTAACTCTTGCCATGTAGAAATGGAGTTTGGTGTTAATGAATTCAACCAGGCACGAGCTCTATCCCTTAACGAATATGGGAACAGCTTCAATCGTAAGGCATCTTCGAGTACTCCGTCTAACTTGAAAGAATCGCTCACTTCCATGAATAGTCTTAAGTGAAGATGAAGATCTTCAGTAGGCATTCCACTGAATTGTCCCACTGTCTAAAGCATCTGGAACATGACTGGCTTCAGCTCGAATTTTTGTACCTCGATTTCAGGTCTCCTAATACCCGGATTAAGATCATTAAATACTGGCACGACATATTGTCTTAAGGCTCTATCCCTATTATCAGTAATAAGGATAGGATTCTGAGTAGGGTTTGCTCCGTTTCCTTGGTTCATATTCTCAAAATTCATTCATTCGGTCCTTCTCTGGTTTGCTTGTCTTCTTCATTGTTGAAAGGTTCGTTCTATTTCAGGGTCCATAGGGTAAGTCAATTATCTGGTCAATACTTAAACACCTGAAATATTCACAGAAAAAGTAATTAAGTAAAAATTTCAATACGAAAATAAATAATCCAAAATGTAAACAAAAATTCACAAATAATGACTTTGAAAAATAGTCCCCGGCAACGACGCCAAAAACTTGGAACGATGGAAATGTGCAAGTGTACACAATCGTAACAAGTAATAAAGTGACAAGTAAATGTCGAGTTATCGTACCCACAGGGACTGTAAAAGAATTATTTATGAAAATGATTTCAAACACTTTGGTGAAGGGAAAATATTTGGATTTAAGAAATATTTAAAAATTAAAGAAAAACAAAGTAAAATAAAATAAAACAAAGTTCTAATGCACGGTTTCAAAAACTGATTTTAATCAAGATGATATAATTGTGTTGGATTAATCACATTTCTTACCTTAGAATTATTAAACTTGTGTTTATACTTGTTACAAACAAAATCACGGCGACTCGGTAAATTGCTAACTTATGAACATACTTACAAATAAAAATCCATTCATCTCTTGTACATATTTCTATGCAAATTCGATCGATTAAAAAGACTTCTAAAAGTAAGCATGTTATTGCACATACATACTTATTAAATTAAACAATCTTTTGCATATTCCTATGTGATTCAACTGATTAATTCAACCTAATAAGCATATAAAAGATCATGCAAGATAACAAAGTATTTTTACCTTGAAACAACTTAATCACAAAAATCCTGCAAGTTATGCAAGGCATATGTATCGCCAAATACAATGCTAATTTAATCTTCAGCTACCTTAGAAGAATTCAACATGCACAGATTAAGTATTGTGTCCATTAATTACAATTCCAATGCGTTTAAATAATTAATTCATTAGCTATCTAAACAATTATAATGCCAAATAACTTAAACATGATTTTACTTAATCAAGCGTTTTACTAAGGCCTTTTAACAGTATAAACACAATTTTAATAATTCAAGAGGACGAAATGCAATCAACCCAACACGAATTAAATTCAAGCTAAATTGATTAAATTAAACATTCCAATAGCATAAATATTCATAAACATGTTTGTCAAAACAACAACGAAATTAAAAAGAGATAGGGAACAAGAAGCAAATCCGGTGTTTCTCCGTGGCTTGATTGATTGCTCCGTTCTTCATTCTCCATTGTCCTCGACGATCATGGTGGCTTATGAACACTCCACTTGCTGCTCCAAATGGCTGGAAAAACACCTCTTTTCCAAGAGGAGAAATCGACACAAGAACACAAAAAGGGAAATGGGAAATGGGAATTGAGAGAAAGTGAGAGAAGAGAATGTTGGAGGCTTGAGGGATGAATGAAATGATCAGCAAGGGGGTGTATTTATAGCTGATTGTGGCTGCTAAAAATAGAAAATCCCATCAGCCAAAGAGCCACACCTTGGCCAGCCACCTATGTGGCAAAGTTGATGGATTCAACTTTGCTAAATATAGCACGGGGCAAATCTACAAAGCCACAATATTTGGAGGGGTTTGAATGCAACTTTGAAAAGTCTTCAAGGGCTTCTTTGCAAGCTTAATTAATAAGCTAATAAGCTGATTTGGGCCAGCAATGTGGACGGTTTGGGCTACCCAACTCTTTGCTCGGTTCAGTTCAACCGGTTTGGTTCAACTGATGCGGTTCAACTGGGCCTTTTTCATAATTAATTAAGATTAATTTATTTAACCCAAATTAAATTGGGAATAAATTAAATTAATTATATTATGATTAAATATTCATAATTGTACCGTCTTGGGCTGGAAATAAATTCACCTTGATACTTCAAATTGCTTCACGGGTTTATTCTTCGAGCAGTGTCTGCCGAGTTGATTTTCGCCCTTTGTGCGAATCTGTCGAAAATAGTCAAAATAAATCAAAATTAACTATAAAATTAATTAAAATTCATCATGTTCATATTTTTAGCACAATTTTATTATTTTATAATATTTAATTATTTTCCGACAAGAATTTAATCGAAACTGTATGAATTTGGGTTAAAAAGGGCATGAAAAAGTATATAAATTTCTGTGTTTCCACAAAGCATTATCGGACTTATCAATAAAACAATCATACAATTCTCATATTCAAACAACATCATTTAAATACAATCATATAGTCTTTAATACTAGCCTTCGAGGCCAAAAATAATCATTAGCAGTGGTTCGAGACTAAACTGAGAACTCAGAGATATTTTGGGAAAACGTGTGGCCCTACCGTGTGTCTCACACGGCTAAAGAAACACCCATGTCATAGGCCATGTGGACATTCAAAATGGGATCACATGGTCATGTCCTAGCCTATGTTCTACCCCGTGTAACTTCCTGACTTGGGTCACGCGACCAACCACACGATCGTGTGACTAGCCCGTGTAGCCTTCGAAATGGCCTCATGTGCCCATGTACCAGGCCGTGTGCTAGGCCGTGCTAAAATTGTAGGGTATACTGACTTATGTCACAAGGCCAAGTCACACGCCCGTGTGTTGGGCTGTGTGGAGCTAGTGAATTGGTTTCTAAATGAGTACCATGGCTGAGACACACGCTTGTGTCTCTGCCCATGTAGACAAAAATAGGCTATGTTTAAGCCACATTTTTCTCACCCAAATTTGCATCAATCTAAACATGTCAAATGGCATATAGCATACCATCAATAAGCATTCAAACCAATATCAACTAATCCTAAATCATGCTATTTCAATACCAACAATTACAATGCCCATAACAGCATGTTTTGCCAATTCAAAACATATCAATTTCACATTCAAAAATCACCTAAATGGTTAACTTCATATATGCATTATCTTGCCTAATACATTCTCAATTTCATCTATTTGCTACCTTCAATACCAATTTTCAACAAGACATTTACAAAATAAATATAAACCACATAACAAAAGGCCATTTACACATTCACATATCCAAGTATACCAAAATAAGCCAGAACACATGGCTATACACATAACCAAAACATACATCATTTACAAGCCAAATAAATTGGATATATTCATTACCAACTTATAGGCCATATTAACCACAATTCCTATACATGCCATATAACCAAATACACAAGTTCAAAAGTACCAAAATGACAGCTTGATTGTGTGATGAGATCTCTGACAACACCCAATCCAAGCAAGCTTTGAAATCACTATAAAACACGAAAAAGTAAACAGAGTAAACTATAAAGCTTAGTAAGCTCATATGGCTAAAGCACAACTTACCATTTAATCATAATTTAAGGAAATAAACATAGCATAATATAATCTAACTTGAATCCCAAAAGCCTAACACATATTCCATCAAAGTTAGACATGAACCATAATTCTCATAGATTCAATGCTTATACAATTCATGAACATACCTGTACCGATACATATCAATCTCTTACTTTTTCATATCATCAATATACCCGTTGAAGAATTTGGAAAAATATCGGATACTCGGGAATCTTGCACCCTAAGTGCCAATGCATGGTCGTAACCATCTCAATCTCATATCTTATATGTAAATGATCATCTCGAGCTATCGCCGAGTCTGCTCACACAAGCTGACGGTCAAGACGTAGCTATAAGGTGTTGCTCACACAAGCTGACATGAACATACCTGTACCGATACATATCAATCTCTTACTTTTTCATATCATCAATATACCCATTGAACCATTTGGAATAATATCGGATACTCGGAAATCTCGCACCCTAAGTGCCAATGCATGGTCGTAACCATATCAATCTCATATCTCATATGTAAATGCTCATCTCGAGCTATCATCGGGTCTTCTCACACAAGCTTATGGTCAAGACGTAGCTACACGATGCTGCTCACACAAGCTGACGAGAATCTGCAACACATGCCGAAAAGCTCAGCCACCGGTAGCACGTACGGACCACCACCCAAAACACAATAACCTCTAATGACATGTCATTTGTATCCTATCTATTCCTAAGGTTCAACTGGGATTTCACACGTCGTCAAATATTTGTCGAACATTTCCGTGAAGTCGTATTCATCAATAATACAATTATAAATCATTTAAAACACAATTATATTAATTCTTATTAACTTTCGAACTTACCTCGATCACAAAAAAAAAAATGGATGAACTAGTCCAAAACTTTATTTTCCCCCCGATCTAGATCCGTACATTGCTTTTCTTATCTATATAATCAAATTTAACTCATTTAAAACATATTATATTCAATTCAATCCAAAAATTCATATTATGGCAATTTTACACTTTTACCCCTAATATTTCAACTTCTTTATAATTTAGTCCCTAGCTCATAAAAATGCAATTTCATGCAATTAAGTCCACAACCATGCTAGCCGAATTCACTTATACTCGTATCAGCCCATATTTTTCATTATTTCATACATTTACCACACAATTTATCACATTTCTCAATTAAATCCCTAATTGACAATTTTATCAAAAATAACTTAACAAATGTTATTTATCTAACAACAACCATTCATTTTCTATCATCAAACATCGAAAAACATACATATTAATCAATGGTAAAACCCTATACTTTTAACAGTTTCACAAATTAGTCCCCGGGCTAGCTAGATTAAACTACAACGACTCCAAAGACATAGAAATCATTAAAAACCGAGTCAAAAATCACTTACATGCATGGATGAGACATAACCGAACCTTCAAGATCTATTAATGGTGTTTTCCTAGCTTATTTTTAATGGATGACTACACTTAAGAAGATGACTGATCGCTGCAAATCAGAGTTTTAAATATTTATAAAAGAAAGATCAAACCTGGAAACTAACTCTGACAACGATATTAAGGCAAGTGTACCTATCGAACAATAGTATAGCTTAGGGAAGACCGATTATCGAACCCAAAGGAACTAAAAGTATTAATACTCACTTTTTTTTTATTATTTAGCCTTAAAGTTAGAGTGAAGATTACTTTTT
The DNA here is from genome assembly GCA_005393395.2 of Gossypium australe. NCBI lineage: Eukaryota > Viridiplantae > Streptophyta > Magnoliopsida > Malvales > Malvaceae > Gossypium > Gossypium australe. Next base: position 57,015,032 of record CM016625.1, read on the forward strand.
AAACTAAATCGACGACAGCTAAACTAAGAACACAAAGGCAAGAAGACGAATTGGAAAATAACTTTGAGGGAAAACTCAGTTGATTTTGATGATACCCTCGGGAAGAATCCACCTAGACTTCTCTTATTATCTAGCCTTCAATTATATGATTTCTTTTACTTAGCTTGATCCGTGAGACTCCCTAACCTATATTAAACCCTCTAGGATAGCAGTAAATCGATCAATGAACTCCCATATTTGGTTTCACCCTAATCCGGCAAAATCTTGTAACCCTATCTCTAGGCATTCGATCAACTCCACTTAATTATTTTAGATCTTCTCTTAGGCAGGGTCTATTCCTCCTCCACCTAAGCACATTAGATTTGGATTAAGCAACATAATTAAGAATAAACCAAATAATTTATCATATAACTTAAAAATCAAATAATAAAATCCATATAGATTTCATCCCCTTCAGGTATCTAAGGGGTTTAGTTCATAATGAATAAACAAACCATCGCAAGAGAAAAGATAAAACAAAACATATGAAAAACCCTAAAACCCCCTGAAGGAATCGAAGGAGAATTCCGCCGTCTTGTGTATAACTCCGGCTTCTTGGGATGGATCAACTGGCTATCCTCGCGTTATTCCCTAACTCTGACCTTCTCGGCTTGGCTCCTTGGCCTCGCTTTCGTTCTCTTCGGCTTCTGCCGAACTCCCTTGCAAGTTGCCCCCTTGGTTGTTTATATAGGCTTTGAGATGCCTTACTTGGTCCCTAAGTATCCAAATCTGAGTGGAATTCTTACTATGGTGTTTGAATAGGCTTTGGAATGTGTTTCTTTGCCTCCAAGTATCCAAATCCGAATGAAATTGCTCTTTCCAGCGATAGGGACACGCCCATGGCACATGCTCGTGTGAATCGTGGCCAGGCCGTGTTTGGACTTTTAATGAGGCACAGCCGTGTGGTCTTTGGGCCAGGCCGTGTCGATTTCTCTCTTGGCCCAATTTTGTCCGTTTTAAGCCCGTTTCTCGTTCTTTTCATCCTTGGGTGCTTTCCTGAGTATAAAACATGAAAAGAAAGGATTAAGAACACCTTTTTACATAAACCAAAAGATAAATCATCCAAAAGTATGCTAAATGTGGGATTAAAATATGTTACTTTTTTGGTGTATCAATGACAAATTTGTTTTTCTTAGTTTACTTAGTTAATACTAAATTATAACTTTAACCTTAATTAATAACCTTTAAAACACTTAATAATGTGTCCATCTATGTCCAATCACATTATGGATGGTTTAATAACAAAATAAGGACCTCTATTTTAAATTTATATAGCTATTAGACACCTTTAGCTAATAGAACTCAACTTTTACACTTTATGCGATTTAGTCATTTTTATCGAATTAAGCATTCAAACGATAGAATTTCTTAACAAAATTTCCATAAAATAATACTATCATCTTGTAAAAATTAAAATAATAATAAAAGAAATATTTAGACCTCGGATTTGTGGTCTCAAAACCACTATTCCGATTTGACTAAAAATGGGCTGTTGCTGCTACAAGGAAGCAAAAAATAAGGTGTGGGTCCTAAAATCATAAAATTGTTTGAAAATGTTAAATATCATATTATATTTGATAAATTAGCTTACTGATTGGATTGACTTAATAGCCAAATTATTGATTTTGTGAGTGGCCGAACAAGGTATGTTTCAAGCCTTAAAAGATTGACATGTTGCCAAAATTGCAAGTTTGATAGTATGAATGCTTAATTGAGTTTGTAATTGCACATTTGAGTTATGAGATATGAGAATGTTTGACTGAATGATATAATGTGTTGAGGTATTAGTCTTATGTATGATTTAAACGCATGAGATATTTATTATATTGTTTACTGAAAAGGGTGCTATTTATGCATAATGAAAATATGTAAAGTCTATGAAGTTGAACGATATTAAATAATACCAACACAATGGTAATTTGAAAGTTTGGAACACTATTTCCATTTATTGAAAGTATGTGATTATTGAGGACATACTGAGCATTTCAAATGAATGTGAAAAGTATTGTAACACCCCAAACCCGGCCTAGACGTTACGACCAGATCTGGCATGTCACATGGAAAGGTTCCTAAAAAAACTTCGCGATCGTTAAAAGTTTCGAGTTTTATTTCCATTTTGAAAATTAGATGTTTTAAGGTTTTCTTGCAAAAAGTTATAAATATTACCAACACCGCAACTTGTATTATAACCCAAAAGTCAGATTCAGAGGATTTCAAAAATGTGCCTTTTTGAAATAGTTATTGTAGTTTTAAGAAAATCCCGAGTTTATTTATCTATAGGTTGGGAACCGTTCATTAATATTTGGAAAACAGTTATTTACGTTTTTAGTCAAACCCCGTATTGATCATTTCATAATAGATATTAACCGCATTAAAACAAAAACCAAAATAACACCCTAGTGGCCTTATTACAGAACATAATCCCAAATTAACATAAATTTAAAGTAATGTAAAACGGAGTTTACTAAAGAAACGATGTATGGCCACCACAAAGTCCACCTCGGCTCCAAATCCTCAAAGCTAAGGATTACCTGCAAAATTAAGCAGAGGGGTGAGTTACGAGAACTCAGTGTGTAATCCCCTAAATGAACATTAATTGGGCCCGAGCCCATTCAGATACATACTGGGCTTAGCCCCTTACGAACTCAAACTAGGCGAAGCCCATATAGAAACGAACTGGGCCTGAGCCCTTTTAGCATGGTAACATAGATAAATGCATGCGATGCAACCCAGCCCAACCTAATAATCCAGCAGCTACACACCACCCGTTCCAACCAAAACACACCTGTGGGGATTTCTACAATCAACCCTCATCCGCTACACACCTCGATGGCAGTCACGCTGCTCATCGCCGAAATTGTGGCAGTGCCACCGAAATAATGTGACAGGGACATCGAAATATGTGGCAGAGCCACCGAAATACACTTCCCTATTCATCAATATCCCTTTCCCATGTAACATATCATATCATCATAATGTGGTAAATGCATACATACATCAATGTATATTAGATAATTGGAACACACACAATCATGCTAATTACCCAAAATAGTATAGTCATAAGTTTACTCACCTGGTATATCTCCCACTTTACCCACTAGGGTATCTCAACTGCATTCCCGTTAAGCGTATTTCGGCCTTTAGCCGACACATAGTATAATACGAAACAAAACAAAATAAAGGTGTGAGATTACACACCTGATTACATGGAGAACTAGACACTCCCGATCGACGTCACCAAAGTCAACACATCACACTATTAGCTTACAGTAACAACAATGGGAGATCTCTAATCCACGACTAACCGTATGATTTACTAACACTTACCCTCACTAGCACCAACGACCACGATTTGCTTATCTGAATCAGATGTCAACTCCCTTCCACAACCCCACGGGAAATCCTGAATCGCTGACACCCTACGTCGTTTGAACTTAGGAGCAGAGGCTATGAGTCTACTCCCCTCAGGCTCCCTTAATGCAACCCCCTTAGATCGGCTATCACTAGCCTCCATGAGGAAAGTCTCGATCAGTAACGTAACACAATGAAAGAATGGTGATTGTCTAACAAGAAGGTTCGGTTGTGGCAGAGTAAAACGAACAGAGAATAGTCGCAAAGAAACCAGAGAGAGAACTCCTTACCTTGATTAATGAAGAACCGTCCCACAATAGATTTGGCTAAGGCTTAGATCGAAGAGAAGTCGACTGCAAAGAGATTCGGCCCTTGCAGCAAGACCCCAGAACCCTTGATTCGGCTAAAGCAACAGAAGCGAAACACCAATTCAGATTGGGAAAAACAAAGGTTCGGTTTAATAGAGAGAAAAAAATAGAGAAACAAAGAAGGAGAATTAAGGTTCGGCTATGTGGAAAAACAAATAGTAAGAAATGGAAAAGAGAGATTTGGCTATAGGCAAAAGAAATGAGAAGCCGATTTAAAAGATGAAAAGAGGAATTCCGTTGATGAAGAAAAGAGTAGCAAGAACACTGAAAGAGAAGAGGGAGTTTCGGCTATGTGCTAATGGTGTAGAAAAAGGTGCAAAAAAGAGACTGACGAGAAGTAAGTTTCCGCTAGAAGAAAGAAATAATGAAGAAGGAAAGAAGAGTAAGGTTTTCGGCCAATTGGTACGTGTGAAAGTAACCCAAAATGCACTAAGCAACCAGCACACAAATTGCACAAAAATGCAGAGAGATGAACAAGAAAAACCCAAGGAAAATTCGGCACACAAGCTTCTCCCTTGACCGACTATGCTACCTAACACCCTCGTAGCCGAAATTTCACCTCCCCTTAGCTCCCATTTTCGGCCAACTATCACTTCACTCCTAAATCCCCTTGATTTACTCCCCCTTTCACTCCCCATCACCCATTCGAATTATTTGACCAAGTCTCCCGTCTCTCCTACAGAGTTTGATCTTCACTCAGCCACCTCCCTTACCTGAGCACAAAAATAAAACCCCTTGTTGCAGTATATGGGATTTGAACACTCTCCCCCCTTCCATGCTTCCTTAAGTGCCTAAAAAGAAAATTTTCACCAGGGCCTAGGCTCAACCCCGAGCCTTCCCAGGACCCCCGAACACACACAATTAACAAGCTTAGCAAGCCAAACACAGAATAAAGCAAAGTGCCGAACCCCTAATTTAAGGATGTTACAAGTATTGAGATATGATTATGTATGAGATTGTAAGACATATTGCATATGCATTGGGTTAGGATTTTGTGGTTGACGGAGGATTTTCGTGGAGTACCAACGGCATATTAAGTACGCATTATTCGTAATCAGTGCACTGCACCTGAAGTACCGAGGAATGGCGATTTATCAAATTTTTACTGGCAGCTTGTCTACATTCTTACTGGTAGAATTTTTTGCATATTGTTGCGATTTTAACCACAATGGGCTTAATCCCATAATGTTTTCGTGTTCAGATGACGGGTTCTGGGGAACTCGTGGTGTGTAGCGAATGGTATGGGTAGGAATCTTTTTGCATTGCATCATGTGCACGACATATTCAAATCTTATTGATTTATGCTACGTATTGTATTTTTTTGTATTAAATGGTATCAAAATTAATGATTGTTACTCGAGTGAATGATGACATATGCTCATACACTGTTTGACATTAATTTGACAATGACTATGTAATGATATGAAATTCCTATGATGGTTCTGTTTTCTTCTATTAAAGCTAATTTGTTTCACTGTATTCGATATTTATGTTTGTTTAAATAATTGTTTGACTTACATTGAGCTTTTCATAAGCTCACCCCCAATAGTGTTTCACTTTTTAGGTAAACCTCGAAATTAGGACCAGACTTGGCATTCGGAGAATCACCTTGAACCTCAGACTATTCTTAATAAGTATTATTAAGTCTTTATTGGTTTTGGCTTATAATTTTTAATTATCTCTGGTCTGTGGCTTGGTAACTTTTCTTTTGAGGATTTTTTGCATACATGGATTACTCACGCATAATAACCGGATACTGCATGATATCGGGCTTCAGTGAAATTTGATATTGTTCCCTAGTTTCCACTGCATTGCAAAGGAATTATTTTTGAAAAACTAATCGATAAGGCAACTAAGTTTTTAAAATTACTTGAAAAATAGTTTTTCTGCTGCATTAGTTTAACATTGAGTTTTTTTTTAAAGAAGAGCAACAAGCAAACGGTTTTAAGCTAACTCAAAGTACAACTATGGTTTTCTCTAAAATGAGTTTATTTCAGTTTTTCAAAAGTAACGTAGTCATTTCGGTGGTTAATGTAGCCTTCTTAATCTAGCCATAATGTCTAGGCCACATTTGGAAGGTTTCAACAAATGCTTGGGTCCCATCCAAAAATTCATTGCAATTCTACTAATTTCTTAAACTTGAAAATTGGTAGCTTCGGTGGATGTAATTTAATAAATTTCACCAAATCCATTCAAGTATCATTCCCCCTTTCCTCGAAAAGATTCATCCTCAAATATTGTCTTCGATCGAATCTTGATTTGATTTACATAGCCTTTGACATTATTGTTGATCCTTGAGGTAGTGTGAGCCCATCACATCCATGAGTCTGAAACTGGGCCCTGAGACTTGTATCACATTTAATGATTAAACCTTTTAACTAATAAAATTCAATAACGGTTAACTTCTACATTTTTCTACTATTTAGTTTTTTTTCCTTAATTAACTATCAAATCACCAAAATTACCAAATCAAACTTCAATCCACTTATGCAATAACTCCATAAATATTTAATAAAAATATTTATGATCTTAGTTTATGAAAACGAGGTGACGATACCTCATTTTCCAAAACCACTTACTTTCGCGCACCACTTGTACCTTGACCAACTAACCAATTAATAAAATCTATCCAATTATAGTTCACCATAATATTATATGTAACTCATAAGTATTAATTATTAATATTTACAAACTCATTCGTTGCAATTGTGATATTAGAATAACTATTTTCTGACGTTGCCGAAAAATGGGTTGTTACATCATCATCAAGTCAAGCGGCATTAAGGTATCTCGTGGAGCTCTGTAACATCCTGATTTAATGGGCCTGTGCATTTTGTGTGTTGTAAGTTTAATTTGTTAATTTGAGAATTTAAGGTGCAAATTGGGCTCAAAAATGGGCTGAGGCATTGACTAAATTTCTGCGTAGACACTCTAGCACTTTAAAAGGTAGTTATCTGTGTTTTAGATGACAAAATGGGCTTGTGGCCCAAAGGTAAGTGGCGCTGTAATGGAGCTAGAAGTGGCGTCAGTGGTAAGGAAGGGAGGAGGCCCAGTTTTGGCCACTTGAAGCCCAAGTAATTGGGCCAAGTTCGGCACTTAAAGGGGAGTACGGGGGGACGGCAACAAGGCTATTAATTAGGGATTTTTAATATTTTTATTATGTGGATATTATGTTGATAAAGGAGGGAGGAGTTGGTGCTAGTTAGGGCTATTTTTGAGGAATTAATAGATTAAGATAAGGGAAAAGGATAGGAGCTATCTTGTGGTTGCAGTGTTGGCCGAAAATCAAACTCAGTAAGGGGGAGGAATCGATTTAGTATAGTCTAGGGGATGTGCCGAAATTTCAAAGGCCATCTTAAACATTTGTTCTTTTTCTTTCTTTCCTCATCTTCACTCTTTCAAAAGCCGAAATCACTACTTCCCTCTTCACTTCCTTTTCTTTTTCTTCTAGCCGAAACCCTCTGAAGTTTCATTACCTGCCGAACCTCTGCTAATTACTTTCTTTTCTCTTTCAAGTATTTTAGCCGAAACTCCCTCTTGTTCATCTTTTTCGGGATTTTCTTAAAAGCCGAAATCTTTAGATCTCATCTCCTGTGATTGTCGAATTCCTTCTGTGGTGTCTGCTTGTGTCGAATCTTGAAGAAAACTAAAGGTAAGAGTTGATTCGCGAGATTTCAATCTTTTTTCGGCTTTTAGAGATCTTAGCCGAATGGCTATATGGTTAACTAATCGGGTGTTTTCTTTCATTTGCGGCATTCCGGGATTTGAAGGGGGATTCAATCGCTTAGATTTCTAAGGCAGAGTTCAGTAGCACTCAGATCATATTACTTTCGGGATTTCAAGGTAAGGAGATCTGTTAATTTAAACATATAATTCGGGTAAAACACTAACCCTTGGCTGAATATAGGAGAGGCCTTATCTTCGCGTTCTTTCGACTTTTGAGCAAGGTTGTAGATAGAGGGGAGTAGATCTGTTTAGCGAGGGTATCGACATAGAGGGTAGTCCTACGCATTAATCAGGTGTGTAACCTTCCACACCATTTAGATTGTTTGTTAGTATATGCTTATAAATCTATTATATTCTGTTAAATGCTGAAATACGGCATGGCTGTTGAAAACCCGAAGAGGGTAAAGGCGAATCACCAGGTTAGTGGTCTCTGTCATTCTAAAGTGAATGGTTCTGTTGATTTAATATGATAAACATGTATATTGGTTTCTGTAATTGCACGGGGTTGGGTAATTGATGAAAGGGGACGTATTCTGTTGTAGTGGCTTTTGCCATGATCTGTTGTAGTGGCTTTTTGCCATGATCTGTTGTAGTGGCTATTGCCATGATCTGACGATGTGCAGCTAACTGCAGCATGACTGCCATCGATGGTGTGTAGCGGTGTGGGTTGATTGTAGAAATCCCCAATGGTGTGATTGGCAGGTAAGGGTGGTGTGTAGCAGATGGAAACCTAGGATTGGGTTGGGCTTTGTATAATTTCTGATATATTATATTTTATTATCTGTTCTGTGGGGCCAAGGCCCAGTCTGATGGTGCACGAGGGTTGCACACTGAGTCTCGTGACTCACCCCATTATTTAACATTTTTCAGGAGACACGTAGAGCATCGGACCGGGTTGGAGAGGAACGCAAGGTGGCCATGCATGAGATTATTTTGGATACTGCAAAAGACATTATTTTGTTTATTTATATTTAATATTTTGGATTAGTTTGGGTTATATTTTATTGTAATAAGGCCACGGGCTACTTACTTTATATTTTCGGTTTTTGGGCTTATTTTTAGACACTTGAATTTTACGTAGAGTTGGAATTTGGGCTTGTACTAAAATAATAGAAAGCAAAGGCAGAATTTTGGGTTTTCATTCACTAAGGCATTTAAATGAAAACTTATATCTTTTATAAACTATCAAATTATTAAGTTTTCTAGTATAAATGTTTAAACTCCACAAATGTTTTCTAAAAATGCGACATGTTTTATAAAATCTTCTTAGTGACATGCCAGATCTGGTCATGGTGTTTGGGCCGGGTTTGGGGTGTTACAAATTGGTATCAGAGCCCGGTTCAAAACTCAGCTTTGGGGTTTTGGGCTCAAAACGTTTTCTAAAAATGGGTTTTTGAAACATGTATATATATAAATGATGCAGGATGGGTTTCTCGGCATGGCACCTGCGTCTCCGGCCCAAGTCCGCCAGGTAAGTATTCTAAACTATCATGTGACATATATATGTGGGCTTGATGGGCTTTATGGGACGTAGTCTATTTAAATTAGAACTTGATGGACTTTAGGCTTAGCTTAAGCAACTTTCTAAATCTCATAAGACTTAATTTCACTAAACAAACCCGGGAACAAGTCGCTGGGTTAGGGTGTGGCAATAGGCATGCGCATGTCTAGGATTGGATCCGGAAGAGCCTGGTACTTAAGCAGTCCTAGTGACTCACCTCCTCTTCGCTGGAATCCTACCTGGTGCATAGTGACTGTTCACCTTAACCGTGAAGACTTGTTAACGGGCCAAAAGTTTCTAATTAAAACCCGAAAGGGACCAACCACCCTAGTTTTTTAAAAAAATTACCAAAATGCCCTAGTTTTAAAATTTTTTTACCAAAATGCCCTTGATTTGAAAAAATTAGCAAAACACCCTTGATTTGAAAATTTTCAAAACGCCCTTGATTTGGAAAATTATCAAAATTGGCAAAATTACCGAAATACCCCGAGTTGCAAAATTACCAAAATATCCCTGCTTCACGAAATTACCAAAATACTCTTATTTTGAAAAATAACCAAGATACCCATGATTTGCAAATATACCCCCAGATTTACGGAAATACCTCGATTTACAAAGTCAACGGAATTTCTTTAAAAAAAACGTACAACACATCACAACAACCAAACACCACAAACACCAAAATACCACTACTTCTTTTAGAATCAAATCCTCCAAAATACCCCTGTTTTGTAATAATATACTTTATCTCAAAAATTCCCAAAATACTCTATTTTGTCAAATCACAAAAAAAACCTGTAGGATAAAATTACGAAAAACCCCTGGGTAGTGAAATGCCGAAAATACCCTTATGAAGTGAATGTGACTCTATGGAAGTGATATGTATGTTGAGGTGTGAATGTATGTGGTTTATAGGATTAGGAGGTAAACCTGAGACTGAAACTGTAGATAGGTTCGAATTCGAAAGAATTACTCTCAAACTACTGTTCATAAGATTGTTCGTGGTTAATCAGTGGAAGAAAGCTAATAATTCATAAAAATTTTAATCAGATAAATGCCAATCAGAAGAATGAGTACAAGGCGTCGAGGATGTCCGCCGCGTGGACGCGGTAGGGGTAGGATGACCGTGTCAGAGCCAGTAGGGTCTAGCCACGGGTCAGGAAACGAGATGCCGGATCCGCCAATTGTGGAAGGAGAATTTCAGGACCAGGCACTCGGAGATGATACGGTATCTCAGGCGATTTTGCGGGTCCTCGAAAGAGTTACTGGCGCAGACACGGGTTCAGGAGCTCGGAAATCTGTGTCGGAACGACTCCGAGCCAACGGAGCAGAGATGTTTAGGGGTGTTTCTGGCGTAGCTCCTAATACATCTGAGTATTGGTTAGAGGCAAGTGAGCGTATAATGGATGACCTTGACTTCATGTAGAGGAGAAGTTGAAAGGGGTCGTGTTTCTTCTTCGAGACGAGGCTTATCAGTGGTGGCTCACGGTAAAGGAGGTTACTGCCGCAGACCGGATTGACTGGGATTTCTTTAAGGAGTCATTTCAAGGAAAGTACATCGAGGCCAGCTATGTGGATGCACAGAGAAAGGCACTCCTGAACTTGGTACAGGGAAGTAAGTCTGTATCGGAATACGAGGCAGAGCTTCTGTGGTTGAGCCGTTACGCTCGAGGGATTGTGGCGACTGATTATGAGCGTTGCGTACGATTCGAGGATGGTCTAAGGGATGAGCTGAGGGTATTAGTAGCACCGCAGCGGGAAAGGGACTTTGCGGTTTTGGTTGAGAAAGCTAAGATATCTGAGGAGGTTAAGCGGACTGAGAAACAGAATAAGGATAAGGATAGGAATAGGAATAAGAGGAATTTTGGGCCGTCGGGATCATCTGGAAATTTTCAAAAAAGGCCTAGGTCTGATGGGCCAGCTCGTGCTCAGACTACTGCTACTGGGAGTCAGGATCAATCATGTAACTTGTGCGGGAAGGTACATTATAGGGAGTGCAGAAGGAAAACCGGTGGATGCTTCAGGTGTGGATCCACGGAGCATATGATTAAGGACTGTCCCCAAGTGAATCAGACACAGCCTGCGGGACGAGGTTCTGATCAGGCTGGGAGAGGTGGTCAGCCAGTACCGATGGGTCGTGGCTCAGGAAGAGGAGGAAATGGGGCTGGTCGCGGTCGTGGTGCACCTGGTAGGGGTGCAGGTAATGTAAACGCGAGACAGCCGGGTTTAGTTTATACAGCTCGTCGACGGGAGGATGGTGACGCACTAGACGTCATAACCGGTACGTTTCTTATTGCTGATAACCCTTTTCTTGCCTTGATTGATATTGGGTTAACCCACTCCTATGTTGCATGTTCGGTATCTGAGACCCTAAGTATAGACTCTGAAACAACCACTAGGAAGATGACTGTGGTTAGTCCTTTAGGACAATCTAGGGTAGTGGACAAACTATTTAAGGATGTACCTTTAGAGACTCAAGGGGTAGTGTTCCCAGCAGACTTAATGGAATTACCGTTTGGAGAGTTTGATCTTATCTTAGGAATGGATTGGTTGACTAAACATCGTGCTAAGTTGGATTGTGAGACGAAGCGCATGGTGTTGAGTACCCCGGAAGGCGGGGAGGTGGTTGTGTCAGAAGAAGGAAGGGATTATTTGTCCAACGTGGTATCTGCATTGAAGGCTATTAAGATGATTCAGAAAAGATGCAACGCATTTCTAGCTTTTATCAGTGCTCTGGACGCTAAGGAGGTGACTGTCGATGGGGTAAGGACAGTAAAGGATTTTGTAGATGTCTTTCCTGAGGAGCTGCCAGGATTACCTTCGGATCGCGAAGTGGAGTTTGGAATAGAGCTACTTCTGGGTACGGCTCCGGTGTCCATTGCTCCTTACCGAATGGCGTCGAAAGAGCTAGTGGAACTCAAAGCTCAGATCCTGGAACTGTTGGATCGTGGTTTTATCTGACCGAGTGTGTCTCCGTGGGGAGCGCCGGTCCTATTTGTGAAGAAGAAGGACAGATCCATGCGTATGTGCGTGGACTACCGTCAACTGAATAAGTTAACGATTAAGAACAAGTACCCACTGCCAAGAATCGACGACCTATTCGATCAGCTCAAAGGAGCTTCGGTTTTCTCTAAGATTGACTTAAGATCGGGATATCATCAGTTAAAGGTAAAGGAAGGAGACATTCATAAGACGGTGTTTCGAACTCGTTACGGTCATTATGAATTTTTGGGGATGCCGTTCGGGTTAACGAATGTGCCAGCGGCATTTATGGATATGATGAATCGGGTGTTCCAAGCATACCTTGATCAGTTTGTCGTGGTGTTCATTGACGATATCCTGGTTTACTCCAAGTCCAAAGAGGAGCATGATGCACATCTTCGTGTGGTGTTGCAAGTCCTGAAGGAGAAGCAGCTGTTCGCTAAGTTTAGTAAGTGTGAGTTCTGGCTAAGGGAAGTAACTTTCTTAGGACATGTGGTTTCTGCAGAGGGAATTAGGGTTGACCCTTGGAAGATAGAAGCTATGTTGGATTGGAAACCGCCGAAGTCTGTGGCGGAGATTCGAAGTTTCTTCAGATTGGCAGGATAGTGCCGAAGGTTTGTTGAGGGGTTCTCGTTGATTGCGGCACCTCTAACTAAGTTGTTGAGGAAGGAAGTACCGTTTGTTTAGATTGACAAACAACAGGAGAGTTTTGAGAAGCTGAAGAATATTTTGACAGAAGCACCAGTGTTAATTCAGCCAGAGGCAAGAAAAGAATTTACCGTCTACTGTGATGCGTCACACACGGGTTTAGGATGTGTGTTGATGCAAGATGGAAAGGTGGTTGCGTATGCGTCCCGACAGTTAAGACCGCATGAATTGAACTACCCTACGCACGATTTGGAATTGGCGGCGGTAGTGTTTGCTCTGAAGATTTGGAGGCACTACCTGTATGGGGAGAAGTTGGTTATTTACACGGACCATAAGAGCCTGAAGTATATCCTTACCCAGAAGGAGTTGAATCTGAGGCAACGTAGGTGGATTGAACTCTTGAAGAACTATGACTGTTCGATCAAATATCATCTGGGTAAGGCTAACGTGGTGGCAGATGCGCTGAGTAGGAAGGCGATAGAGGATTTGAGGGCGATGTTCACTCATCTCAGTTTGTATGAGGATGGTAGTTTGGTAGCTGAAATCCAAGTAAGACCTATGTGGACAAGTCAGATCAAAGAGAAGAAACTTCTAGACAATGCTTTGAGTGCTCGACTTCGGCAAGTGCGAAGTGGTGAAGGAGAGGACTATAGTTTGAATGGTGATGGAATCCTATGTTTTCGTAAGAAAGTTTGTATGCCAAAGGATGTGGAGTTAAGGCAGATGATTCTTCAGGAGGTGCATAGTAGCCCTTACGCTATGCATCCTGGAGGGGTTAAGATGTATCGGGATTTGCGAGAGCAATTCTAGTGGCCAGGTCTGAAGCGAGAAGTAACGGAATTCGTGGGTAAATGTTTGACGTGTCAGCAGGTGAAGGCGGAACACCAGCTGCCTTCGGGGTTGTTGCAACCGGTAAAGATACCGCAGTGGAAATGGGAAAGAATTACAATGGATTTTGTTAGTAGGTTACCTCTTACGCCCACTAAGAAGGATTCGATTTGGGTGACGGTGGATCGGTTGACGAAGTCTACTCACTTCATACTAGTTCGTGTGGATTATTCTCTGCAAAGGTTGGCCAAGCTGTACGTGGCTGAGGTTGTGAGACTCCATGGTGTACCTGTGTCGATCATATCAGATAGAGACCCTAGATTCACGTCACGATTCTAGAAGGCTCTGCATTAGGCAATGGGAACAAGGTTAGACTTTAGTACTGCTTTTCATCCGCAGACTGATGGTCAGTCTGAGAGGGTAATACAGATTTTGGAGGATATGCTAAGGGGTTGCATCATCGATTTTAGGGGTAGTTGGGAGGAGTATCTACCTTTGGCAGAATTTGCGTACAATAATAGATATCAATCTAGTATTCAGATGGCGCCTTATGAAGCGTTATACGGATGGAGATGTCGTACTCCCACTTGTTGGACAGAATTAGGTGAACGTCAGGTGTTGGGTCCAGAACTAGTTTCAGAGACAGAAGAAAAAGTTAGGTTAATTCGGGCTCGGTTGAAAGAAGCGTATGATCGATAGAAATCTTATGCAGATTTAAAACGAAAGGAGGTGGAATTTGCAGTGGGAGACCAAGTTCTTTTGAAAGTATCACCATGGAAGAAGGTAATGAGGTTTGGTCAGAAGGGTAAGCTAAGTCCCCGTTTATTGGGCCTTATCGGGTACTAGAACGTGTGGGCCCAGTGGCGTATCGACTAGAGTTGCCTCCAGAGTTGGAGCGGATACATGATGTGTTTCATGTCTCGATGCTAAGACGTTATCGTTCTAATCCATCGCACATTTTGCCAGTGGAAGAAATTGAAGTAAGGCCAGACTTGTCCTTTGAGGAGGAGCCAGTGCAAATCTTGGATCGAGACGTAAAGGTGTTGAGGAGGAAGTCCGTCCCTTTGGTCAAGGTTTTGTAGCGGAACCACTGCGCGGAGGAAGCGACATGGGAGACAGAGGATGTTATACGAAGAAGTATCCCCATTTTTTCTGATCAGGTAAATTTCGAGGCCGAAATTTATTTTAAGGGGGTAGAACTGTAACATCCTGATTTAATGGGCCTGTGCATTTTGTGTGTTGTAAGTTTAATTTGTTAATTTGAGAATTTGAGGTGCAAATTGGGCTCAAAAATGGGCTGAGGCCTTGACTAAATTTCTGCGTAGACACTCTAGCACTTTAAAAGGTAGTTATCTATGTTTAAAATGTCAAAATGGGCTTGTGGCCCAAAGGTAAGTGGCGCTATAATGGAGCTAGAAGTGGCGTCAGTGGTAAGGAAGGGAGGAGGCCCAGTTTTGGCCGCTTGAAGCCCAAGTAATTGGGCCAAGTTCGGTACTTAAAGGGGAGTAAGGGGGGACGGTAACAAGGCTATTAATTAGGGATTTTTAATATTTTTATTATGTGGATATTATGCTGATAAAGGAGGGAGGAGTTGGTGCTAGTTAGGGCTATTTTTGAGGAGTTAATAGATTAAGATAAGGGAAAAGGATAGGAGCTATCTTGTGGTTGCAATGTTGGCCAAAAATCAAACTCAGTAAGGGGGAGGAATCGGTTTAGTATAGTCTAGGGGATGTGCCAAAATTTCAAAGGCCATCTTAAGCATTTGTTCTTTTTCTTTCTTTCCTCATCTCCACTCTTTCAAAAGCTGAAATCACTACTTCCCTCTTCACTTTCTCTTCTTTTTCTTCTAGATGAAACCCTCTGAAGTTTCATTACCTGCCGAACCTCTGCTAATTACTTTCTTTTATCTTTCAAGTATTTTAGCCAAAATCTTTCTCTTGTTCATCTTTTTCGGGATTTTCTTAAAAGCTGAAATCTCTAGATCTCATCTCCTGTGATTGCCGAATTCCTTCTGTGGTGTCTGCTTGTGTCGAATCTTGAAGAAAACTAAAGGTAAGAGTTGATTCGCGAGATTTCAATCTTTTTCTGGCTTTTAGAGATCTTAGCTGAATGGCTATATGGTTAACTAATTGGGTGTTTTCTTTCATTTGCGACATTCCGGGATTTGAAGGGGGATTCAATCGCTTAGATTTCTAAGGCAGAGTTCAGTAGCACTCGGATCGTATTACTTTCGGGATTTCAAGGTAAGGAGATCTGTTAATTTAAACATATAATTCGGGTAAAACACTAACCCTTGGCCGAATATAGGAGAGGCCTTATCTTCGCGTTCTTTCGGCTTTTGAGCAAGGTTGTAGATAGAAGGGAGTAGATCTGTTTAGCGAGGGTATCGACATAGAGGGTAGCCCTACGCATTAATCAGGTGTGTAACCTTTCACATCATTTAGATTGTTTGTTAGTATATGCTTATAAATCTATTATATTCTGTTAAATGCCGAAATTCTGGCATGGCTGTTGAAAACCCGAAGAGGGTAAAGGCGAATCACCAGGTTAGTGATCTCTGTCATTCTAAAGGAAACGGTTCTGTTGATTTAATATGATAAACATGTATACTGGTTTCTGTGATTGCACGGGGTTGGGTAATTGATGAAATGGGATGTATTCTGTTGTAGTGGCTTTTGCCATGATCTATTGTAGTGGCTTTTTTCCATGATCTGTTGTAGTGGCTATTGCCATGATCTGATGATGTGCAGCTAACTGCAGCATGACTGCCATCGATGGTGTGTAGCGGTGTGTGTTGATTGTAGAAATCCCCAATGGTGTGATTGGCAGGTAAGGGTGGTGTCTAGCGGATGGAAACCTAGGATTGGGTTGGGATTTCTATAATTTCTAATATATTATATTTTATTATCTGTTCTGTGGGGCTAAGGCCCAGTCTGATGGTGCACGAGGGTTGCACACTGAGTCTCGTGACTCACCCCGTTGTTTAACATTTTTCAGGAGACACGTAGAGCATCAGACCGGGCTGGAGAGGAACGCAAGGTGGCCATGCATGAGATTATTTTGGATACTACAAAAGACATTATTTTGTTTACTTATATTTAATACTTTGGATTAGTTTGGGTTATATTTTATTGTAATAAGGCCACGGGCTACTTAGTTTATATTTTCGGTTTTTGGGCTTATTTTTAGACACTTGAATTATACGTAGAATTGGAATTTGGGCTTGAACTAAAATAATAGAAAGCAAAGGCAGAATTTTGGGTTTTCATTCACTAAGGCATTTAAATGAAAACTTATAGCTTTTATAAACTATCAAATTATTAAGTTTTCCAGTATAAATGTTTAAACTCCACAAATATTTTCCAAAAACGCGACATGTTTTATAAAATCTTCTTAGTGACATGCCAGATCCGGTTGTGGTGTTTGGGCCGGGTTTGGGGTGTTACAAGCTCTCGTTCTAATTAAAGGTCAAAAAACCAATAGTCTTTATGTTCTACAGGTTCAACAGTGACTGGTAAAACAGTAATTTCTTCGTCTATTAAGGAGTCGGAGTCAAGTCATTTGAAGCACAAGCAACTTGGTCATACAAGTGAAAAAGTTATGATTATTTTGAATAAGAGAGGTTCTCTTCTAGGTACAGGAGTTGGAAAGATAGAGCACTGTGTTTATGGGAAGTAGACACGAGCCAGCTTTGATTTGGTAGTTTAGAAAACCAAAAATCTTCCAATTTCAAAGTTCAAACATTGCTTGGAATTGATTAATATCCTGCAAAGAGCAAGTTAGACCCGTGACAGACATTGGCAAAAAAGGCGTGTTAAAGTGGTTGATGTTGTTGAGCATATTGCACGAAGAATGGCGTCGAACACCATATCATTGGAAGGCGAGAGAGAGAGAGGAGAGGGCAACAAGATAAAGGAGAAAAGGGTGAAGAGAAGGGAGGGAAAATAGGATAAAGAGGGGGGAGGGGAGGAGGATGAAGATGTCAACAACCTTAGGCCGGTGGCCAGCTGGGAGACAACAAGGGTAGGTTGGGGTTAGGCTAGACATTCAAATTTTTCCATGAAAAAGAGATGAAGGCCTGTGAACACAAGTTATTGTTATTTTGAGTGTTAAAATCACATAAATTACAATAACTAATGGCCTGTAAGAACATCTTTTAAATGTTATTTAGATACTCAAACTCCAAGATTCTAAAAAATATATTTTTTAATAATTTTATTTTTTAAATTTTTAAAAGTTTAATAAATTTTTATCTACTTTTATAATTTTATACAATTTTATAACTTTCAAATTATATATTTTTATATTTTAATAATTTTTTTATGGTTAGAAAAATTGTTTTTATAATTTTTTGGACCCTTTTTTTTATAGCTTTTGAATACTTTGATTTCTTTTTAGAATTTGTTTAACTTTTTAGGGATAAATGTAACGACCCTATAGTCAGGGGTGTTAGAAAGTGCATTTCAGGGACTCCGTTCCCGTAAATCAAACTCGTAAATATTTTTAATAAATATTTACAAAGTTAGTTGGGTAGTTAATTTGTAACACCCCAAACCCGACCTAAACGTTACGACCGGATCTGGCGCGTCACATAAAAGGGTTGTTCAAAAGCTAAGCGCAAGTTGAAAGTGTCGCGTTTCTTTTAAACTTCGAGTTTCGATGTTTGTTAATAAAAACCCGATTTATTTAATGTCCTCTTGTTAATGTTATTAAGGTTTTAAGATTAAGACGGTTTTATTTGTGAAAATCAAACTTGAGTATTTGTGGGTATGTGATGTTTTGGGAAAAATGTTTAATCATACTTTATGAAAATCCCGTGTTTATGAAATCAACAGTTATTAACGAAAACTTAAAAGAAAGTTTAAACCAGAGGCCTTATTACAAAATACTAAAGCCACATAATAGAAAAAAATAACCTTGGAAATAAAGCAGAAAAGAATTTTACTAAGGTCCTCAAGCAATGTTCCTAAAGTATGGCCTCCACCGAGTCATCCATGGCTCCAAGTCCTTACTGCTGAGCATTACCTGCGAGGTTAAAGAGAGAGGGGTGGGTTACAAGAACTCAGTATGTAATCCCCTTACCGTCGCCAACTGGGTCTGAACCCATATGACATCACATTGGGCCTAAGCCCATTAACATAATAGTGCAAGTGAATTGATGCAGCCCAACCCATCCATCCAGCACACCCCCGACCAGCTAATCACACCTGTGGGGATCAAGGCAACCCACCCTGCCGCTCACACCAATAATGCAGTCAAGCTACTAAACATAGAATATTTGTGGATGAGCCACCGGAGTCATAATTACAAGCATATATATATATATATATATATTGTGGCTAAGCCACCAGGCTACACTGCTCTTCATTCAATAACCCTCCCCATGCACATGATAGAATGCAGCATACATATCAATATATCAAAGCGTAATGTAACACACAATCAGCCCAAAGAGGGCATTCTGGTAACTCGGCCCGTTAAGGGCATTTTGGTCAATTGGCCCATTAAGGGCATTTTAGTAAATCGACCCGTTAAGGGCATTTTGGTAAATCAGCCCATAAAGGGCATTTTAGTAAATCGGCCCGTTAAGGGCATTTTAGTAAATCGGCCCGTTAAGGCATTTTAGTAAATCGCCCGGTGAACACTGATTTTAGCGAATATAGACCGAAGTTGTTAAAGCGAGTTATTCCATTTTATGCAGTATTTTGGTTATTAAACAGGCAGATAGTAGTGATACGATTTCTACCAACATTGTAGTGTGTTATGAAACTACATGATGAAGGTGTGAGCTTACACACCTGACTACGTAGAGAACTATACCCTCCTGATCGCCGTCACCTATACCAACATATCACACAATTAACTAACCAAAAGTGGAATCTTAATCCAGATCTAATCAATCGATTTACATCACTTACTCTCACTATCGCGAACAACCACGATTTGCCTATCCGAACCGGATGTCGACTCCCTTCCACAACCCGGCAGGAAATCACGAACGGCTGACAAAGCACGCCGTTTGAACTTAGGAGCAAAGATTGCAAGTCCACTCCCCTTAGGCTCTCTTATCGATATTCCCTTAGCACGGCTACCGCTTGCCTCCATTAAGAGAGTCTCAGTCAGCAAGATATCACAATAAGAAATGGTGGCTGTCTAATAATGGGGGTTTCGACTTACCACCACTTCCTGAAGTTCGAACGATTTAAAAAAGCAGAGAAGAGAGTTGCTTGCTCCTTTGCACAATCAGCCTTGATCAGGGGAAAATCGAACACCGCCAGGTTCGGCTACGGCAAGTTAAGAGAAGTAGAGAAGAGGTTAGTTGGAATCGAAAAGAAAGTGAGATAGCCCCTTCGGCTAGGGAGGACATGAAAACGAAACGAAAAGAAAGAAAAAGAAAGAATCACCTTACCTTGATTACAGACTAATCGGCTGAGAAAGAGAGATTTGGCCAACTCCGATTAAGCAACTACTAGAAGAAATCTCAAGGAGAAAGAATAAGGGGAAATGGAGTTTCAGTTAGTGATGAAACAAAACCAACAAATGGTGAGAGTATACATTCGGGCAAAGAAAGAGAAAATGAGAGGAAGGGAAAGAACTTAAACTTACCAGATTCGGTCAAGCGAAAGGTGATCAAACCCATAGAGAAGAGAAAAGAGATTCGGCTTATGGAAATGCAAAAGAAAACGAATGGCAAGGGAAAGATGGAAGAGAGTAGAAGAGAAGACGGGTGCAAGGAAGTTTCAGCTACCACCAAAGAAAAGATGAAGAAAAGGAGGCTTGAGTATTTTGGCACTAACAAGAAAGAGTTGGCAAGAAAAGACCCTAAATGCTTGAGTTGCCAAACTAAAAACGCAAAAAAAATACCTAATCACTATCAAAGAATTTTCAGCACATACCATAGGAAAGTTTCGGCTCCCCCTCTCACTTGACCGAATATACCATCTACACCCCTTAGCCGAATTTTCACTCCACCTGAAGCTCCCATTTTCGGCCAAACTCTCCCTCACACCTCAATCCCATAATTTGCTCCTTGATTTTCTCCTCAAACTCCTCTCCATCACTCATTCTAGTTCATTTGACTGAGTCTTCAACTCCTCTTGCAGAGTCCATGCTGAACTCTACTACCTTCACCTGCTTAGCACAAAATAAATTAAATGAGTTACAGCAAGTGGGATTCGAACTCCTTCCCTTCTTGCTCTCCCACTGACTCCACAACCACCTTTCCACATGACCAACTTGTGCTAGCAATTTACCAACTTTTTCCCTTATGCATTGCCGCCAACAGCCTTCTCCCCTTATGTACCCAAAACCCAAAATTCCACCAGGGCCCAAACTCGACCCCAGGCCTTCTTAGGGCCCCCGAACATACCCAACTAACATACATACCTAGCCTAACGCATGAAATAGTGCAAAATACAGAACCCCAAATTTTAGGATGTTACATAATTAGATTTAGATTAAGTGAATTTTGTGAAATTAAAAGTTATTAAGTATAAGGACTAAATCGTGTAAAGGTTAAAAGTTGAATTATAAATTAAAATAAAAGTAAAGGGGCTAATGTAGCAATTGTACCACTAACTAAATTGGTTGAGAGGTGGCCAGCCATGGTTTAATGATATATATGCATGTATATAATATATATTATATATATGTTAACTTTAATTATAATGTTAATAATAATAATGATATTATAATAGAAACATAATAAAAGAAAATAGAAACATAGTGGAAAGAAATAGTTAATGCATGCAAATTAGAAGAAAAAGAAAGAAAGGAGAGAGAACAAGAGGCCGATGGCAACCTAGGGGGTTTTGAACTTTTCAACTTCAATTGGTTAGTCAATTTAGTTACTTTTCTTGTAATTTTTATATTCTTGGAAGCTCGGTGTTAAGTACAACCCGACCCATGTCAAATTTTAACATTGGTTAAGATTTTAGATATTGTTATTGTTGAATAGTTTTAGTATTAGTGATTTAATTGATAGATTTTTAAGCTATAAATAGAAAAGGATTACATTGCAGAACAAATTGTAAATTTTGAGTAATAGGGACTAAATTGTGAAAATTTTGAAATTTAGGGGTTTAATTGAGAATAAGGAGATAAATTTAGCTTATATTAAAATTAGTATAAAAATATAGGATTAAATGTGAAGAATAAAAATTAGTCTTGGCTTAGGGACTAAATTGGAATTTAAGAAAATATTGAGTAAAAATTGAAATATTCAATGTGAAATTGAATGGTATTGTATTGATATATTTTAATTGTTTTAATTTTGTAGCTAACATCATACCGGAATCCTTGACTAAAAAGGGGAGGGACAAAATCGACGTCGAATAGCTCAGAATCCACGGTTTGTATTTCCATAAATCCGAACCTAGTTGTTAATTGTTGTATTTCGATTTAATATATATGGTAAGTGGTTGAGGTGAGTATTTTGGCACTTTGATAGTGAATTGAGACGTCGAATAGCTCAGAATCCACAGTTTGTATTTCCATAAATCCGAACCTAATTGTTAATTGTTGTATTTCGATTTAATATATATGGTAAGTGGTTGAGGTGAGTATTTTGGCACTTTGATAGTGAATTGAAATTATAGTTGATTGAAATGGATTGAATTGGTATATACATTATGAATGTATTGATTATTTCAATTGAAATGAATATATGTGTAAATGTGATAATGTGCAAATATGAGAATTGGATATTGGTTGTATTTGAAAAGTGAAATGAAACCCTATTAACTGTATCGGGCTGAGTAGGATATAGATGGCGTGCCATAAGATAGGAAGAGTTTAAAGATTTCTTCGACTTCGAGTCGATGAGGCACTGGGTGCCAATTTGCTTCGGTTTAACCGATGAAACACAGAGTGTCAATTTATATAGCGTTGGGCACAGTTATTACTTCGAAATTATCCGATAAGGCACTGGGTGCCAAATTAGTGTGTTGGTTGGATCTGTGTATCCGTCTGAGCCTGAGTCATGTTAATAGAGGTAATTGAATACTAAAGTACTATGATCGATATTGAAATGGAAAAATATGTGAATTGGAAATGGAAAAGTGGATTGACATATGAAAGGTGAAAATGTTGTGATCATAAATGAGATATATGAGTAATGTACTCATGGATTGAATATAGTTGGTTTATGCCATTGTTAAAATGAATTGTTGAATGATCTATACTTTTATAGCAAGTGATATTAATTGAGTTATATGTTAAACCAACTAATGGAAGAATATTTTTGAAGTTGAACAAATCATGAAATAATGTAGTATTATGCATGAAATTGAGATGGTGATAAATTACAATTGCTTGTTAGATAGTAATGTGATTATACAATACAAATTGAGCATTCATCTATCTTTATGTCTTTAAATGATAGGATTATAGAAATATCACCGAGTTTTACTCAGTGTACGGTTTTGTTTTTCATGCGCAGGTTAAGAACTTCTCTTTTGATCGCCGACTCAACATCCAACAATGATCTCGATCTCAAATGTGGTGATGTTTACCTTTTGTGATGGCATGTACCTAGGATGTCTTAGTTGATAGTTATTTTATGAATAGATTGTAAATGGAGTTATAAGCATAATGTTGGTTTGAGTATATAAATATATGTTTGTGTTTAAAGCCATAAATTGGCATGTTGTTTTGGAACCATTGCTTGTGATGTGTATGTGAATTTAAGTTTGATGTTTTAGGTAGATATAAGCTTGGCCAAATTGACTGATTTCGACATGTTTAAAACTTTGATTTGAATGATGCATGGATGATAAGTTTTGATGATATAACATGTTGTACCAATGAGGGTACATTGGTTAGGCATATTAGGTGATGAATTTGGTGTATTTTGGGCATGTTTAATCATGTTATGAATAAGTTAAACGATTGGTAAATGAGTTGCTTAGTGCCCAAGTAAGTAGGAAACGGTAAACTTGAGTTTTAATGCACTTTTGGGTGCACACAGCCTAGCCACACGGGCATGTGTCACACACGGGCAACACACATGGGCATGTGACCCAAGTCAGAGGAGTTACACGGCCTGGCCACATGGGCGTGTGTCTTACCCATGTGAGGCACAAGGCTTGGCCACATGGGTGTGTGACCCCTGCAGTTGAAATTTTTCTAACTTTTTCCTAAATTTTTCAAATGTTTCGGATTTAGTCCCGAATCATTTCTAAAGTGATTTTAAGCCTTGAGGGCTTGAATAAGGGACAATACACATGTTTAATGATGGGTTATGTTATGATTATTGAAATGTTTTGAAATGAATGATTTAGGTTACACTTGTAACATCCTTAAATTGGGGTCTCTGCATTTTTCTTGTGTTGCACGTGATGAATTGTCTATTATGGTTATTTATCATGTTTTGGGGTCTAGGTGTAACCTTGGGTTAGGCCTGAGTTAGAGCTAAAATTTTGTTTTAGTGCTTTGGGAAGAGGGAGCTAGGAGTGTTAGGTGTTAAGAGAATTTTTGGGAGGTTTGAGACATAAGAATTACCTTGGTAAAGTGGCAAGGAGGCGCCACTTAAGCACAAGGTAGATGACGCCACAAGCAGGGGAGGGGGAGCTTGGGTTCGAGCTGCAGAAATCCCTTCTCTGCTATTTATTTTTGACGCCACAGGTAAGGAGTGGAGTGCTCAGGATGGACTCTCTCGGATGGATGAGGATTGAGTCAACTTGTTTGAAATGGATGAAGAAGAATGATTTTAGGTGTTGGACTCATTCAAACCCGTTTGAATAAGTGGATGGGAGGAATTCAAGGAGGGATGAGGGGGACGGCAAGTGTTTGAGTAGGAGTGGGTTGAGCTTAGCCGAATTTTTGGATGTGGTGTGAGTTTGGGGAAGCAATCGATTTTGGTGCTTGAGAAGGGGGGTTGCCGAATGTTCTTAGTAGCCAAAGGAGAGTGCATTTTCGGCTAGCTTAGGGGTTCTTTTCATTTCGTGTAGGGTCAAAACCGAAACACCAAAGTGCATTCTTTTCTCTTCTCTATTTTGGCAAATTGGGCACTTGGCCGATTCTTTTTAGCAATCCCTTGAAGAGCCGAAACTCCCTCTTTGCCGAAACCATCTCTTGTTCACTTCTTCTTCTTTTTGCTCAAAGCCGAAACCAACAACCTCACCCCCCCATTCGGCATCTTTTCTTTCCTCTCTCAAAACCCCTTGTGCCGAAAGTTCTTTCATTCACCTGTGCCGAATCCCTTCTTCTCCATTGCATTATTCTTCCTCATTTTTTTCCATTGTTCAAAAGCCGAAACCTGGTTGTTTTCTTCTTGGCCGAATATTTTTAGCCTCATTCTCTTCTCTTCTCACGTGTGTTAATCTCTTTGAAGTGCCGAATTTATTGCTGGTTCTTTTGCTTGGGTCAGTCGAATCTCTTGGTAAGTGATTTCTCCTTCTTTTCCTTCTTGATCAATTTGGGGACTGCCGAATCTCTTTTGCCTTTTCTTTTTGGCACTCCTTCAATAGTTGGTAATCGGGATCTTAACTTACTGTTGTTCTATGTAGTAGCCGAAATCCCTAAATAACACTAGGATGTGCCGAACTTTGGGTTGAGAGGCCGAATCAATCATTAAGGTAAGGGTTCTAGTGGTTTGAATCTATTCCGTATTCTTTTAAAAGCCGAAGGCTAATCGTTTGTGTGTCTTAGTGCTAGCCAATTGTAAGGGGGATCATTACGTAGTTTTGGGATTTGGTTGGAAACCAAATCGGCGCTAAGGTAAGGAGCTATTTTCATGCGACATATCCTTCGGGATTTCTATTTAGGGCCGAATGGGCTTTTTAGTTACTACCTAGGTGTTGGCCAATTGTAGGAAAGGGGAAAGCAACGTTTCGGGATTTCATTAGTTTCGTGTAGTTTTAGGATTCTTACCTAGATCTGCGATTAGTCAGGTGTGTAACGCTTGCACACTTTATTAGTATAATATGCCTATTATGTTACTGTTATAGCCAATGAAAACGGTGATTATGCCTTGTGGGCATGAGCTTGGATTCCGGGTAAGTCCCCTGTTATGTGATTTTTGGATATACATCATCATGTTACTGTTACATGCTATGTTATAAGTTGTTGCATGATTATGATATTGTGGCACGTATGTTATGAACATGATGATGGGATTGATGAGAGGAGGGGGGATGATTTATTTGGACTGTCACCAGTGGTTTTGACCACAAGATGGGTTGGCCCCATCACTCGATTTGTGACTACGGTCACTAGTGGTTTTGACCACACTATTATTATTTGTGACTAAGTCCCAGTGGTTTTGACCACACTTGTGATATTTGTGACTACGGTCACCAGTTGTTTTGACCACATATGGATATTGTGACTCGTCCCAGTGGTTTGGTACCATAGTGGGTTTGCCCCACATGATTATTACGGGATTGTCATCAGTGGTTTTGACCACACGATGGGTTGGCCCCATCATTTGATTGTGACTACGGTCACCAGTGGTTTTGACTACACCAATATATTTGTGACT
Organism: Gossypium australe; assembly: GCA_005393395.2. Lineage (NCBI taxonomy): Eukaryota > Viridiplantae > Streptophyta > Magnoliopsida > Malvales > Malvaceae > Gossypium > Gossypium australe. The sequence continues at coordinate 57,040,956 of CM016625.1, forward strand.
TCAGTCACCAGTGGTTTTGACCACCAGTGGTTTTGACCACGCGGGTTAGAAAAAGGAGATCGGATGGTTAGGTTATGGGTTGCATGATTTGCATGTTTTACTGATGATCTGTGTAAGTGCTTGAACTATCGGGTTGGGGTTTTATACACTGAGTCTCGGTGACTCACCCCTTCCCTTATATTTTGCAGATGAGGCATAGATCGCGGATATGGAGCCGAGGAGGACTCGAGGTGGCCATGCATCGTAGTTTGGTTTTCGACTTTAAACTGCTATTTCAATTTTAATAAGTTTCTTTAAATTTGGTTTTGGGTTTTGTAATAAGGCCGCTAAGTATTGTTTTGGGTTTTATTATTTGCTTTTACTTTGATTATATTATACAATTGTTGGACATAGTGACTTGTTAAAATAACCGGTAAAAAGTAATGTTTTCGAAACTATATCTGTTTCGGGTTTTCAAACGTTACCATCGGGTAACAAAGTTCACCAAAATAATAAAGATAACTTGGACATATTTACAACTCTAATTTTCAAACAACTTCAAAGGAAAATGGTTTTAAACTTGATTATACTCGTCGCACTCAGTTTTTATTAAGTATCAAATGTTTTCTAAATTTTGTAACATCAAGTGAATTTTCCAGCATAGGTTTTAAAACAACATTCACACGATTTCAACATCACTTTAAACAGGGATCTCTAACCTTTTAAATGTTAAAAGAGTTTTCTTAAAAATTACCTACACTTGTGTTTTCAAAACTGTTTTCACTCCGTAACATACCAGATTCGGTCGTGGTGTGTTGACCGGGTTTGGGGTGTTACAATTGTGGTATCAGAGCCAGGTTCAATAGCTCGGCTGTGGGCCCGAGGCCAAAAAATGTTTTAAAAAGGATTATGAAAGGATTTTTATGGGAAAAGTATAGTGATGAAAGCATGGCACCGAGTCTCTGGCACCAATCCGCCCAGGTAAGTACCCCAAACTGTTTCTTGTTGATGATATGATTATGTTGATAATGGCATGACTGAATAGTAGTAGGAACTACTCTAGAGATCTAAACTATAGGTTGGATGTACTCGCGAAACAACCCCTTATAAAAACTTTTCATAAGACTGTGCTTTAATAGACAGTGGAATAAAAGTCTAACGCATAAAATTGTTAATCAGCTTGAATATATCAGTAGATATGAGTGCACATGGACGTGGGTGTAACACTCGTGGACGAGGTAGGGGTAGGATGACGGTCTCAGAACCAGTAGGGTCCGGACATGGTTCAGAAAACGAGGTACCACCGCCGCCAGCTGTGGGCGCGGAATATCAGGATCAGACGGGTGGCAATGATATAGTGTCACAAGCTGGGCTACGGGTACTAGAGAGGGTTGCGAGTGCAGGAGTTGGAACTGGAGCTCGGAAATCTGTGACCGAGGGACTCAAGGCTAATGATGCAGAGGTATTTAGAGGTGTATCTGGTGTGGCACCTAGTACAGCGGAATATTGGTTGGAGGCGACGGAACGCATCATGGATGACCTGGATTTTTCAGCTGAGGAAAAGCTGAAGGGTATAGTATCTCTGCTGCGAGATGAGTCATATCAGTGGTGGCTCACAGTTAAGGATGGAGCGATGGCAGATGACCTCACTTGGGAATTCTTTAGGGCAGCCTATCAGAGGAAGTACTTAGGGGCTAGCTATGTTGATGTGCAGCGTAGAGCGTTTTTGAACTTGGTTCAGGGTAATAAGACTGTAGCGGAGTATGAGGCGGAATTTCTCTGGTTAAGTCGGTATGCTCGGGGTATTGTGGGTACGGAGCATGAGCGCTGTGTCAGAATTGAGGATGGGCTGAGAGAAGAGCTGGGAATGATAATTGCCCCACTGCAGAATGAGAGTTTGCCGTTTTTGTGGAAAAAGCTAAGGTTGCTGAAGGGGTAAAACAGTCTGTAAGGCGGAATCAGGATAGGGGTTGGAATAAAAGGAGTTCTGGATCATCTGGGTTTTCTGGGAATCAGCAGAAAAGGGTTAGATATAGTGGGCTGAATCAAGCTACTAGGTCTGCTGCTACTAATACTCAGTGGCCGCGGCGGTGTGCTCGGTGTGGGAGTCTCACACGGGAGAATGTTGGACTGGTAACAGGGGATGCTTTGAGTGTGGATCAATGGGGCATCGAGTTAGGGATTGTCCACAGAGATCAGCTTGGCTACAATCTGAGGATCAGAACCGTGCACAGTTTAGGAGGGATAATCAACAGCCACAGAGGGGCCGTGGTTCAGGCAGGGGAGGTAATGGCTTTGGTAGAGGCCGTGGAGCACCGGGTAGAGGTGCAGGTGGTACAGAGGCGAGACAGCCTGGGTTGGTCTATGCTGCGAGGCGTCGAGAGGAGGGCGACGCACCGGACGTCATAACCGATACGTTCTTAATTTTTGGAGTACCTTATAATGCTTTAATTGATGTTGGTTCGACGCACTCGTATGTTGCTAGTAGCATAGTGGAAACCATGAACTTAGACTCTGAGATTATTTCTAGGAAGATGACAGTGATAAGTCCTTTAGGTCACTCTGTAGAAGTAAGTAAACTATATAGGGAGGTACCCCTAGAACTTCAAGGGGTCTTGTTTTTGGCTGACTTGATGGAACTGCCATTTGGGGAGTTCGATCTGATTCTCAGGATGGATTGGCTAGTAAAGTATTAGGCTAGTTTGGATTGCGCATCTAAGCGCATGGTGTTGAAAACCATGGAAGGTGAGGAGGTGGTGATGATAGGTAATAGGAGGGATTACTGGCGGCTGAGAAAATGGTTAGGAAGGGTTGTGAAGCATTTTTGGTGCATGTTTGTTCCTTGGAAGCGAAGGATGCAGCTATGAAGAATGTCCGAACCGTGGGGAAATTTGCTGATGTATTTCCTGAGGAACTTCTAGGTGTGCCTCCGGATCGTGAGGTTGAGTTTGGTATAGACTTGCTACCCGAAACCGCGCCAGTATCTATTGCCCCGTATAGGTTGGCGCCAAAAGAATTAGTGGAGTTAAAGGCTCAGATTCAGGAGTTGCTGGACAGAGGTTTCATCCGACCAAGTGTGTCGCCTTGGGGAGCTCCAGTGCTTTTTGTTAAAAAGAAGGATGGTACAATGCAGATGTGTATAGACTACCGCCAGCTGAACAAATTGACTATAAAGAACAAGTATCCGTTGCCCAGGATAGACGACTTGTTTGACCAACTCGGGGTATCATCAGCTCAAAGTGAAGGAGGCTGATATTCATAAGATGGCATTTCGTACTCAGTATGGGCACTACAAGTTTCTGGTAATGCCTTTCGGTTTGACCAATGTGCCGGCAACATTCATGGACATGATGAATCAGGTGTTTCAACCGTATCTAGATCGATTCGTCGTAGTGTTTATAGACGACATTTTGGTGTACTCGAAATCTGAGGAGGAACATGACGTGCATCTTCGAGTGGTTCTGCAGGTTCTGAGGGAGAAGCAGTTGTACGCCAAGTTTAGTAAGTGCAAGTTCTGGCTTAAGGAGGTGACTTTCTTGGGTCATGTAGTATCAGCTGAGGGGATTAGGGTGGATCCTCGGAAGATCGAGGCGGTATTGGATTGGAAACCACTTAAGTCGGTTGCAGAGATTCGAAGTTTTCTGGGTTTGGCAGGATACTACAGAATGTTCGTAGAAGGTTTTTCTTTGATTGCAGCGCCGTTGACTAAGCTGTTGATAAAAGGGGTTCTGTTTGTGTGGACTGAGAAACAGCAGGAGAGAATTCTGACTGAAGCTACGGTTTTAATCAGCCTGAGGCAGGAAAAGAATTCACGGTCTATTGTGATGCATCACATACTGGCTTAGGGTGTGTGCTGATGCAAGAGGGAAAAGTTGTAGCGTATGCATCTCGACAGTTGAGGCCTCATGAAGGTAACTATCCGACACATGACTTGGAGTTGGCTGCAGTGGTTTTTGCCTTGAAAATTTGGAGGCATTACTTGTATGGGGAAAATTCGATAGTCTACACGGATCACAAGAGTCTGAAGTACCTCTTGACTCAGAAGGATTTAAATTTGAGGCAGGGGAGGTGGATCGAATTGTTGAAAGGTTACGACTGTTCGATTGAGTACCATCCGGGTAAGGCTAACGTAGTAGCTGATGCATTGAGCCGTAAGGTGGTAGCGGACTTGCGAGTGATGTTTTCTCACCTTAGTCTGTATGATGATGGGAGTCTTTTGGCGGAATTGCAAGTTAAGCCATCTTGGATTGATCAGGTTAAGGAGAGGCAGCTGCCTGATGAGGTTTTGAGTGCTCGGAGGTTGCAAGTGCAGAATAGTGAGTCCGAAGGTTTCAGCTTGGGCAGTGATGGAGTATTGTGTTTCAGGGGAAAGTATGCATGCCTAAGGATGTTGAGTTGAGACAGCAGATTCTTCAGGAAGCTCATAGCAGCCCATACGCTATACATCTTGGAGGCAGTAAGATGTATCGCGATTTAAAGGAACAATTCTAGTGGCCAGGTCTTAAGTGGGAAGTAACAGAGTTTGTGGGCAAGTGTTTGACATGCCAGCAAGTTAAAGCTGAGCATCAGTTGCCGTCAGGGCTCTTGCAGTCGGTAAAGATTTCGCAGTGGAAGTGGGAAAGGATTACGATGGATTTCGTTAGCAGGCTTCCTCTTACGCCGAGCAAGAAGGACTCAGTCTGGGTAATTGTGGATCGTCTGACTAAATCGGCTCATTTCATTCCGGTGAGGGTTGATTATTCGCTTCAGAAGTTAGCCAAGTTGTATGTGGCAGAGATAGTACGGTTGCATGGAGTGCCTGTGTCAATTATCTCGGATAGGGATCCCAGGTTCACGTCGAGGTTCTGGAAAGCTTTGCATCAGGCTTTGGGTACAAGGTTGGATTTTAGCACGGCTTTTCATCCACAGTCTGATGGACAGTCAGAGAGGGTAATCCAGATCCTGGAAGATATGTTAAGGGGCTGTGTTTTAGATTTCAGTGGTAGTTGGGAGAAGTACCTACCTTTGGCAGAGTTCGCTTATAACAATAGTTATCAAGCGAGTATTCAGATGGCACCATATGAGGCACTATATGGGCGGAAATGTCGTACTCCTACGTGCTGGACTGAACTGGGTGAACGACGATTGTTGGGTTCAGAGCTGGTAGCAGAAACAGAAGATAAGGTTAAGGTAATTCGAGCTCGTCTTAAGGAAGCGTCAGACAGGCAGAAATCTTACGCTGATCTTAAGCACAGGGATATTGAGTATGCAGTGGGTGATAAGGTCTTTCTGAAGGTATTACCTTGGAAGAAAGTGTTGAGATTTGGTCGAAAGGGCAAGCTAAGCCCTAGGTTCATTGGGCCGTATACAGTGTTGAAGCGAGTGGGACCGGTAGCTTATCAACTTGAGTTGCCAGCAGAGTTAAGTCAGATTCACGACGTCTTTCATGTTTCAATGCTTAGGCGCTATCGATCAGATCCGTCACATGTTGTACCAGTTAAGGAGATAGAGGTGAGTCCCGATTTGTCTTTCGAGGAGGAACCGGTACGGATTTTGGATCGGGATGTCAAGGTTCTGCGACGGAAGTCAGTTCCCTTAGTGAAAGTGTTATGGCGAAACCATGGTACGGAGGAGGCCACGTGGGAACCAGAGGATGTGATGCGGCAGCAATACCCTCAACTCTTCTGACCAGGTAATTTCGAGGCTGAAATTATTTTAAGGGGGTAGAGCTGTAACATCCTTAAATCGGGGTCTCTGCATTTTGCTTGTGTTGTACGTGATGAATTGTCTATTATGGTTATTTATCGTGTTTTGGGGTCTAGGTGTAACCTTGGGTTAGGCCTGAGTTAGAGCTAAAATTTTGTTTTAGTGCTTTGGAAAGAGGGAGCTAGGAGTGTTAGGTGTTAAGAGAATTTTTGGGAGGTTTGAGACATAAGAATTACCTTGGTAAAGTGCCAAGGAGGCGCCACTTAAGCACAAGGGAGCTGACGCCACAAGCAGGGGAGGGGGAGCTTGGGTTCGAGCTGCAGAAATCCCTTCTCTGCTATTTATTTTTGACGCCACAGGTAAGGAGTGGAGTGCTCAGGATGGACTCTCTTGGATGGATGAGGATTGAGTCAACTTGTTTGAAATGGATGAAGAAGAGAGATTTTAGGTGTTGGACTCATTCAAACCCGTTTGAATGAGTGGATGGGAGGAATTCAAGGAGGGATGAGAGGGACGGCAAGTGTTTAAGTAGGAGTGGGTTGAGCTTAGCCGAATTTTTGGATGTGGTGTGAGTTTGGGGAAGCAATCGGTTTTGGTGCTTGAGAAGGGGGGGTTGCCGAATGTTCTTAGTAGCCAAAGTAGAGTGCATTTTCAGCTAGCTTAGGGGTTCTTTTCATTTCGTGTAGGGTCAAAACCGAAACACCAAAGTGCATTTTTTTTCTTCTCTCTTTTGGCAAATTGGGCACTTGGCCGATTCTTTTTAGTAATCCCTGAAGAGCCGAAACTCCCTCTTTGCCGAAACCATCTCTTGTTCACTTCTTCTTCTTTTTGCTCAAAGCCGAAACCAACAACCTCACCCCCCATTCGGCATCTTTTCTTTCCTCTCTCAAAACCCCTTGTGCCGAAAGTTCTTTCATTCACCTGTGCCGAATCCCTTCTTCTCCATTGCATTATTCTTCCTCATTTGTTTTCCATTATTCAAAAGCCGTAACTTGGTTGTTTTCTTCTTGGCCAAATATTTTTAGCCTCATTCTCTTCTCTTCTCACGTGTGTTAATCTCTTTGAAGTACCGAATTTATTGCTAGTTCTTTTGCTTGGGTCAGTCGAATCCCCTGGTAAGTGATTTCCCCTTCTTTTCCTTCTTGATCGATTTGAGGACTGCCGAATCTCTTTTGCCTTTTCTTTTTGGCACTCCTTCAATCGTTGGTAATCGGGATCTTAACTTACTCTTGTTCTATGTAGTAGCCGAAATCCCCAAATAACACTAGGGTGTGCCGAACTTTGGGTTGAGAGGCCGAATCAATCATTAAGGTAAGGGTTCTAGTGGTTTGAATCTATTCTGTATTCTTTTAAAAGCAGAAGGCTAATCGTTTGTGTGTCTTAGTGCTAGCCGATTGCAAGGGGGATCATTATGTAGTTTCGGGATTTGGTTGGAAACCAAATCGGCGCTAAGGTAAGGAGCTATTTTCATACGACATATACTTCGAGATTTCTATTTGGGGCCGAATGGGCTTTTTAGTTACTAACTAGGTGTTGGCCGATTGTAGGAAAGGGGAAAGCAATGTTTCAGGATTTCGTTAGTTTCGTGTAGTTTCGGGATTTTTACCTAGATCTGCGATTAGTCAGGTGTGTAACGCTTACACACTTTATTAGTATAATATGCCTATTATGTTACTGTTATAGCCAATGAAATCGGTGATTATGCCTTGTGGGCATGAGCTTGGATTCCGGGTAAGTCCCCTGTTATGTGATTTTTGGATATACATCATCATGTTACTGTTAAATGCTATGTTATATGTTGTTGCATGATTATGATATTGTGGCACATATGTTATGAACATGATGATGGGATTGATGAGAGGAGGGGGGATGATTTATTTGGATGTCACCAGTGGTTTTGACCACAAGATGGGTTGGCCCCATCACTCGATTTGTGACTACGGTCACCAGTGGTTTTGACCACACTTGTGATATTTGTGACTACGGTCACCAGTGGTTTTGACCACACTTGTGATATTTGTGACTACGGTCACCAGTGGTTTTGACCACATATGTATATTGTGACTCGTCCCAGTGGTTTGGTACCATAGTGGTTTGGCCCCACATGATTATTACGGGATTGTCATCAGTGGTTTTGACCACACGATGGGTTGGCCCCATCATTTGATTGTGACTACGGTCACCAGTGGTTTTGACCACACCGATATATTTGTGACTTCAGTCACCAGTGGTTTTGACCACCAGTGGTTTTGACCACCAGTGGTTTTGACCACGCGGGGTAGAAAAAGGAGATCGGATGGTTAGGTTATGGGTTGCATGATTTGCATGTTTTACTGATGATCTGTGTAAGTGCTTGAACTATCGGGTTGGGGTTTTATACACTGAGTCTCGGTGACTCACCCCTTCCCTTATATTTTGCAGATGAGGCATAGATCGCAGATATGGAGCCGAGGAGGACTCGAGGTGGCCATGCATCGTAGTTTGGTTTTCGACTTTAAACTGCTATTTCGATTTTAATAAGTTTCTTTAAATTTGGTTTTGGGTTTTGTAATAAGGCCGCTAAGTATTGTTTTGGGTTTTATTATTTGCTTTTACTTTGATTATATTATACAATTGTTGGACATAGTGACTTGTTAAAATAACCGGTAAAAAGCAATGTTTTCAAAACTATATCTGTTTCGGGTTTTCAAACGTTACCATCGGGTAACAAAGTTCACCAAAATAATAAAGATAACTTGGACATATTTACAACTCTAATTTTCAAACAACTTCAAAGGCAAATGGTTTTAAACTTGATTATACTCGTCGCACTCAATTTTTATTAAGTATCAAATGTTTTCTAAATTTTGTAACATCAAGTGAATTTTCCAGCATAGGTTTTAAAAAAACATTCACATGATTTCAACATCACTTTAAACAGGGATCTCTAACCTTTTAAACGATAAAAGAGTTTTCTTAAAAATTACCCGACACACTTGTGTTTTCAAAACTGTTTTCACTACGTAACATACCGGATTCGGTCGTGGTGTGTTGACCAGGTTTGGGGTGTTACAACACTTACTCGGTAATGCTCCGAAACATTATTCCGGCGACGGATACGGGTAAGGGGTGTTACAATAAATACCAAAGCTATACATGAACTTTGATCTAATGTACAATATCTTATATATACTATGATTTTGTGTGATTTTATAAATGAAATTTTGATTTGATTCTATTTATACAAATCACTAACAACATTATCGAATTAGCACCATTTTCCGTTGATATATTGCATACACAAACAATGATATTAATCAAATATGAAAATAAATGTATGTATCTATTTCTTTATATATGTACAATTGAATTAAAATCAAAGTTTCATATATACTTCTAAACCACAATTCAAGTTTTAGGAATATAATTACACCAAATCAAAGTTCATTAATCAAATTACACATTGGACCACAGTTCATGTGTAAATTTGATATTTATTCAAATTTTATAAATTTTAAATTATTTGATGACATGGTATATAAGACAAAATAGTGACACATCGGCAACTTAATACACGTGATAGGCGGTGTGTAAAAGAATGACCAAAACATTAGTTATTAATAATCATGTCAGCAAAGTCATTAGGATTAAATTTCCATTAATCAAAGAACTCAATTAGATTCAATTTGTTAGTTCAAGGGTTTAATTGAATACAAAAATAAAAAAATTAATTGATTTCAAAAAAATTTAAAGGTTAAACCCTTAAGCAAAAAGGAGGTCGGCAATTTAATTTAACTTTCAGTTGTCTTTTTTTGTTCACCAGTTGACTAACAGTGACAACTTTAATCATCGTCATTGATTTAATTTGATGCTTTAATCACTGAAGGTAGAAATGAGGTAAAACGACATTTCTTCTTCGACTTTATTACTACAAATCTAGCTCAAGATCCCTTTCAAGTATGTCTGAGGTCAAGCTCTGATACCAATTGAAAGAACACAAGTTGACTTGCTCTCTATCCAACTTGATGTTCCAAATGATTTTAAAATAGATTTTGGGATAGAGATTTTGGAAAAAATAGTTTAAAAAGCATTTTATAAAATGAGAGTAAGGCAACGAGTAAAATTAATATTCAATATTTGTTAAGGCAGTTCGGATTCACCAATCCTACATTGCGAAGCCTTACTCAGTAAATGATTTTATTCAGTAATCGACTAAATCACTTATTGGCTTAAGCTCAAACTACCCTTACACAAAAAAAGTAATTAGATCCCAACTGTAACACCCCTCACTCATCTCCTTCATCAGATTAGGGTTATGGGATGCTACCACACATAACAAAACATTACCATGCTATATTAATTCAAAATTCACTAAACAATAATCATTCATCAATCATTCAATAAAAAACATGTTAACCATACATTATCGGGGTTAAATCGAGCTTACAGAAGTGCTAAAACAATTTAAAACAAAACAAGGACTAATTTGAAACATTTCAAAAAAGTATGGCAAAAATTCAAAATAGGGTCACATAGCCGTGTGACAACCTGAGGTCGTCTAAAGTTGAACCATACAATCGTGTCCCCGAACCATGTAATAGACTGATGCCGTGTAATCCAAGGTCACACAGCTGTGTTGTCAGGCCATGTAACTAATTGTGGTCGTGTGAACCTAATGTCACCTAAACCATACAGACCGCACGACCGTGCCATCTGCCCGTATAAGGCACACAGTCGTGTGTCAAATCGTGTAATAGGCCGTGTGTACCTATGAGTTTCTTTTCAATCAAGTTACACATCTTTAAGTTTATTACCTTACAAGCAAGCTATAACACCCCTCACCCGTATCCGTCACCGGAATAGGGTTACAGAGCATTATCGGACTTATTACACAATCGAGTAAACATTTCCCATACAATTATCAAATTCATATACAAGTCATTCATAATCATTCATCAAGTCCCTAATACGAGCCTATAAGGCCTAAAACATGCATTCAGGGTGGTTCGGGACTAAACTGATAACTTAGGAAACTTTTAGGAAACTTAGAAAATTTTACAAAATACAGGGGACACACACCCGTGTGGTCCGGGCATATGTCTCACACGGCCAAGGACACACCTGTGTCACAGGCCGTGTGGACATTTGAAATGGGATCACACGGCTGTGTCCCAGCCCGTGTCCGACTCCGTGTAACTCACTGACTTGGGTCACACGGCCAACCAAACGCCCGTGTGACCAATTCGTGTGCCCTTCGAAATGGCCTCACACGCCTGAGTGCTAGGCCGTGTACTAGGCCATGCAAAACCTGTAGGGTATACTGACTTATGCCATACAGCCAAGTCACAAGCCCATGTGCTGGGCCGTGTGGAGCATACTGACTTGATTTCTAATTCAACACCAGCGAACACACGGCCGTGTAACCTGACCATGTGTCACATACGGCTGAGACACACACCCATGTCTCTACCCGTGTGGACAAAAATAGGCTATTTACCAAGCCATATTGCCACCCAAACTTGCATACACCTACATCCATCCAATTTGTACCAAAACATGCCATATATATGCATTCATTTAATCTCAACCAAGAATGAATCGTTCCATTTCAATACTAATCACAATAAGGCACACATGTACCATAATACACCATTCAATTTCATACCAAAACTCACTTTCACAATACATCAAAATAACCAATTTCAAATATGCATTATTTGCCTAGATTCATTTGCATACCAATATTCATAATACCAATATCGACTAGCATCACATGTTCATCATCAAACTCATAACACAAGCCATATGCACAAATATATACACAACCAAACCAACCAAAATAAGCCAACTTTCATGGCTATATATAAACCAAACTTTAGACATTTACAAGCCAATTCAAATGGCTAAATTCATTTTCAATCCATAACCAAAATAACCATAATCCTATACATGCCATATACTCAAAATACTTAAGTTCAAAAGTACCAAAGTGATAGTAGGATAGTGTGATGAAATCTCTAATGATTCCCAAATCTGAGCTAGCTTTGATTACACTATAAAACACGGAAAATAAACAAAGTAAGATATGGAGCTTAGTAAGTTCGTATAACCATAATTTCAATATACCATAAAAACACCATTTAACAATTGAACATATATATATATATATATATATATATCAATACACAACTCATAATAACTCATAAACCTTCCACATTTTCATACTTGAGATTAAATGTGAAATTCACGAGTTTCACCGATTCAAAACTTATAAGATTCATGTACATACCTGTACCATCTCTTATTAGTCTCATACTCATTCTTTCCTTCGATATACCCATTGAACCATTCGGAATACTATCGGATACTCGGGAAACTCTAAGTGACACATACATAGCCGAAGCTATCTCAATCCCGTATAACATATAATGCTCACGGGTCTGCTCACACAAGCTGACGGTCATGATGAAGCTACACGGTGCTGCTCACACAAGCTGACGAGTATCCGCAACACATGCCGGATAACTCAGCCACTGGTAGGACGTACGGACCATCACCCAATCACATAACCCCTAAGACATGTCATTCGTATCCTAATCTATTCCTAAGGTTCAACCGGGACTTTCTCACTTGTCAAATCATCATTGAACATTTCTGCAGTGTCGTATTCACAATTTATGCAATGTCAAAGCATTACAACACAAGTATAATAATGTTTAACACATACAAACTTACCTCAAATGCAAAAACGGTGAAATAAGTCAATTAGTCCGAAACCTTATTCTTTCCCCGATCTAAATCCGTATTTCACCTTTCTTGATCTAAATATAATCAAAATTAACTTATTTAATAATTTCTCTATTCAATTTAGTCCAAAATACACATTAAGGCAAATTTACACTTTTGCCCAAACATTTCAACATTTTTACAATTTTTTCCTTATTTCCTAAAATCACAAATTCATGCAATTCAACCAAAACCCATGCTAGCCGAATTTCAATTATGTCCCTAGCAATCAATATTTTTCATTTATTTCACAATTTAACCATAAAATTTACACATTTCACAATTTAACCCCTAATTGACAATTTTGTCAAAAATCACTTTACAAATATTGTTTATCTAACAACAAACATACATTTTCTATCATCAAACATCAAAATACATGAACATTCATCAATGGCAAAACCCTAAACCTTTAACAGTTTTGCAAACTAGTCCCTGAGCTAGCTAAATTAAGCCGTAACGATCTCAAAAACATAGAAATCATTATAAACGGGACAAAAACCACTTACAATGCAAAGAAAATAGCTTGGTCAAACCCTAGCTATGGATTCCCTTGATAAGTTCGATTGAAGATGATTAAATGAAGAAGATGGACACATTTTTCTTAAGTTATTTTAACTTTAATTTCTAAATTACATAATTAATTAATTAATGCAAGTCTATAAATGTCCTCTAACATTAACAATGGTATAATTACCACATAAGGACCTCTACTTTAATATTTCATAGCTATTAGACACCTTTAACTAGTAGAACTCTACTTTTACACTTTACTCGATTTAGTCCTTTTTATCAAACTAAGCACTCAAACGATAAAATTTCTTAACAAAATTTTTACACAGTCACATTATCATGCTGTAGACATTAAAATAATAATAAATTAATTATTTTGAATTCGCATTTGTGGTCCTGAAACCACTATTTCGATTTCACTAAAAACGAGTTGTTACACAAGCATTGAATCATACACCTATTTATATACATAAAAAATGTGCCAAAACACAACTCAAATCATCTATCCTAAGTGCCTAACCAATGTACCATTATAGAACCATCACAACCAATTCAAAATGTACAACCTATTGATTCATTCGTACAAGCATATATATGTATGTTTTCACCAATATAGATTTCACCATAAATACCATTCAAACCTTACCTTTCTATCAACCTAAGACATGCCTTAACTCTTAGCAATATTATCCATAAATAAATTTCAAACAAATAATTACTTTGGTACATATACATAACTTACCAAATCCATGAACATTTTAACATCACAATTGCATATTCCACAACAATCAACTAACAACAATACCAAGCATTTCATCCAAATTTAATCATTACCCCAACCATTTCATCATCTAAGATCATGATACGATCTCTCCTCGAGAATGATTCGAGTCATTTGTTGTGCCTGATCGTAAAATTGAGGAAGTATCGTTCCAATTGAAATAAGCTGAACTTGGTTAAGATTAGGCTTTAAACAAAGGGATTTTTGAAAAGTTTTAGAATAGATTAGGAAAGGCTCGGCTAGGTGTTAGAACAAATGGGACTAAAGAGAAGGGCTGAATTGGCTAAATGAAATGACGACGGAAATGGCTAAGTGATTGAGGTTGGAAATTGGATTGCAAAAATGGCTCAAAAAGGTTTGGAAGTAGATGGATATTGATTCGGCTAACAAAGAAATTAAGATAGCTTAGAAATGGAAAAAGTCAAATGGATGGAATAGGCTTAAGGTTAAGGAAGAACCAATACTATAGGGAGCATTGACCCGAACTTCATACGACGCTTAAGATGGATGGAAGATGGAAGATAGGACCTTGACCCGCTATCTAGAAAGATAGGAACTAAAGATATCAATGGAGTGAACGCACACTCGATTTAGGAGTGATAAGTTCAAAGAAATAAAATGACGCCACTAGCAAGCTAGATAAGTCAAGCTAAGTCTAAAACGAATTAAGAGAGTTGAAAAACTCACAAATGTTATAAACATTCAACAATGAGCAAAAAGTCTATACAAAATTAAAATAGCTAAGTATTTATAGCTAGAAACCTAGGCTAGCTGAATAGACAAATGGATAACTAAATGGACACCTAAGTTCAGCTTTTAATGAGCTGAAAAACTCTAAAAATTTTCAAGAAAATTCCAGGAAGCTCCTTCCTCTTTGGTGACGCCAATGGACAGCTTCTAGATGCCTTGATTTAGCTGAAAATTAATTGAAGTGATTAGGGAGTTGAATTGGCTGAATGGAGTTGTTTAGACTAGGCTAAATTCGTCCAAAGGGTGTGAAAGGCTTTAATGAGCATACCTTGGTCAACTAAATGATCTTGAGGTGCTAAATGATGTATTGAGTACTCCAATGGACATTAGGTGTGAAAACCGAATGTAAACAGCCCCTTATGTGTGAATCCACAAAACCGAATGGGCATACAATGTGAAAAGAATGTCCAGCTTGTGCAAAAGCTTTTAAGGCTGCTTTGGTGAGCTCAATGGCCAGCTTGGGAACAAGAATCATCAGCTGGTTGTGGCTTTTGCAATGACTGAACCATCATCTCACTTAGAAGAAATAAATCAGCAGGTCACTTGCATTTATGCCATCCCAAGCATGTACCTGCACCAAATTAATTCAGCAAATTAATTCAATTAAGACATAGTAAATTCGGCAGCTTAAAGACACATTAAAAACAAGTTTTAAACTAGGACATATTTATAACATGTATTTAAGCTAAGACTCCAATTATCAGCTGTAGCTAGACATATTAAAAACATGTAATAACTAAATACAAATTAAATTTGGCTGACACATTAAAAATATGTATTAGTTAAAGACATATTTATTAACACTTATTTATTAACTTAAGCTAACTAGCTAAATTAACTAAATGCATTTATTTATTTTATTCTAGCAACTAAAATTGTAAAAATTAAAATAATCTCAAAACGAGCAAACGAGCTCATTGAGCTAGAAACGAGCTGATTTGAGCTCAACGAGCTGGAATCGAACTAATTCAGTTCGCAAGGGATTGCAAGCAATGCTTAGGAGTTGGTCCAAGAGTGTGCTCGGGGCGTGGCCGTATCATCACTTCTTTTTTAAAAGCGATTATTCCTCAAATTAGGCCACTTGCTCGCGAAAAATCTTTCACCTTCACAGCCCCATTGGTTGATGAAGTTGGCAATGTTGCTCTGATAACCTGAAATTGACACATAACTTGAACATAAAACAGGTTGGATGCACGCCTGTAATACCCCTAACCCGTATCCATCGCTGGAATGGGTACGAGGCATTACTGATCAAAACACAACTCAAGCAGACTTTCATTACAAAACTTATCATTAAAAGAATTATATATATAATCAAACATGTATCAGTAAATAACATATACAAAGCATGTGTTAAAATATCTCTCTTATTAATTGAATGTCAAACATACCATTTCAAAACTAAACAAGACATATGTAACCTTAATAACATTACAAGGGTCGAACATATTATAGTTACCAATTGACCAATTCTAAATTTTATTTTAAAATACAAGTGCTGATTCAATATACATTTGTTATGTCTCCTATTTCATAATTAAACCATTCACATATCATGTATATTATTCTAGGCTAAAACATCCACACAGCATACTAGACATATTTATAAGTTCACATAAACATGAATTATAACAAAACCAAGATATATATACATCTTTTCTCACCATAAGTTATGCGCATAAAACCATATCAATTTGAACCAACTCTGAATTATTAATAATAAATCAAATCATGCCTAAAATATAAGTATACTTGCCACCACAAACAGAACCAAAGTAGCCAAGCCTCAAACAATCACATCATAGGTATATCAAATGCGCATGATCTATAACTATCAAAAGAACAATTGCACAATTGATTCATTAAACAAGTATCTGGTACACAAACTGATTCTCTTATGATCAAACCAAAACAATTATAGAATATACATTCTGTCATTCATGAAAACATCCAATACATAATATATTTATATTTTTATGATATATACCATATCACAATACTTATTATTATGAGTCCAAAGCCTTAGCCGAATATACCAATACATCTTATTTATCAATATTAAACCAAATCACCCATGCAAGCATGCCATTTCAAACCGACATAAAAACCATATTTCTTAATCAAATATTTTTCATAGCCTAACTTAGTCCACACATGTCCAATACCATGAATTCAACATTAACATATAACTAAACACTTAATGACATGATTTCAACACCAATGCCGAATCATAAATAACTTATAACCATCACCTATATTTCATCACATAACCGAATACATAGTTTACATTATAAACAATTTCCAAATTGATTCATGTTTCGAATTATGTATCTCAGTAATAGGTTATTAACAACCCATATCTCAAACACATGCATCAACCACAAATATCAAGCTTTCCAAAAGAACTAAACATAAGGCATAAATGGTTACTTCATGCCAAAACATATATATACCTAACATGAACTTATATCACAACCGAAAATGCATAAACATAAGCTTCATTACAAGCCATTTTCACATGGCTCGTATATACAAATCCAAAATTGACCAAAACAAATGCTAGCCTATACATGCCATAGGTTCAAAATTCAAGCTTTAAAGGTATTGAAATAGCGATCGATAGTGTGACGAATTTCTCTGATGATCCCCGAGCTCGTACCAACTTCCAAAATCTATAAAACGAAGAGTAAACATACACACAGTAAGCTTTTGCAGCTTAGCAAGTCATAAGCATTGAAAACATTTAATTATATACTAAAACTAATCAATTCAAACCAAAATAAATCATTATCAACTCATGCACATTTCCAACTTAATTTCATATATATCAAGACATATATGTTTTGTATTAATTCAACTTTTGTTGAATACTCAAATAAACATTAGTATAGCTATCCATCACTTTCCTCAATACATATACATCAAAAGGCCGAATACATATATGTTCAAATATGCAATCACATAATTCATATTTCACATGACTTCATATCATCAATTCGAGTTTGCAACTTATATTAATTTCATAACATAGTATAATTACAAACTTGATCATTTTTAACTTGATTTACACTCGATCATAACTTATCGTTGCCCGTTGAACCATTCAGAGTTAAAAAGGATACTCGGATAGTTGGAAAGCTCGTACAATGCCAACGTCCCAGATGTGGTCTTACATGTAATCACATATCGATGCCACTATCCCAGACAGGGTCTTACACGAATCAAATACGATGCTAATGTCCCAGACATGGTCTTACACGTAAATCACAAGTCGATGCCAACGTCCCAGATGTGGTCTTACACGAGAACACATACTGGAAATCCTATGTCATGACATCTGTATCCTAGCTATTCCTAAGGTTCGTACGGGACTTTCGGACATCAAACCTCGATCGAATCGAACTCGTAAACATATCTCCCAAGCTTAATTACATTCGGCAATACATATATATATATATATATATTCATAAAATTCCAATTCATCATATTAGGTTTATATAATTTCAATTTTAACAACATGAAATGCTTATAGACTTACCTCGGATATCGACGGACGAAATAAATGACTATTCGATTATTTTTTATTTCCTCGATCCAAGTTTGTTTTCTTTGGTTCCTGATCTAAACATATTCAAATTAAACTTATTTAAACACCATCTTATTCAATTTAGTCTAAAAACACATAAATGGACAAATTACCATTTTACCCCTAACATTTCACACTTTTTGCAATTTAGTCCCTATTACATAAAACACAAAACGTGCAAAATTTGCACACACCATGCTTAGGCCGAATGTTACCCATACTCATACAAGTGCATACATTTCATTTATTTCACATTTTAGTCCCTCAATTTATTATTTTTACAATTTAGCCCTAATTACTCAAATTCACCAAAAATCCAAAGAGAAAACAAGTTAATCTAACACTTATATTTCATATTTCATCAAATAACATCACAAAACTCATATATTCATCAATGGCACATTTCAAAATCTTCATCAAAATAAAAAATTAAAGCATGGGCTTAGTACATTTCATAGCAACGATCTCAAAAACGTAAAAATTATCAAAAACAGAACAAAAACTAACCTTGAATTAAGATGAACAATAGCCGAACTTAGCCTGGTTTTATTTCTTTTATTTTTCTTCAAATTTGACACAAAGATGAGCATTATCTCATCATTTTAATGTTTGTTTTATTATAATAACATGTTAATATATTATTTACTATTTTAACCTTTACTAATTAATATAAAAACTATATAATATATGTCTAATGCCGTCCATTCATATATTCAATGGCATAATTGCAACATAAAACCTCCATATTAAAAGAACAACCACTATCCGGCCCTTTTAAAAATAACCACTGAATTTTCATTTTACACGATTTAATCCTTTTATTTAATCGGATGCTCAAACTGTAACACCCCAAACCCGGTCAATACGCCACGACCGAATCTGGTATGTCACTGAGGAAAATATTTTGAAGAAAAACGAGTTAACGATTAAATTTTTGTGAAAAACCTTTTGAAATTCTATATTTGTAGAAATCAGGTGTATAATAAGTTAAAACTAATAATTTACTTTGAAAGTACGTAAAACTTTAAAATAAGTGAATAAATCATAGGTTAGAAAACATTTATATCATTTTAAGAAAACTCGAATTATTACTTTGAAAACCAATTGCATTTGAATGTAGAAACTAGATATTTAAAAATCATTTAAATTATCGAAAACACTTAAGTTGTTAAAATTATCAAATGATTTATGTTACTCGATGTAATGTTTTAAAAACCATCGCGTTGTGTAGTTTAGAAAACTTGGTGCTCAATTTATTGTAATAATCAAAAATTTATAACCATATTTAAAACATAATCAAAACATAAAAATAATCCAAAACATAATTTAAAGAGGCCTTATTACAAACCCATAAAATATGAAAACCAAATTAAAGTAAAGTACCCAAATGGAAGTTCATATAAAACCAACTTTTATTGCATGGCCTCCTCGAGTTCATCCGGCTCCATATCCGCGATCTCACGAATCACCTGAAATGATAAGGGAGAAGGTGAGTCACCAAGACTCAGTGCATATTCCCTCTCCCGGGTAATTACCACATACTTACACAGATTATAACAAAGCAATATATATGTATAATGCACCCAACCTAGCCATCCATAACTCCTTTTCTACCCCGTGTGGTACCAAACCACTGGTGGTGCCAAACCACTAGTGTCCAAAGACACAAATGTGATACCAAATCACTGGTGACCAAAGTCACGAATAATCCATCTGTGGGGCCAACCCACGTGTGATACCAAATCACTGGCAGACGATCCCATATCTCAAAAGTGGGGCCAACCCACGGTCGTGTAAACCACAGGGACAAGTCGCTATGAGGTGCCAAACCTCTGGTGTCCGAAGACACGAATGTGATACCAAATCACTGGTGGTGCCAAACCACTGGTGGTGCCAAACCACTGGTGACCGAAGTCACAATTCATCAAGTTGTGGGGCCAACCCACGTGTGATACCAAATCACTGGCGTCGATCCCATATCTCAAAAGTGGGGCCAACCCACGGTGGTGTAAAACCACAGGGACAAGACGCTATGAGGTGCCAAACCTCTGGTGTCCGAAGACACGAATATGATACCAAATCACTAGAGATACCAAATCTCTGGTGTCCGTCGACACGATATTAATCTTCCCCCTCCTCTCATATTGCCCATACCAATGCAATAGATAACCAAATCATGTTAATACACTTTAATATGAATCATATAATAATACCATAAATCATAGATCATGTAACACCCTGGTTCTAGGGGTTATGCACTTAGTGCATAACTCAGGGGCTGGCATGCTTTAGTGTGTAATTGGGTGAGTTTTAGGGGTCTGGAGAACTCTTAAGTGTAGTGGAATGCTTTAGAAAATTTTTAGTTTTAGGGGTTCAAAGGGGAGCTTGGATAGAGGGGGCCTTAAGAGAATTATTTGGGAGGTTAAAACACAGAATTGGCTTTGGCAGAGTGGCAAGGAGGCGCCACATAAGGCATGGAGAAGTGACGCCTCAGGGAGCAGAAGGGGGCCAGTGTTCGAGCTGCAAGAGCAGCATTTTGCCTTTGTTTTTGCGTCATGAGCAAGGGGGAAGAGTTGGGTTCGGTTTTGGCACCTTAAAAAGAAGGATTTGACTTGTTCAAATCATTTTAAATGGATGGCTAGGAGGAGAGATGTGATGGTTTTTATTTTGAATTATTTGAAGGGTTGGTGGAGAGTGAAAGTAGGAGGAGATTTTGGGATTTTGTGAAGGGTGGAGTGGTTGGCCGATTTTTGTTTTCTTCTAGGGGGAGCTTTAGCCGAATGCTATAAAAGGGGGGGGAGTGCTCTTCCTTTGCTGAATTTTAGCTTCATTCTAAGCCTTCACTCTTTTTCTTCTCATACTCTAAAAACACCTCTTTTCCTTCATCAAAATCACCTTAGTCGAAACTTTAAGTCACCTATTCTTCCATTTTTCTTCTTCACCTATTCTCAATTCAACCATCTTCTAAAGTTGAAGAGCCTTTCTCCTTTATGTTGTGTTAGCCGAACCTCTTTTTGAGCCTTACCCTTATTTTTCCTCCTCTTTATTCTTTTCTAGAGCATTGATTCTCAAGGTTGCTATCAAGCCGAATTTGGAGTAGTAAGGTGGTAAGGTTTCCTTTCTTGTTATCGGTTTTCTCTTCTTTCTGTGGTTGACCGAAATCATGTAGCTAATCATGTGTTCTTTTGATTGGCCGAATCATGGAGGGCTAGGTGGGGGTTCTTTTGCTTTTAGCTAGCGTTAAAAGTGCTAAGGGGCTCTCGGGATTCGATTTACCAAGGATTTTCGACAAGGTTCTTAATCAAGTATCGTTTTCGGGATTTGATCGATTGTGCTTGTATAAGGTGCGTAATCATCGCACTATTTCTTCGTCTTTTGGTTTTCTAATGTGTTTACATATGCATGATGTGTGGTAGCCAATCATAATGGCTAAGTGGTGAATATCATGATTTGGGTAATTGGATGCCAGGTGAGTAGGTTTGTGAAAGTATGTATTGTGATGTATATATATATGTTGTGGTAATTAATATGTGATGACTACTCTTTGATATGATCTGACATGTTACATTTACACATATATGCATGGGTTTGGGCTCGATCCGATGGAGGAAGAGGGTGTACACATGATGTACGTGGTCTAATGTTGGCTCAGGCTACATTAGCGCTTGATGGTGAGCTGTGTGCTACCTCAAGGGAGGTGTGGCTCGGTGCCCATCTCGGCGGTTGATGGCTATGTGCATCACCGTAGATGGAGTATGTTGTTGGGATCACTTTGGTTGATCGGTGGCTCAGCCACGGCCTTGAGCAGCGAGTTTGCCAAGGTAAGGTTTATGGATCACGATGTGATCAGTGGTGGGTTAGCCACGGCCTTAGGCAGGGAGTCTGCTAAGGTTGGTGTCACGGTTGGATAGCAGGTTGGGCTGAAATGCATTCTTGCATGATTTGTTTCGAGGACTGTATGGGTATGGGCCAAGCCCGTACGTGTGGAAATATGTGTTATGATTATGCACTGAGTCAGTGGACTCACTCTATTGTTCCTAACCATTTCAGGTGATGCGTAGTTTTGGACCGGGATCGAAGAGGACACATGGTGGCCCATGCAGAAAGAAGAGTTTAAATATTTTAAGCTTATTTATATTAGGCATTTGGGTTTAAATATTGATGTAATAAGGCCCTTTTGATTTTCATTTATTTTGGGAACTGTTTTATTATTATTTTAAATTATGGTTGGATTATACTAAATTACTAAGTGAAGACGAAATTATTCTAACAACTTGATTATTCAAATTGGTTTTATACATTCACTAAACTTTAATTTTGGGACTATGTAATAAAATCAAGGTTTTCATACAATATCAAATAAACATGGATTTTCAAAGGTTAATAAATTTACTATTCTATTTTAAGTCAAAAAGAATTTTCCACCTTTTTTTTCCGCAATGACATAACCAGATTCGGTCGTAGTGAATGGGCCGGGTTTGGGGATGTTACAGATTGGTATCAGAGCCCGGTTCAAAACTCGGCTTTGAGGGTTTTGGGCCCGAAACAGTTTTCAAAATGGGCTTTTTTAAAAAAAAGGGCTTTTATAAAAAGTTTTTCAGGTTATACCGGCATGGCACCTGTACCTCCGATCCGAAGTCCACTAGGTAAGTACTTCTAGCTCTTGAAGTGTTTTGTTTGTGTGATGTATTATGGGCTTAGATTGGGCTCGTAGATTAGAATATTAGGACTATTGGACCCTAGGATTAGTTTACTCAAACATATGCATAAAACTTAAAGCTCTTAAACAAACCCGTGAAGCAAGTCGCCGAGTTAAGGTGTGGTAACCACTGTACGCATGTCGAGGATTGGTATTCAGTAAGAGCTTGGTATTTAAGCAGTCCTAGCGACTCACCTCCTCTTTACTTGAATCCTACCTGGTGCGTAGCTACGGTTCACCTTAACCAAGAGGACTTGTTCATAGGCTAAACCGGTTATTAAAACCCGAAAGGGAATTAGCCTTGCTGTTTTTTTTTTAAACCTTCTGTTTTAAAATTTTTTCAAACTTACCCCTTTGGTTTGTGAAACCCTAAATCTGATTTTGAAAGACGGTTGTCGATTTACAAAATTTCCCAAAATGCCCCTAGGGCAAAATTACAAAAATGCCCTTGATTATAAAATTACCGTACTACCCTCGACTTTTGATAAAATGATCTTTACTTTGTAAAATACCAAAATTTTGAGTTTTTAAAATATCAAGATACCTTGGTTTGTGAAAATTTATGAAAATACCCCTGGTTGATACAATTACCAAAACGCCATTGGTTTCTAAATTTTCAGATTTCTCTCGACTTTTACTGAAATATTCCTATTTTACCAAAGATCAGAAAATCTTATTTTGTGAAATATTGTGATATTCCGATTTCGAGAATTTACGAAAATGCCCATGATTTCCAAAATTACAAAAATAACCCTACTTTCTGAAATTTTTGCAACACTTTCTTTGAAAAACAAAATTTTCAAGATGACCCCTGTGAATTTGTAAATTTTGAGATATCTTTAAGTTGGAAAACTATTTTCAAAATTGATTCTGAGTTATTACCGAAATACCCCTTTAGGAAAAATGACGGAATTACCCCTGGGTAGAAAATGAAACTTGATTGCTCGAAAGAACTACTCTCGGAAACTTCATTGCATAAAATTGCTCGTGGATAAAATAGTGAAACAAGAATTTCTAATGCATAAAACTTTCTAATCAGACTGAATCGAGGCGCTAGATATGAGTTCTAGGGGGCGTGGTCGCAATGATCGTGGACGTGATAGAGGCAGGATGGCAGTATCAGAACCGGTTGAGGCTGAGCAGCCGGATCAGACCTGAGGAGATAACGCAGTATCGCAGGCTATGCTGCGGGTGCTCGAGCAAGTGACAGGAGCCAGTGTGGTCAGTGGTATCGCTATTTTCGTGGAAGAAGCTCCGATAGCTGAGGAAGTCAAAAGGGCTGAGAGGCGAAATAGAGATAGAATAAGGAACCGAGATGAGAAGAGCTCGGGATCGTCGGAATTGTTTGAGAGATTTCAGAAAAGACCGAGGGTCGAGACATCTGCTCGTGTTTCTAATCCAGCTGCTGGGAATTCAGATCGTCCGTGTGCCCGGTGCGGAAGGTATCATGTCGGCGAGTGCTGGAATCGGGTTCGAGAATGCTTTAGGTGCAAGTCCAAGACTCATCTGGTTAAGAATTGTCCCCAGAATCCGAATAGGACTCGAACAGTAGGCCAAGGTTATGTGCAGCCAGGCAGAGGTGGTCAGCAGGCGACAAGAGGTCGTGGTCTGAACCATGGAGGGAATGGTTCCGGCCAAAGTCGTGGAGCAGTAGGCCGAGGTAATGGTGACACTGAGGCAAGACAGCCAGGTCTAGTTTATGCAGTCCATCGGAGGGAGGATAATGATGTGCCGGATGTGTCAGCGGGTAAGTATCTTATGTTTGGAATGTTCTCTGTTGTTGTGTTCGTTTGGGTAGTTGTTTGTTTTGTTGCTTGTAAAGTATTGGGACTTTGGGTATGAACTTAGAACCTGTGCCTAGAAGTATGTTAGCTCTTTAGGATCAGAGTGCACAGCCATAGTGTAGTGAGAGGAATTGGACTGGTAGTTTAGACAAGTAATTTCGAGGACGAAATTATTTTAAGGAGGGTAGAATTGTAACACCCTGGTTCTAGGGGTTATGCACTTAGTGCATAACTCAGGGGCTGGCATGCTTTAGTGTGCAATTGGGTGAGTTTTAGGGGTCTGGAGAACTCTTAAGTGTAGTGGAATGCTTTAGAAAATTTTTAGTTTTAGGGGTTCAAAGGGGAGCTTGGATAGAGGGGGCCTTAAGAGAATTATTTGGGAGGTTAAGACACAGAATTGGCTTTGGCAGAGTGGCAAGGAGGCGCCACATAAGGCATGGAGAAGTGACGCCTCAGGGAGCAGAAGGGGGCCAGTGTTCGAGCTACAAGAGCAGCATTTTGCCTTTGTTTTTGCGTCATGAGCAAGGGGGAAGAGTTGGGTTCGGTTTTGGCACCTTAAAAGAAGGATTTGACTTGTTCAAATCATTTTAAATGGATGGCTAGGAGGAGAGATGTGATGGTTTTTATTTTGAATTATTTGAAGGGTTGGTGGAGAGTGAAAGTAGGAGGAGATTTTGGGATTTTGTGAAGGGTGGAGTGGTTGGCCGATTTTTGTTTTCTTCTAGGGGGAGCTTTAGCCGAATGCTATAAAAGGGGGGGAGTGCTCTTCCTTTGCTGAATTTTAGCTTCATTCTAAGCCTTCACTCTTTTTCTTCTCATACTCTAAAAACACCTCTTTTCCTTCATCAAAATCACCTTAGCCGAAACTTTAAGTCACCTATTCTTCCATTTTTCTTCTTCACCTATTCTCAATTCAACCATCTTCTAAAGTTGAAGAGCCGTTCTCCTTTATGTTGTGTTAGCCGAACCTCTTTTTGAGCCTTACCCTTATTTTTCCTCCTCTTTATTCTTTTCTAGAGCATTGATTCTCAAGGTTGCTATCAAGCCGAATTTGGAGTAGTAAGGTGGTAAGGTTTCCTTTCTTGTTATCGGTTTTCTCTTCTTTCTGTGGTTGACCAAAATCATGTAGCTAATCATGTGTTCTTTTGATTGGCCGAATCATGGAGGGCTAGGTGGGGGTTCTTTTGCTTTTAGCTAGCGTTAAAAGTGCTAAGGGGCTCTCAGGATTCGATTTACCAAGGATTTTCGACAAGGTTCTTAATCAAGTATCGTTTTCGGGTTTTGATCGATTGTGCTTGTATAAGGTGCGTAATCATCGCACTATTTCTTCGGCTTTTGGTTTGCTAATGTGTTTACATATGCATGATGTGTGGTAGCCAATCATAATGGCTAAGTGGTGAATATCATGATTTGGGTAATTGGATGCCAGGTGAGTAGGTTTGTGAAAGTATGTATTGTGATGTATATATATATATGTTGTGGTAATTAATATGTGATGACTACTCTTTGATATGATCTGACATGTTACATTTACACATATATGCATGGGTTTGGGCTCGATCCGATGGAGGAAAAGGGTGTACACATGATGTACGTGGTCTAATGTTGGCTCAGGCTACATTAGCGCTTGATGGTGAGCTGTGTGCTACCTCAAGGGAGGTGTGGCTCGGTGCCCATCTCGGCGGTTGATGGCTATGTGCATCACCGTAGATGGAGTATGTTGTTGGGATCACTTTGGTTGATCGGTGGCTCAGCCACGGCCTTGAGCAGCGAGTTTGCCAAGGTAAGGTTTATGGATCACGATGTGATCAGTGGTGGGTTAGCCACGGCCTTAGGCAGGGAGTCTGCTAAGGTTGGTGTCACGGTTGGATAGTAGGTTGGGCTGAAATGCATTCTTGCATGATTTGTTTCGAGGACTGTGTGGGTATGGGCCAAGCCCATACGTGTGGAAATATGTGTTATGATTATGCACTGAGTCAGTGGACTCACTCTATTGTTCCTAACCATTTCAGGTGATGCGTAGTTTTGGACCGGGATCGGAGAGGACACATGGTGGCCCATGCAGAAAGAAGAGTTTAAATATTTTAAGCTTATTTATATTAGGCATTTGGGTTTAAATATTGATGTAATAAGGCCCTTTTGATTTTCATTTATTTTGGGAACTGTTTTATTATTATTTTAAATTATGGTTGGATTATACTAAATTACTAAGTGAAGACGAAATTATTCTAACAACTTGATTATTCAAATTGGTTTTATACATTCACTAAACTTTAATTTTGGGACTATGTAATAAAATCAAGGTTTTCATACAATATCAAATAAACATGGATTTTCAAAGGTTAATAAATTTACTATTCTATTTTAAGTCAAAAAGAATTTTCCACCGTTTTTTTTTCCGCAGTGACATAACCAGATTCGGTCGTAGTGAATGGGCCGGGTTTGGGGATGTTACAGATCATGATTTCAATCCACTTGTATTAACAACATATCGAAACGGACTTACCCGAATCCTCATTAATACCGTCAAGGTATCATATTCAAAACTCATCGTTTTTCCCACTTTCATAATATGATTAGTTATAAAACACACATGAATACATATATAATCCAAGTTATAAAGTGTGTAAGATACACACCTTTCACCAAAGCAAAACTAACTTCCGAAGATCCGATCTACCGCACTAGATCCTTGTCCAACTCCGATTCGCTAAAGGAATGACTTAAATCGATTGCTTCCGAAATCCCAAAGAGCCTAAGAGAATAATCGATTCCTAAAAATGGTTAGAACCTTGCAAAACAAAGCCCAAAGATTCGGCTTTTGTCCACAAGAAAATAACTTGGAAAAGAGAAAAGAATTGAAAGAAAATCGGCCATGAACACTTACCCTTTTCCAAAATCGATTGAAGAAAAATCGAAGATAATCTACCCTTGAATATTCGGCCAAAACAAAGACTAAAAGAGAGGAAGAAGGTTCGGCTATGGTGAAGTAAAAAGAGAAGAAGAAATAGAATAGAAGTAAATGTTTTATCTTTGAACAAAAGAAAAAGAAATGGTATTTGAGATGGAGAAATATTCGGCCAAGAGAGTGTAAAAGAAAAGTGTTTATGAACCAATGTCAAAAAGAAAAGAAAAGAGAGATGTGGGAGAGATGAGATTCGGCCAACACCTATTTTGCCTAAAAGAAAAGTGCAAAAATACCAAAATGAAGTTTTGGTTTCAAAAGCAAAGATGAAAGAAAGGAAATAGCATTTTTGGTTCAATAAAACAAGAGCTAAAACAAAAGCTAAATTTGCACAAAATGCACAATAACATTTGGCCAAAGAAAGGGTTTTTGGAGAGGGAAAACAAAATGCAAAAAGATGTTCAAAAGGAAAAATTGGCCAACTATTCCCCCCCCCCAAAACCACCTAACAACATTCGGCCACCCCCCTAGACACCCATGCCGTCCACATTCAATCACTAAAGGCCTAGGAATACTTTCCAAAACATCATCCTAAAGTCTAGCCTTATGTCTCCCCAACCTTCCTTAACCTTAAGAATCTTATCCCCAATATCAAGCTTTCCTTAAACATATATTCAACTTACCAAAAGATGAAAGTCCAACCTATCATAAACATAAGTTGACCGTCCATAAATGCTATGATGAAATAAAAATCCTCAAAATGTTTTCCTTGATACTCGAACCACTAACCTCAAGCAACCTTTCAAGAGCCTTAACCAACTTGCCACTTACTCCTCTTATGCTTTAATTGAACACTTAAATTAACTTAAGTGTCAAGCTCACCTAATTCACTTCATTAAATGAACCATACTAAAATTTATTCTAGCTTCCTAAATAAAATCAAGCCTCACAAGACTATACTAACACGTGAATTATGCACGAATGCATAACCCCTAAATCTAGGATATTACACAAACGACGAAATTAAAGCACGAAAAATTTCACACAAATAAATTCACACATAATAAACAGAGAATATAATTTTAAAATATTTTTTTAACTTGAATTCGTGGTCCCGAAACCACCGTTCCGGGTCTAAATTAGGGCTATTACAGAACCTTTCCAAAGTGCCACCTACACAAATTTTAAATAGATTAGTGACACCATGGTTTATAGACTAAATAGAACTTGTAGAAATCTTATTAACAAATTGAACATATGAATCGATGCCAAGATCAAAAACAGAAGTTGATTTTACCTTGTTCCTTGATGGAAACAAACCAGAATCATGGAGCATTTGAGAGTTATACTTTTGGACAACAAAAGTCCATGACTCAAATCCTTTGAACAATGATAGATAATAATGTTCTCCGAGATCAAAAACAATATTTCCTCTTACCTATCCAATCTGACCCAAAAGTGTCATGATCGACAACTTAGGAAGAACATGTAGCAATTGAGTAGTATAATCTTGCAAAACGCGGTCGAGTCTTTTAAACCACAATTTAGAACAACCTCCGGAGTTTGACTTTGCAAGCCAACAAAATTCACTTCTTTTGTTTCCGAAAAAATGATAAAATTTGGATCAGATAAAAAGGCTCAACACATTTATTTGAAATGAAATTATGATGCTCACTCCGAGCTTAAACACACGCTTTTGGTCATTCTTTGTTAAAATCAGCAAAGGCTTTTCTTTCATCAACAAGTCACATATGTGAAACAAATAAGATGTGAGCATACAAACATTCAAACAGTCAATGTAACACCCCAAACCCGGCCTAGACGTTATGACTGGGTCTGGCATGTCACATGGAATGTTTGTTGAAGAACTTTGCGATTGCTTAAAAATTCCGAAGATTTGGTTCCATTTGAAATAAAATTGATTTAACGGTTTTCTACAACATGTATTTAATAATAGTAAATACCGAAAACTTCTTTTGGTGATACGAAAAAAAATGATCGAAACTAGTGGATTTCAGAAACGTGTCATTTTGAAAACAATGTTTGTGGTTCGAAGAAAATTTCCAAATTTAATTATTTATTTTCTTGTTATTCGTTTGTTATTATTTTGGAAAGATATTGTTTATATTTTTAGAAAAACTCCATATCTAACATTTCATAATATATAATAGCCGTGATAAATCAAAAAACAAATTTAAAATCCCGAAGGCCTTATTACATAACAACTTCTGAAATTTAAAATAAGTTTCAAATAAAGAGAAATGGAGTTTACGAAAGTAGTAACGCATAGCCACCTTAGAGTCCACCTCGGCTCCAAATCCTCAAGCTAGGGATTACATGCAAAATTAAGTAGGAGGGTGAGTCACGAGGACTCAGTGTGTAATTCCCCTTACAACAAAAATCTGGGCCTAAGCCCATAGAAGCACATTGGGCCTTAGCCCTCACAGTAATGAGTTTGGCCGAAGCCCATACGAATCACCCTGGGCCGTAGCCCTAACAACATGGCATATCAAATAGCGTATGTAATGCAACCCAGCCTAACCTAGTATTCCATCCTCTACACACCACCGTACCAGCCAAAACACCTGTGGCACCAAGCCATTGTGGTACCAAACCACTGTGGTACCAAACCACTGAAATAATGTGACAGTCACTGATATATGTGGTATCAAACCACTGAAATAATGTGACAGAGTCACTGATATATGTGGTACCAAACCACTGAAATACACTTCCCCTTTTTATCAATATCATATCCCAATCCCATGCAACATAATATCATAATGTAATGAATGCACATATGTCAACATAAATCGAATCATCAGAGCATATAGATATTCATGATAAAGAATTTACAAGACACCACCAAAGGTAACTAACCTGGTATCGCCAATGTTACCCCCCAAGGGTAACTCAACAGCCATTACCGATGTTTCAGCTTTTAAACAATTCACATACTATTTAATAATCACACAAAAGATGGTCTGAAAATTACACACTGAGTCCTCGTGACTTACCCTCCTGCTTTATTTTGCAGGTAATCCCTAGCTTGAGGATTTGGAACCGAGGTGGACTCTAAGGTGGCCATGCGTTACTACTTTCGTAAACTTTGTTTCTCTTTATTTTAAACTTATTTTAAATTTGGGAAGTTGTTATGTAATAAGGCCTCCGAGATTTTAAATTTGGTTTTTGATTTATCGCGGTTATTATATATTATGAAACGTTAGATATGGAGTTTATCTAAAAATATAAACAATCTCTTTCCAAAATAATAACAAACGAATAACAAGCAAATAAATAATTAAATTCGGAAATTTTCTTCGAACCACAAATATTGTTTTCAAAATGACACGTTTCTGAAATCCACTAGTTTCGATCTTTTTTTTCATATCACCGGAACAAGTTTTCGGTATTTAGTATTATTAAATACATGTTGTAGAAAACCGTTAAATCAATTTTATTTCAAATGGAACCAAATCTTCGGAATTTTTAAACAATCGCAAAGTTCTTCAACAAACATTCCATGTGACATGCCAGATCCGACCGTAACGTCTAGGCCGGGTTTGGGGTGTTACAATTATGGTATCAGAGCCCGGTTGCAAAACTCGACTGTGGAACGGGTTCAAAAATATGTTTTCTGGAAGTATGGCACCTGAGTCTCCGACACCAAATTCGTACGGTAAGTTTTCTGACTATTGGTTGATTTGTATGAAAGATTATATTGTGTTGTGATTGCTAGTTTTAAGAGATTCAATTTTAGAAATTGAGACCTTTAGAAATATGTTTTGGGAAAAACTACTTCTAATTCTATCTTCATAAGCTATCCGTTAATAAACAGTGGAAGATATACTAATTCATAAAATTTGTAATCAGATTAAGTCGATTCAGTAAATATGAGTGCTAGAGGGCGTGGACGTGGTATACGTGGTCGTGGTAGAGGCCGGGGTGTTGAGGCTGGACCCTCAGAATCAGGGCATGGGCCAGAAGGCAAAGTGCCAGCATCACCAGTAGCGGAAGCAGGGTCTCAGGACCGATCTGGAGGGGATGATGCTTTGTCCCAAGCTATGCTGCTTTTTCTGGAGCAGGTTACTGGAGTAAGCACGGGATCAGTAGCTCGAAAATCTATTCCTGAGCGACTTTGAGCAAATGGGGCCGAGATATTTAGAGGTATTCCTGGTCTGGCTCCAAACGTAGCGGAGTATTGGCTGGAAGTAGTCGAGTGGATTATGGATGATATGGACTGCACGGCAGAGGAAAAGTTGAAAGGAGTAGTATCCCTCCTTGGAGATGAGGCATACCAGTGGTGGCTCACGGTAAGGGATGGTACACCAGCGGATCGTATTACCTGGGACTTCTTTAAGACAGCGTTCTAGGGAAAATATGTTGGGGCGAGTTATGTTGACGCTCAGAGGAAGGCATTTTTAAACTTGGTTTAGGGGAATAAGTCAGTGGCTGAGTATGAGGCGGAGTTCTTGCGTTTAAGCCATTATGCTCGGGGTATCGTTGCAACTGATTATGAGTGTTGTGCTCGGTTTGAGGATGGTCTGCGGGATGAGCTGCGGGTACTGATATCTCCGTAACGGGAAAGAGAGTTTGCCATTCTAGTTGAGAAGGCAAAAATAACCGAAGAGGTGAAGCGGTCTGAGAAACAAAATCGGGATAAGGATAGGGGTAGGAATAAGAGGAACTTTGGGTCGTCAGGATCTGCTGGGAGTTTTCAAAAGAGGCCCAGGTTTTAGTGGTCGGGTCAAGTTGCGATGCCTGTTGCCATTGGTCGATCTCAACCGTGTGCTCGATGTGGGAATTTTCATTCGGGGGAGTGTTGGGTAAGAAATAGAGGATGTTTCAGGTTTGGATCAATGGATCATCAGATAAAGGACTGTCCACAAGAGCCAGACAGGGCGCAGTCAGTTGGTCAGGGGTATGCACCGTCTGGAAGAGGTGGGCAGTAGCCACCGAGAGGTCGTGGTCCGGTCAGAGAAGGAAATGGATTTGGTCGAGGGCGTGGAGCACCGGGCAGAGGTGCTGGGAGTACAGATGCAAGACAGCTTGGATTGGTTTATGCAGCTAGATGTCGGGAGGATAGTGGCGCACCGGACGTCATAACCGGTACGTTTTTTTTTATTTTTGGTGTGCCATTTACAGCTTTGATAGATATTGGGTCTACACATTCATATGTTGCTAGTACTGTGTCTGGGACTTTTAGTATAGAATCTGAGGTTGTTTCTAGAGAAATGACTGTGATTAGCCCTTTAGGACAATCGGTAGCAGTGAACAAACTATTTAGGAATGTGCCTTTAGAAATGCAAGAGATTGTTTTCCCTGTTGATTTGATGGAGTTGCCATTCGGTGAGTTCAACTTGATTTTAGGCATGGACTGGTTAGTTAAGTATCGAGTAAACTTGGATTGTGCTGCTAAGCGCATGATATTGAAGACTCCCGAGGATAAGGAGGTGCTGGTGATAGGTGAGAGAAGGAATTACCTATCCAATGTGGTGTCTGCATTAAAGGTTGAAAGGATGGTACGAAAAGGGTGTGAGGCGTTGAGGCGTTCTTAGCTTTAATCAGTGCTTTGGAGGCC
This sequence comes from Gossypium australe, assembly GCA_005393395.2. NCBI lineage: Eukaryota > Viridiplantae > Streptophyta > Magnoliopsida > Malvales > Malvaceae > Gossypium > Gossypium australe. The sequence goes on from CM016625.1 coordinate 57,073,984, forward strand.
AAAGAATTGTCTGTAAGAGCTGTTAGAACTGTGAAAGAGTTCTTGGACGTCTTCCCAGAAGAGCTTCCAGGGTTACCTCCGAATCGCGAGGTGGAGTTCGGCATTGATCTACTTTCGGGAACAGCTCCGATGCTGTCGCCCCATATAGGATGGCGCCAAAGGAGCTGGTAGAACTTAAAGCTCAGATTCAGGAACTGTTGGACCGTGGTTTTATCCGACCAAGTGTGTCTCCGTGGGAAGCGCCGGTGTTGTTCGTTAAAAAAAAGGACGGGTCAATGCGGATGTGCATTGACTATAGGCAATTGAACAAATTGACGATTAAGAACAAATACCCGTTGCCAAGGAGTGACGACCTGTTCGATCAGCTGTGAGGCGCTTCGGTCTTCTCGAAGATAGATTTGAGGTCGGGGTATCATCAGTTAAAGGTCAAGGAGGCGGATATTCACAAGACTGCTTTTCAAACTCGCTATGGACATTACGAGTTCTTAGTGATGCCGTTCGGGTTGACGAATACACCAGCTGCATTTATGGATATGATGAACCAAGTATTCCAACCCTACCTAGACCGATTTGTCGTAGTGTTCATACATGATATCTTGGTATATTCAAGGACTGAGGAGGAGCATGATTCGCATCTTCGGATAGTTCTACAGATTTTGAGAGAGAAGCAACTGTATGCCAAATTCAGCAAGTGTGAATTTTGGTTAAGGGAAGTTACCTTTTTGGGGCATGTTGTTTCAGCCGAGGGGATTAGGGTTGATCCCCGAAAGATTGAAGCTGTTTTGGATTGGAAACCGCCGAAGTCAGTAGCAAAAATTTGAAGTTTCCTTGGGTTAGCTGGGTACTTGTTGAGGGATTCTCGTTGATTGCTGCACCATTAACCAAGCTATTACGGAAAGGGATACCATTTGTATGGACTGATAAACAGCAGGAAAGCTTTGAGAAGTTGAAAAAGATTTTGACGGAGGCACCAGTGCTGATTCAGCCTGAGGTGGGAAAGGAGTTTGTTGTCTATTGTGATGCGTCGCACACAGGGTTAGGATGTGTGTTGATGCAAGAAGGGAAGGTGATAGAGTATGCGTCTCGGCAATTAAGACCACATGAAGTGAATTATCCCACTCATGATTTGGAGCTAGCAGTGGTAGTGTTTGCCCTGAAGATTTGGAGACACTAGAGAAAAGTCGATTATCTACACCAATCATAAGAGCCTGAAATATCTCCTTACCCAGAGGGAGTTGAATTTAAGGCAGCGGAGGTGGATTGAATTGTTGAAAGACTATGACTGCTCGATCGAGTATCACCCGGGTAAAGCTAATGTAGTGGCGGATGCGTTGAGTCGTAAGGTGATATCGAATTTGAGGGCAATGTTTGCTCATCTCAGTTTGTATGAAGATGGAAGCTTGTTAGCTGAACTTCAAGTGAAGCCTTCATGGTAAGGTAAATTAAGGAAAAATAGTTGTTAGACGAAATGTTAAGTTCTTAACTTCAGCAAGTGGAAAGTGGTGAGATAGGAGATTTTGGTTTGAATAGTGATGGAGTATTATGCTTTCCTGGAAAGGTTTGTATGTCGAAGGACTCCGAGTTGAGACAGATGATTCTGCGGGAGGTGCATAGTAGCCCATACGCTATGCATCCCAGTGGGAGTAAAATGTATCGAGACTTACGCGAGTAGTATTGGTGGCCTGGTCTAAAACGGGAAGTTACCGACTTCGTGGGTAAGTGTTTGACATGTCAGCAAGTGAAGGTGGAACATCAGTTGCCTTCGGGGTTACTACAACCGGTGAAGATCCCACTATGGAAGTGGTAGAGGACAATAATGGACTTTGTTAGTGGGCTGCCCCTAACGCCTACTAAGAAAGATTCAGTGTCGGTGATCGTTAATTGGTTAACGAAGTCCGCCCACTTCATACCGGTCCGGGTGGACTACTCGCTTCAGAAGTGGGCCAAGTTATATGTGGCAGAAGTCGTGAGGTTGCATGGGGTACCCGTGTCTATCATATCAGACAGGGATCCTAGGTTTACATCACGGTTTTGGAAGGCGTTACACGAAGCTTTGAGTACAAGACTGGATTTCAGCACGACGTTTCATCCACAGACTGATGGTCAGTCAGAGAGAGTAATTCAGATTCTGGAAGACATGTTGAGAGGTTGTGTAATCGACTTCAGAGGTTGTTGAGAGGATTTCTTACCGTTGGCAGAATTTGCGTACAGCAATAGTTATCAATCCAGCATTCAGATGGCACCCTACGAGGCGTTGTATGGTCGTAGGTGTCGTACTCCTACCTGCTGGACGGAGTTGGGTGAGCGACAGTTGTTGGGTTCGGAATTGATCTCAAAGACGGAAGAAAAGGTTAAGTTGAATAGGGCTTGGTTGAAGGAAGCTTCCGACAGGAAGAAATCGTACGTAGATCTGAAGCGTAAGGAAATAGAGTTCTCAGTGGGTGATCAGGTTTTTCTGAAAGTTTCACCTTGGAAGAAGGTTCTAAGATTTGGACGGAAAGGCAAGTTGAGCCCTAGATTTATCGGGCCTTACCGGGTGTTGAAACGTGTGGGACTAGTGGCTTATCAACTTGAGTTACCTCCGGAGTTGAGTCAAATAAATAATGTATTCCATGTTTCAATGTTAAGGCGCTATCATTCGAATCCATCTCACATCGTGCTAGTGGAAGAAATTGAAGTGAGACCAGACCTGTCTTTTGAAGAAGAACCAGTGCAGATCTTAGATTGAGATGTCAAGGTGTTAAGAAAAAAGTCAGTTCCGTTGGTCAAAGTTTTATGGCAAAATCAAGGTTCAGAAGAAGCCACGTGGGAGCCAGAAGAGGCAATTCGACCTTCTGTAAGGGGGTAGAACTGTAACATCCTAGAATTAGGGGTTCTGCAATTTGCACTATTTCTTGCGTTTGGCTAGTTATGCTTGTTGTTTTAGTGTGTTTGGGGGTCTTGGGAAGGCTTGGGTTCAAGCCAGAGCTTTGGTAAATTGTTTCTCTTTAGGGCACTTTAGGGGGAAAGTTGGGGGGATGCAGGCCTTAGGTATGATTGGTGGTATTTTGATGTCACAAGAGAGTTAGTGGCAAGGTGTTCTGGCGTCACTTGTAGAAGCAAAAGGGGAGGAGTTCAAATCTTATCTGCTGCACAGTGGAACTTTATTTTTTTACTCAAGGTGGTTAAGTGTTGGCATTCGGCTGGGACTGTAACATCTTGAAATTGTGGGGCTATACATTTAATGTGTGGTTATGTTTAATGTGAGTGTTAGGGGTCCAGAATAGGCTCAGGGTTGGGCAGAGGCCTTAATCAAATTTTCTGTTTGGACACTCTAGTGGAAAGCCTGGTAAGATAGGGCTTAAAATATGTTATCCGTGTTTTAAAATACAAATGGGCTTGTGGCCCAGTGGCAAAGTGGCGCCACTTAAAAGCAGGGAAGTGGCGTCAACTGAGGAGGCCCAAATTCAAGTTGCATAAAGCCCAACTATTTTAATTAAAATTGGCATTAGGGTTTTATTCTCCCATTCTCTTCTTTATTTTCGGCATTTAGGGTTTTCATCTTCTCTCTTTTCCTCCTTTTCTGAATAAAAGCCGAAAACTCCCTCAAGCATTCTTCCTTTTCACATTTGTCTGCCATAGCCGAATCTGCCCTAGCCTTGCCGAAATTCTCCTTTTTCCTATACCGTTCCTATCACTTCTTTACGCTTAATATTACTATTTTCTCTCAATCATCTCCTTCGCAAAAGTTGAAACTCTTGATTTTAATTCTCTTCTCCATTCTTTTTCTATAAGCCAAATATTCATTATTCTTTGCTTTTTCTCTTTTGCCGATCTCTTCACTAAAAGTCAAATCTACATAGATTTCTTCCTATCATCTTCTCTTTTTGATCTTCTCAAAAGCCGAAATCTTCTAGGAGTTGCTGAATTCTTTGTAAAAGTAGGTGTCGATTTCTTCTGATCTATTCTTTTTCTCTTTCAATTTTTAGAAGACAAAGCCGAAAGGCTAATGGATTGTTGGTTTCTTATGTTTACGTGTTGGGCGACATTCGAGAATTGAAGTAGATCGCTTACATATAAAAGCTGAAAATCGCTAGTCTCTAAACTCCATCTCTTTCGGGATTTCAAGGTAAGAGGTTCTGCTTAGATTCTCATTAGATTCGCTATCGTAATTGTGATCTTAACCATATGTTATGATGGTAGCAACTGATAAGGTCTTTTGATGGAATCACATGTCGATCAGGGGAAGGAAGGGATTGGATCTGTAAACCCAATCCCTAAGTTTAAGAAACGAGCAGTGTCAGTGGTTAGGGATTGGCCACCGGGTTGTGGACCAGCTTCAAAACAAAATCTTAGGCAGTTAGCAGCCGTATCAGCTTCTGATAGTGTTAGCATAGAAGGTCTCGTCTTGTCGGTAATCAGGTGTGTAGATCTCTAACACACTAATTAATCTGTACTAAATATATGTTATGGGCTAAAAGCCAGAAAAAGACTGTATAGTAATCTGTACTAAATATATGTATGGGCTAAAAGCCAGAAAAAGGCTGTATAGACAGTCGGATTACCCAAAAAGGGTAGGCAAGGGATACCAGGTACGTAATCATAGAAACTTCTCTATGTGTATCGATGTATGTGATAGACTGTGAACTTTTAGGTAGTATATTGTTTTGACTCTGCATGGATGTATACATGGGGTGGGATAAATGTGATGAAGGAGAAGAGCATGTAATAAGTCACTTGGTGATTGGTGGTTAAACCACGAATTATAAATTAGGTCACAATAGTGATCGGTGGCTAAGCCACGTTGAATTTATTCCTGAATATTAGGAATAGGCAGCATGGCTGTCGATATGGTGTGTAGCGGTTGGTGGGTTGATTGTAGAAATCCCCGAGGTGTGTTGGCTGGTACGGGCTGGTGTGTAGAGGATTGACAATTAGGTTTGGGTTGGGCCATGTTGCATGTAAATATTTTGTTGCCATTGTGTATGGGCTAAGGCCCATAATGTGTTTGTGGGCCTCAAGCCTTTAATGTGTTTTCGGGATTTGCACACTGAGTCTTGGTGACTCACCCTTTTATTTCCCTGACTTTTCAGATGAGCAGTAGATCGTGGACATGGGAGTCGAGGCGGACTCGAAGGGCCATCAAGTCTTTATTTTCTTAAATTATTTTTTTCGGTTTTCCTTTAAGTTTTAATTTTGGGAATGTTTATGTAATAAGGCCCATAGCTTAGGTTGTCAATTTATAATTGTTAATGTCTTCATTTATTTTTTTAAATTTATATTCAGCGAAAGAGCAAAGGTTTTCTTCCAATATCACTTATTTAACGAATACTTGAATAAAGAAACTGAATTTCCAAAGATCATCAAAGTGAAGTTTTTAACGTAAACCCCGTAGCATACCAGATCCGATCGTAGCGTTTGGGCCCGGTTTGGGGTGTTACAGGGACTCTTCTAGGAAGAGTTTGAATTGGTCAAATAATTCAAATGGTGGATGGAGAGGGCTTGGTGGAGAAAATCTAGGAGCAAATTAAGGGATGTGGTGGAGTGATGAAGTTGGCCGAAAGTGGGAGACTTGAGAAGGCCAAAGTGTAGGGGAGTATAGGGGACTTTTGAGTAGCAATTTCGGTAAGGGGAGAGTAGTGTGCCGTTTGTGTCAAGAGTGAAGAGGTGGGTTTTGTTTCTTAGCATTTTCGGTCATAACATTTTGGGAAGATCTTTGCTCTCTTTTGTTTACCGAAACCGTAAATGACTATCCTCTTTGTTTTTCATTTCTTTTCTCTTCTCCCTCAAGTTTGGTAGCCGAAACTTCAACCTTCCCATCCTTCTCGTCTTTTCTTTTCTTCCTACTTTTTCTTCTTCACCACAAGCCGACTTCTTTGGAAGCCACTCTTTTCCGAACCTTTCTCTTTTGATTTCCACCATAGCCGAACCTCCATACTTCTTCTTTACTTCTTTACCTTCTCCTTTAAACCGAAACCCCTACTTTTTCTGACTCTTGACTAGTTTTCTTCCATAGCCGATTTGGGTTCTTTCTTTACTTTTTATTTCTTTTATTCTCATTCTCTTTTGGCTGGCCGAATCTCCTATTGTACTACACTAAATCCATTTTTGTCACTTTTAGCCGATCTTTGGGAAGCAATGTGTTAGGGATCTTCTTGTAGGTTGATAGTTTCTTCAATCGGGTTGGTTTGTGCAAGGTAAGGTTCTTCTCTGTAGTTAGTAATTCTTTTCGGTTCTTGTTCTTTTTCCTTTCTATCTTCTTCACTCTAAAAGCCGAAAGTCTCACTCTGTCTCTTCTTCCAAGGGCCAAATCTGTTGGAGTGCAAGCACACCCCTTTAAACCTCTTCTTAGTTTCGGAATCTCGTAAGGAGGGTGGTAAGTTTATGTTGGCCGAATAAGGGGAGGCCTCTTTCATGTTTCGTTTAGGCCGAAAGGCTGTTTCTTTCCTATTTTAGAGCACCGTTTCTAACTTGTGAGTTATTAGGGATTCATCTGGAATCGCAAGCCAAATCCATTGGGACGATTTCTAAGTAGTTAAGGTAAGGAGTACCTCTTTCATTCTTTACGGCCAGTTCTATTCGTTATACTCTGCCATAACCAAAACCCCTTTTATTAGACAACCATCGTTCTCTCTGAAAGTACTGTATTGATCAAAGATTCTCTTCATGGATGCGAGTGCTAGCAAATCTAAAGAGGGGAGTGGACTTGTAGTCTCTGCTCCTAAGTTCAAACGACATGCTGTGTCGGCAGTTCGAGACTTTCCGTCGGGTTGTTGTGGAGAGCCAACATCTGTTTGGGATAGGTAGATAGTGGGTATTCCTGCTAGTGAGGGTAGCAACGATCAGGAGTGTTTAGTCCTTCGCATAATCAGGTGTGTAATTTTCACACCATGTTTTGTGTGATTATTAAATAGTATGTGAATGGTTTAAAAGCCGAAACATCGGTAATGGCTGTTGAGTTACCCTTGGGGGTAACATTGGCAATACCAGGTTAGTTACCTTTGGTGGTGTCTTGTAAATTCTTTATCATGAATATCTATATGCTCTGATGATTCGATTTATGTTGACATATGTGCATTCATTACATTCTGATATTATGTTGCATGGGATTGGGATATGATATTGATAGAAAGCGGAAGTGTATTTCAGTGCTTTGGTACCACATATATCAGTGACTCTGTCACATTATTTTAGTGGTTTGGTACCACATATATTGGTGACTCTGTCACATTATTTCAGTGGTTTGCTACCATAGTGGTTTGGTACCACAGTGGCTTGGTGCCACAGGTGTTTCGGCTGGTACGGTGGTGTGTAGAGGATGGAATACTAGGTTGGGCTGGGTTGCACTGCATACACTATTTGATATGCCATGTTGCTAGAGCTACGGCCCAGGGCGATTCGTATGGGCTTCGGCCAAACCCATTACTGTGAGGGCTAAGGCCCAATGTGCTTCTATGGGCTTAGGCCCAAATTTTCGTTGTAAGGGGAATTACACACTGAGTCCTCGTGACTCACCCTCCTGCTTAATTTTGCAGGTAATCCCAAGCTTGAGGATTTGGACCCGAGGTGGACTCTAAGGTGGCCATGTGTTACTACTTTTGTAAACTCTGTTTCTCTTTATTTTAAACTTATTTTAAATTTGGGAAGTTGTTATGTAATAAGGCCTCCGTTAAATTTGGTTTTTGATTTATCACGGTTATTATATATTATGAAATGTTAGATATGGAGTTTTAAAAAAAATATAAACAATCTCTTTCCAAAATAATAACAAACGAATAACAAGCAAATAAATAATTAAATTCAGAAATTTTCTTCGAACCACAAACATTGTTTTCAAAATGACACGTTTCTGAAATCCACTAGTTTTGATCTTTTTTTTTTCGTATCACCAAAACAAGTTTTCGGTATTTAGTATTATTAAATACATGTTGTAGAAAACCGTTAAATCAATTTTATTTCAAATGGAACCAAATCTTCAGAATTTTTAAACAATCGCAAAGCTCTTCAACAAACATTCTATGTGACATGCCAGATCCGGTCGTAACGTCTAGGTTGAGTTTGGAGTGTGACAGTCAAACCTATCACATTTCCTCCGCAAAGGCATGCTTATACAAGGGGATTTTGCACAAAAATTTAAAGACTCCACATAACCGTCACAATCAAACAAAACAAGCTTTTTATGTGAATGATCTCTATCACACATGTCCAAATTTTGTTTATGCTGAATTAACACAATTTCTTCAATAGATTTTTCAACGCATAACACATCAAGTAAACAACGCTTCATGCCTCCATTTACAACAAAATTGTCAACCACAAACAGAGAATACTAGTTAACCAAAACAAAATATGGAGGTCTTTTGAGGACTATGTCACCATCAACTTTCTCAACTAAATTCAACTTTAATTGCCGTGATTCAAAAACATCGATGGGTCTTACCTTTTCATGATGAATCAAAAATTTGATAACTGGCAACATAGAATGAACAGAGATCTATTTAAAGTTATAATCAGCTTGCACAAGTTTTGTTTTCTTAATTAAAGGCCAAACATCAATTAAGCATACATTGTGCACATACTTATTCACACAAAATTTAGGTTGCTGTCTCTCTCTCAACGGTGAACCAGAATAGCGAACTCCAGGGTTGAACACACGAAGTTGTTCACTCGTTCCAAAATTCAGCGCAAGTTTCTTAATCACCAACAATTCACACAAGTGAAACAAAGAGAATTTGAGCATGCACATATTCAAACAATCATACATCGTAAATCTCATTCGAACAGACTTGCACAAACAGGTGGTATTCGTACAACAATTTAGAGACTTCATTTTATCATCACAAACAAACAAACTAGGTGTTTTACATGGCAACTTTTTATCACAAAAGATAAAAATTTGTTTGTGCTAGTTTATTCTTACTTTATCAAAAATCTTACCGACGCCATACTCATCAATAGGAAAACGCTTCGTACCACAATGTAAAACAAAATCTTCATCAATCAGAATATGACAATGAGACAAATTACAATGAGTAGTTCTTTCAAAAACTAAGTTTTCTGCTTTCTCATCAATAACATGCAAGTGAATTTGTTGAGACTCGCATAACAAAGAACCCTTACCTTGCTTACCTTTAAGCAATTGTGGATTAACGTCAACTTCGATCTTACCTTTCTCAATTAATTGAAATCGTCTCTCATTGGAAAGGTAATGAAGTTGGAACTTGTCACATGAACCTTTAGAAACCTGAAAAGAAGAAACAATACGAGAACAACTCGCATGTTGGTTAGTAAAGACATTACTCACTTTCTCTTGATCACGATCTTCTTTTTCATTCGTTTCTTTTTCTGACTCATTTTCAAACTCTCTATTTTACCACAATCTCTTTTATTTTTGAAAACTCATTGTCACTTGTTTCTTTCTAATTCTCGCTCTCTTTTTCAATTTTCTTTTCTTGCTCGCACTCTTTTTCTTTTTCAATCTCGTTTTGCTTTCTCTCACTCTCTTTTTCTTTTTCAATTTCTTTTTCTCTCATCTCTCTTTTTCTTCTCTTAATTTCGTTTAGTATTCGCTCATTCTCTCGCATCAACATTTCTTGCCTCTCTTTTTGTTTAATTTCTTTTTCTCACTTCCTTTCATTACAAGATGAAGGTAATACAAAAGAATCAGAATGACAAGCTTTTCGTTCAAAGGAAGGGAATGTAACAGTCCGATTTAGGGGCTAATCAGAACAGTGGTTTTGGGACCACTAATTTGAGATTGAAGAAAATTGTTTAAATATTTTTTATGTGTTATAGCATGATTACAATTGCATGAAAATTTTGGTGCATTAATTTTAGCGATTGCATGCTTAATTGCGAAAAAGGACTAAATCACATAAAGTGCGAAAGTTCTATTTTACAAGCTAAAGGTGTCTAATAGCTGTAGAATATTAACTGAATGTCTCTAATTTGCAATTAGGCCTTGTTTAGGATGGTTGGCCAACCATAGGGGACAAAGAGTTGAAAAATGAGTCAAAGTTGGTAGAAATTAGGTGATTAATTATGTAATATAATAAAATAAATAGAAGAAAAGATATCATCTTTTCTCATCCTTCTCCCCACCAATTTTTCCCAAGAAAAATAGCCATGAAAGCTTGAAAATTTTCAGCAACTCCTCACCTTCAGAAGTAAGTCATCTTGATGATTATTTTTGATGATTTTTGTACTTTTGAGACCCTTGTAGCTTGAACTAGCTAATGAGGGGACTATTTTGCAAAATGGTTAAGAGTCTAGGGTTTTACCATGTGAGAATTTATGTTAATTTCTAAAATTTTATGGAAGAAAATGAATCTTAGTTGTTAAATAAACAACTTTTGTGAAAGGTGTTTCCATGAAAACACCTAAAATGACCTTTTTGCAAAGGTTATAAAATAGGTGTTAAATGCGAGAACTAATTAGAATTTGGAGTTGCTATAAGCTTAAAATGTATTCGGCTAGGATTGATTTATAAGGAAGCTTGATGAAAATTGATATACAAGCCTAGGGGCAAAATCGTAAGTTTGCCAAAGTCTAAGGGCAAAACAATCATTTTGCCAAAGTATGATTCATGAGTTATTTTAGTCAATGTGATCATCAAATGAGTGAAATTGTTCTTATAGATTAAGAAAAACGAAGCCCAGACTGAAACCGAGGCAAGAACAAGGTGGTGGACTACGTTGAACAATTCCACGTATATTTTGGTACCGAGTAAGTTTGTATGAAATTACAGCTACATAATGCTATTATATTCTTAATTGCTTGATATCATGAGAAATGTTTAGTATTTTTATGAAATTGATTAATGATGCCTCAATGAGGGTATAATGCTATTATGTTGGGTTGAAGCTCCGGTTGAACATTAGGAATAGTAAGGATACCATTATCACAACATGAGATAAAGCAAGTCCCGTATAAGACCATGTCTGGGACATGGCATCGGTACTGAATGAAGATCTCGTGTAAGACCGTGTCTGGGACATGGCATCGACATCGATATATGATCTCGTATAAGACCATATCTAGGATATGCCATCGACATCTCTATGAGATTCTGTGTAAGACCATAGCTGGGATATGGCATCGGCATCGAGATGTGATCCCATGTAAGACCATATCTGGGATATGGCATTGGCATCGTGTTACATGTATGATGAGATTGAGTATCCTTAGATATTCCAATTAGTTCAACGGGTAAAGGGGCTAAGTTTACGTTTAAGATGCCAATGAGCTGATTCTATGTTTCAAGAGAGTAAAAGTACTAAAGTTATGTGATGAAGTGATACATGTACCCATGAGTAACATACGAGTAATAAATACAAAATGTGATATGTGATTTGGTAAGAGTAAGCATGAGTAAGTTATGCTGATGAGCTTGAGAACTAGTGTATTATCTAATGTGATGAATAGATGTTATCATGAACCTTTATGTTGCTATCTATTTCATGCAAACTTACTAAGCTTCATGCTTACCCCTCTCATTTCACTTTTCCTTGTAGTATCGCCAAGCTAACTCGGGGATAGTAGGACATCGGAGTTCAGAATCACACTATCAACTTCTCTTTGGTATAGTAAAGTTTGATTTATTTTGAGTATGGCATGTATAGGAACTTAGTTATTTTGTTCTATGTCATATTTGCTAGCCAATTTGTGGGTATTAATGTTATTCAATTCATTTTGTAAATGGTCATTTGAAATTGGCCAATACTTGACTAGTTTATATATTCAATGATGATGAAGTTCATGAAGTGCATGATTGTGCGATGGGATGAGTAATGAGTAAAGTATACACATGATGAATATAGTGTAAACCTATGTGAGGATGTCTTGATTTTGGTGTTAGAAGTGCCTTATGGTCATGACATATGTTGCATTGAAATGGTATAAGTGTGGTTGGCTTGTAGGGTGGCAATTGGCTTGGTTGATAGCCTTATAATTGTCCATATGGGTAGACACACGGGCGTGTGTCTAGGCCGTGTGTGACACACGGTCAGCCCTATGGACGTGTGCCCAGGCCGTGTGAAGTCTACACCTGAAATTAGGAATTTAATTCAACACATGTTCTAAGGACACATGCGTGTGCCTTGGCCGTGTGACATTATTGAGGTGATGACGTCATAAACAAAATGTCAAGGTTTTCACACATGGGTGAAGACATGGACGTGTCATGGCCCTGTGAGGGACACGGGCGTGTGTCCAGCCGTGTGCAAACCTCTGTAGGTTTGAAATGAAAAATAAAATTCACACAGACTAGGGACATGGGCATTTGTGACCACACGGCCTGCCCACACGGGCATGTCCCTTTTCACATGGGCGTGTGGCCCTGTTTTTAATAACATTTTCTAATGTTTTTCAAAGGAGCTCGAAATGATCTCAAATTGTTTCTAAGATGTGTTTTGGCCTCGTACGCCTATAATAAGGTTGTTAAAAGGAAGTTTGAAAAGTTGAAAATTTGGACGGACTTTTATATTTTGGAATTGAACGTACGCCTAAGATTAAGTTAGGTAATGCCTCATACCCTGTTCTGACGTTGGATACGGGTAAGAGGTGTTACATTTAGTGGTATCAGAGCTACGGTTTAGTCGATTCTCGAACTAACGTAGCGTAAGTATGAGTCTAGCTATACATGCCATACATATGAGTATTTACATAATGATAGTGTGACGAATCCTGACGATTTAAATTGTGTTTTTATATAGTAAATAGATCTCTATTGAGCTGTGACCGATGATGCTGAAAGTAATGCACCGGCTCCCACGTAAGGGACCGCACCAGTAAAAATTAGACCCGAGACTTTGGGTCAAGAAGAAGAGGCTCGAGAAGCCTTTCTCCATATGATGAGCAACTGGTACACTGAATTTGTTCAAGCAAATCCTAATGCTCAACCTCCTCCACCCCCACCAATTCCTCAGCCTACCCCTGTAGCTCCCCAAGTGGTTGAGGTAGTAAGAAGAGAAAAGCCTCCGGTTGATAGAATCCAGAAGCAAGGAGCAGAGGAATTTCGAGCTAACAAAGATGATGACCGAGAAAGAGCAGGATTCTAGCTTGAAAATACGATTAGGGTATTCGATGAGTTATCTTGCACACCTGAAGAGTGCATGAAGTGTGTGGTGTCTCTTTTGAAAGATTTTGCTTACTAGTGGTGGAACACCCTTGTGTCGGCTGTACTAAGGAAGAAAGTTAACTGAGAATTCTTCCAAGAGGAGTTCCAGAAGAAGTATATTAGTCAAAGATTTATTGACCAGAAAAGGAAGGAGTTCTTGGAGCTAAAGTAAGGTCGAATGACGGTGACTGAATATGAGCGTGAGTTCGTAAGACTTAGTAAATACACTCAGGAGTGCATATCTACAGAAGCCATTATGTGTAAAAGTTTCGAGGGTGGGTTAAATGAGGATGTCCGTTTATTTGTTGGTATCCTGGAACTAAAAGAATTCGTTGTGTTAGTGGATAGAACATGTAAGGCCGAGGAACTGGTTAAAAAGAAAAGAAAGGCTGAAATTGAGTCCCGTGACTCGAGGAAGAGACAACTGAGTTAAGTCATTCCAATCCTCATCTAAGAAGTCAAGAGATTTCACTACCCGATCGGCCACTTCGACTGGGTTTTCAAACAGAAGTAAGTGTAAACAATACTCGGGGTCTAAAGCTCAAACCACATCGGTTGCTAGTGTTGGTAATGCTCGACCAAGTAGACCAGAATGTCCACAGTGTGGCAGACGCCACCCCAGTGAGTGTCGAGCAAATGAGAAAGCTTATTTCAAGTGTGGATCCCCAGACCACTTTATTAGAGATTTCCCCGAGATGGGTGAGAAAGAGAAATCTCAGAATGCAAGATCAGAAAGTACTGCTAGAGGAAGGCCGCAGAGAAACTCGGGAAATGAAATGAGTAGCAAGAATACATCTAGAGGGCAGACTGCAAGATCTGAGGGTAGAGCACCAGCGAGAACATATGCCATTCGCGCTCGCGAAGAGGCGTCCTCCCCCGACTTGATCACGAGTACATTTCCTCTCTATGATACTCATGTTATAGCTTTAATTGACTCGGGATCTACCCACTTATGTATTTACATGAAATTGGTCTCTAGCATGAACATGCCTGTAGAGCCTACCAAATTTGTGATAAAGGTGTCAAATCCCCTAGGCAAATGTGTGTTAATTGATAGAGTATGCAAAAGTTGCCCTTTGATGATTAGAGGTCATTATCTTCCGGCTAATCTCATGTTATTATCATTTGATGAACTCGATGTCATCCTTGGGATGGATTGGTTAACTACTCATTATGTAATAGTGATTTGTGGAAGGAAATTTATTGAGTTGAAATGTTAAAATAGGGACATTCTTCGTGTTGAATCAGATGAGCAAGACAGATTGCCTGTAGTGATATCTTCCATGTTGACCCAGAAATACCTGAGAAAAGGGTACGAAACTTACCTTTCCTTTGTGATGAATGCTAAAGAGACTGAGTTAAGAATTGAATCAGTGCCCATAGTATGTGAGTATCCAGATGTTTTCCCAGAAGGATTGCCAGGGTTACCTCCGGTTAGAGAGATTGAATTTGGAATTGAGTTAGCTCCTAGTACTGCCCTCATTTCAATTGATCCATACAGAATGGCTCCAACTGAGCTAAAAGAACTGAAGACACAGCTGCAAAAGTTAACGGACAAAATGTAACACCCAAACCCGGTCTAGACGTTACGACCGGATCTGGTATGTCACATGGGAAGGTTGTTTAAAGAAACTTCGTGTTTGCTTAAAAATTTCAAGTTTTGATTCCCTTTTTAAAATCAGACTTGATTTAAGGTTTTCTTGCAAAAGGTTATAAATATTATTAGCAACCGAAAACTTGTTTCATAATACGAGAATTGAAAACCAGTGGATTTCAGTATGTGACGTTTTTTAAAACAATTATTGTAGTTTAATAAAATCCTGAATTTATTTATCCATAGTGTGTGATCCATTCCTTAATGACTTGGGAAATGGTTGTTTAAGTTTTTAGGAAAATCCCGTATTAATCAATTCATGATAGATAATAAATACGTTAAAATAAAGATAATAAAAACCCAATTAAAATCATAGTGGACTGATTACAAAACATAAACCTAGGTTTAAAATAAATTTAAAGTAATTTAAAACGAAGTTTACTAAGTAATAGTGCATGGCCACCACAGAGTCTGCCTCGGCTCTAAATCTGCGAAGCTAGGTATTACATGTAAAATTAAGCAGAGGGGTGAGTTACGAGAACTCAGTGTGTAATTCCCCACACGATCAATATTTGGACCCGAACCCATTCAGAAACCATCTGGGCCTTAGGCCTTATGAAATCAATGTGGGCGAAGCCCTTACAGAGCAAACTGGGCCTTAGCCCTATTAGCATAGTATAGCAGATAATGAATGCAATGCAAAACCTAACCCAGCCTATTATTCCATCCGCTACACACCACCCGACCAACCAAAGCATACCGGTGGGGATTTCTACAATCAACCCTCGTCCGCTACACACCATCGATGGCAGTCACGCTGCAGTCATGCCACTCATCGCTGAAATTGTGACAGAGTCACCAGATTGTGTGGCATAGCCACCAAAACAGAATGTGGCAGAGCCACCAGATCAGAATGTGGCAAAGCCACCAGATCAGAATGTGGCAAAGCCACCAGAATAGTGTGACAGAGTCTCCAGAATACACTGCCCCTTTCATCAAGATCATATCCCGACCCCATGCAACATATTATCATAATGTGATGAATGCAGAACATATGTCAATGTGCATCAGACAGTTGGAGCATACATATAATTATGCTAAATTATCCAAAAACATTATCACAAGTGTTACTTACCTGGCATCCCCACTTTACCCACTAGGGTATCTCAGTCGTCGTTACAATTATTTCGGCCTATGGCCAATACACATATTAATGCAAACAGACAAATGAAAGTGTGTGGTTTACACACCTAATTACGCGAAGGATTAAACACTCTTGATCATCGACACTCTCACTAGCGGGAATCACAACGATTTGTCTAATCCAAACAGACGTCGGCTCTCTACCACAACCAAGTGGAAAATCCTGAACGGCTGACACTGCAGGCCGTTTGAACTTAGGAGCAGAGACTGCGAGTCCACTCCCTTTTGGCTCCCTTGACGCACCCTCCTTAGTATAGCTAGCACTCGCATCCATGAGAGAATCTTGATCAATACAGTACTATAGTGAAAACAGCGATTGCCCCCACAAGGGGTTTGATTATGGCAGAGTAAAATGAATAGAAACTGGTCGCAAAGAATGAAATAGGAACTCCTTACCTTGACTACTGAGGAATCATAACAACGGGTTTGACTTGCGATTCCAGATGAATCCCTAAATAACTCACAAGTTAGAGATGGTGTTCCAAATAAAAAAGAAATGGCCTTTCGGCCTAAACAAAACATGAAGGAGGGCCTCCCCTCTTATTCAGCCATGACTAACTTACCACCCTCCTTACGAGATCCCGAAGCTAAAAAGAGGCTAAAAGGGTGTACTTGCACTTCAACAGATTTGGCCTTAGGAAGAAGAAATAGAGTGAGACTTTCGGCTTTAAAGCGAACAAGATAGAAAGGAAAAGAACAAGAACCGAAGGCAAAGAAATTAGGAAGAAAAACATTACCAATATCGAATGCAGAGGAACTTTCGGCAGACAGAAGACTAACCACTTTGCTTCTTAAGGTTCGGCAGAGTTCGATTATGGAGATTACAATAGGAAAAGATGAGAGGAAAAAGATGGGAATGGATGTACAGAGATTCAAAGAAAAGTTTTGGCCCCCCTAAACAATCGGATGCAAGGATCTATGGTGCTATCTATTAGAGAAAATAGAAGAGTTAGGGAGTAGAAGGGGATTCGGCAATACTGTGCACAAGAGAGAGATGAAACAAAAAGGGGAATGGTAGCTAGTGATTTCGGCAAGGAGAATGGAAACACAAAAGAAAACAAGTGGAAGAAAGGTAGAAAAGAGAAAGTGCTCAAAAGAAAATAGCAGAAAAGCAACACAGAGGACCCGAAATGTCTCAAGAAGAAAGCCTAAAATGTCAAAAGAAGAAAACAAAGAACATAAGGGAATTTCGGCACACTCTCCTCAAAGCTTTCGATTTTCACTCCCCTCCTACCAAATGTCGAATTTGCCTACCAAAAACACTCCTAGCCGAAACTCACCTCCCAACAACTCCCATATTCGGCCAACAACTCTACCACCCACAAAATCCCTTGTTTTGCTCCACCAATTACTTCCCATCACCCTTTCAAATTGGCTTGACCAATTCAAACTTCTCCAAGCTCTCTTGTCCATCCATTTGAATGCATTTGACTCATTCAAACTCCTTCTAGAAGAGTCCCAGCCGAATGCCAACACTTCACCACCTTGAGCACAAAAGTAAAGTTCCATTGTACAGCAGATAGGACTCGAACTCTTTCCCCCTCCTGCTCCCTTGTGACACCACTCCCTTGCTCCTTAAGTGGCGTCACCTTGCCACCACACCATACTCCTTTTTGTGTCAACAAACACAAATAAATATTCTTAAAGCCTACTTCCCCTAGCTCTTCCCCCTTATGCCCAAAAACCAAAATTTCACCAAGGCTCTGGCTTGAACCCGAGCCTTCCCAAAACTCCCAAACACACCAAAACAACAAGCATAACTAGCCAAATGCAAGAAATAGTGCAAAACACAGAACTCCTAATTCTAGGATGTTACACAAAGGCTTTGCAAGACCGAGTTATTCTCCATGGGTCGCTCCCATTTTATTTGTGAAAAATAAAGATGGTTCCATGAGGTTATGTATAGATTATTGGCAGCTCAATAAGGTAACCATGAAGAACAAGTATCCGTTGCCAAGAATCGATGATTTGTTTGATCAATTGAAGGGAGCCACGGTGTTTTCCAAGATAGACTTGAGGTCTGAATATTATCAGTTGAGAGTCAAAGACTCGGATGTGCCGAAAACCACATTTCAAACAAGGTATGGTCACTATGAATTTTTGGTCATGCCTTTCGGTTTAACAAATGCCCCTGTAGTTTTCATGGATTTGATGAATCGCATCTTTAGGCCATATTTGGATAAATTTGTTGGAGTCTTTATTAATGATATACTAATCTACTCTCGGGATGAGAATGAGCATGCTGAGCATTTGAGAAAGGTTCTGCAAATTTTGAGAGATAAACAGTTATATGCCAAGTTTAGTAAACGTGAGTTTTGGCTTAAGGAAGTTGGATTTTTGGGGCACATTGTTTCGGGTGACGATATTCGAGTTGACCCGAGTAAGATTTCAATGATTGTTGAATGGAAACTGCCAAGGAACGTAACTGAGGTTAGGAGTTTCCTATGCCTAGCTGGCTATTACAGGTGGTTTGTCAAGGGATTTTCTATGATAGCTACTCCGATGAAGGGGCTACTACAAAAATATATGAAATTTGAGTGGACAGAAAAGTGCCAATATAGTTTTAAGAAACTTAAGGCGTTGTTTTACTGAGGCTCCAGTTCTATTACAACCCAAACCAGGAAAAGAATTTGTGGTTTATAGTGATACATCCTTAAATGGATTGGGTTGTATACTCATGCAAGAAGGCAAGGTGATAGTATATGCCTCTAGACAATTAAAGCCGCACGAGAAGAATTACCCGACCCACGATTTGGAGTTAGCCACAATTGTATTTGCACTAAAGATTTGGAGACACCATTTGTATGGTGAGAAATGTCAGGTGTTCACTGATCATAAGAGCTTAAAGTACTTGATGACTCAAAAGGAGTTGAATCTAAGGCAGAGAAGATGGTTAGAGCTAATAAAGGATTACGAGCTAGTGATTGACTACCATCCGGGAAAGGCGAATGTGGTCGCTGATGCCTTGAGCAGGAAATCCTTGTTTGCACTGAGAGCCATGAATACATGGGTGGCTTTGTCATATGATGGTTTTATTCTAGCCGAGTTGAGGGCTAGACTAATGTTTCTCCAAGAGATTTGTGAAGCTCAGAAAGGCGACAATGATTTACAAGCTAAAAGAGTTCAATGTGAGTCAAATGTTGAGTCGGACTTTTGGATAAGTCCAGATGGATGTTTGATGTTCCGAAGTAGGGTTTGTGTACTAGATATAATGAGCTTATTCGGAAAATTTTGCACGAAGCACATAGTAGATGTTTATCTATACATCCAGGCAGCACCAAGATGTATAATGACTTGAGGAAATGGTATTGGTGGCCGAGCATGAAGAAAGACATTTCCGAGTTTGTATCGAGATGCCTAATTTGTCAACAAGTGAAGGCTGAACACCAAGTACCTTCTGGTTTACTTCAGCCTATTATGGTTCCCGAGTGGAAATGGGACTGGATTGCTATGGATTTCGTGACGAGTTTATCGTTGACACCAAAAAAGAAGGATGGAGTATGGGTCGTGGTTGATAGACTCACAAAGTCGGTCCATTTTATACCGGTATGCGTTGATTATTCACTTGATAAGTTGACAGATTTGTACGTGTCGGAAATAGTAAGACTTCGCAGTGTACCGTTGTCGATTATTTCAGATAAAGATCCGAGATTTACGTCCCAGTTTTGGAAAAAGTTGAAAGAGGCCTTAGGCACAAAATTTAGCTTTAGTACAGCTTTCCATCTGCAAATCGACGGGCAGTCGAAGAGAGTAATACAGATACTTGAAGACATGCTTCGATGTTGTGTTTTGGAATTCCAAGGTAATTGGGAGAAATACTGCAATATCATAAAATTAGGGGTTTGGCATTTTACACCATTGCATGTGTTGTGCTAGTTAGCTTGTTGTTTGGGTGTGTTTGGGGGTCCTGGGGAGGCTCGGGTTCGAGCCTAAGCCCTGGTGAAAGTTTGGTTTTTGGGCACCTTAGTGGGGTGAGCTAGTGGAGGCAGGACTTAAGTTTAATTGTTGGTGTTGTGATAGCAAAAGGAAGCTTGTGGTGGAGTGGTGTTGGTGTCACTTGTGAAGCAAGGGAAGTGGGGTTAGAATCCCACAGGTAGCACATGGGGAGTTTTATTTTTGTGCTCAGGAAAGGAGGAAGCTGAGTGAAGACCAAACTCTACTTGGTGAAGGTTTGAATTGGTCAAACGGTTTGAATAAGTGAAGGGGAGTAAGAGTAGGAGAGAATCGTGGAGTGAATCATGGGATATGGAGAGTGGAGGTGTTTGGCCGAAATTAGGGAAGTGCTTAGGGAGCATATTCGGTTTTTGCGTATGTATAGGTGCCGTTCTGCTCAACTCATCGTTTGGAAAGTAGTGTGGCGTTTCTGACCTTGTCATTTTGGGTTTTTTCTACTCATTTCTGCTATTGCCGAAATTCTCAGATTATTGTTTTCTTCTCTTTTCCTCATTTTGGTCCTAGCCGAATCTATAGAGTATTGACCACTCGTGCATCTCCCTTCATTCTTTCTTACTTCCCACTCATCTTTTCTCTTATGTACTCACCATAGCCGAAACTCACCCCCATCTTTCCCCATTTGTTCTTTGCTACACTATAGCCGAAATCCCTATTCTTTTTCTTCTTCTTCAATCATCTACCTCCTTCATTTGCTCTCGACAGGGGCCGGTCGTTGTCTGCTCCATCATTCTTTTCTCTGGGTAGTGGCCGAATAGGTAAGTTCTCAATGCCATTTTGGTTTTCTCTTTTCTTTCCTCGCCACATTAGTTCTTTCTCCTTGGCCGAATGCATCTTACCTTCCTTTGTTATTGTTTTCCTTCTCCATCCAAAGCATAAGCCGAACACTCATACCCTTGACCATTTGGTTGTGGTAGAACCAAACCTATTCACCCTAATATTTCGTCTATTACTCTCTTTTTGATCAAACCAGTGCTAATCTCTTCTTTTTCTAGGTTGTGATCATCCTCGAGGGCCGAATATTGTTAGTAGCAATCTTGGGTTTGCTAATCGTTGGTAAGGTGCCTACAACCAATAAAGGGGTTGCTATCTCTCCTCTTTTCCCGTTTGGGTTCTTTAAGCCGAAGGGCTGATTCTTAGATCATTATGTAACGTTCTAATGTGTTATTGTTGGTAACTAATGTTAGGGAACTAGTATCTCTGAACCTCGGATTAAGGCCGATTACTTTGGTATTGGGGAAAACTATATCACGTGGTAAGTAGGCATGTTCTGTTGAATACATCGATATTCAATATTCATGAAGTGGTGATTAACTTTTGCCTAAAACGTTATTGTAGGTGTTGTAAGGGGGCGGAAGTCACAAACTCGATCACAGGTGTGTAATCTCACACCCTTCTGAATGACTGCATGTGATAACTTGCGAATCGGCCAAAAGCTGAAAAGCTGAAAAACCGACATCTGTGCCACTCGAGAGTGCGAGCGCTCATAGTGGTAAATCGAGATACGAGTAGTGACGGTAAGTCGTTGAGAGTGGCACGAGCACTCTCGCGACAGTGAAGCTGTAACGGGCCTAACCGAGCTGAAACGGTCTTAACAAGCCCAATGGGCTATCCGGCCCACATGGGCGAAGTTGGTGAAAAATCATCAAAGGGTAGGTGCGGTTGCAAAATTTGGAAATTTAAGACCGAAACCATGCGAAATGGGCCACACGAGCGTGTGGGCCCGCTTGGGCCTAAAATAGAGTTTAGGCCCATTAGTTCTGTAGAGACCCAATAAGGGTCCCGTGCTGTTCGAAGCGACAATAAGCTATTGAAAAGCCTTAAACTGATAAATTACTGAAATACCCTCAGTGGATAAATTACTGAGATACCCTCGTTGGGTAAAATTGCTGTTATACCCTTAGGGGCAGATGTGGTATGATTGGGTACAACTTGATTAATTGCCATGATGATACATTTTGCATACACTAAATTATTATGCCATGACATGTTGCATTGGGATGGGTTATAATGATGGAGGAAGTGCTATACTGGTGGCTATGCCACAACATACTGATTTCAGTGGCTCAGCCACATATACTGATACTGGCAGCTTTGCTGCGTTTATACTGGCAGCTCGACTGCATTCTTGGAGTATAGGGTTGGGTCGGTTGACTTGGTCCCCACATGGAGTGTAGGGCTGGTACGGGTGGAGCGTAGCGGATGGACTATTAGGCTGGGTTGCATTTTCTGT
This sequence comes from Gossypium australe, assembly GCA_005393395.2. NCBI lineage: Eukaryota > Viridiplantae > Streptophyta > Magnoliopsida > Malvales > Malvaceae > Gossypium > Gossypium australe. The sequence continues at coordinate 57,096,061 of CM016625.1, forward strand.
TTCCATTACCATGATTTTGGGGCCGTGGGCCCATAATGATACTGTATAGGGCTTAGGCCCAGAGTGAGACCATGACTGTGACTGGATTCGAGATTACACACTAAGTTCTTGTAACTCACCCCTTTTTCCAATAACAATGCAGGTAATCCCCAGTGATAGCGGATTTGGGAGCCGCGGAGGACTCGGTGGTGGCCATACATCGGAGTCGTTTCTCATGAAACTCAGTAAACTTGGTTATTATATTATTTCTAAGATTATTTGATTTGGGTTATTGTCTTGTAATAAGGCCATTGGACTAAATTTTCTTTTAAACTTTCCTTTCCGGTTGCCTATTATTGTATGTGTTAAATGGGGTTTTCTTAAAACACTAATAATTGTTTTCCAAAATATCACGTTTCCAAAACTATTCAAGACCAACTTTCACAACAAAAATAGTTTTCCAAAGAAAATAACAACTTTATAAAGATAGACAATAAGCAAAACGCGTTTTAGAAATGAACAACAAAACTGAAGTTTCAAAAAGAGTCCAAACTTTTATTGAAGGCATAGTTTTTAGAGCAACCCTTCTATGTGACACGTTAGATCCGGTCATAACGTCTAGGCTAGGTTTGGGGTGTTACAAATACTTACCATTGGTGGAATTTGCCTACAATAACAATTTCCAGTCAAGTTTGAAAATGGCGCCTTACGAGGCATTGTATGGGCGTAAGTGCCGAACACCTTTTGGTACGAGCTCGCCTACGACGCCTACGATAGAAGCTAACCAAGACGCCATCAAGCTGCCTAGTGGTCCAATTACGCGTGCCCGTGCCAAGCAATTTGAAGATGCTATTTCAGCTTTGGTGGAACAAACTTGGAATGAAGATAGAAAGGAGTTCAAGGATGTGCCAAATATTTACAACTTAATTGAGGCTGAAATTTGCTCAGCTAGCTAGTTCGGCTGCTAGCTCATTAAATACTTTATTATGCATTATTTATTTAGTTTTACTACAGCTTAATTAGTTAATTAAGTATGTCTTAAATTCAATTTAATTTGTTTTAGTTTATTACATGAATTAATGATTCCTAGGACTTAGCCGAATTCTAATGTGTCTTAGTTAGTTTTTTATTTAAGTTGTCTAAATGTTAATTATTATGTCTAAATTGTGTTTTTAATGTGTTTTTAAGAGAGCATCCATGCGTTCACACTTGCTGTTCACACAAAGAGTCTATTCGGCTGGCTTAGTTCACATTCAAAGGACTATTCAAGATTCATGTTCACACATTTGGGGCTGTTCAAAGACCTTCTTAAATGCTCCTAACGATTCAGCCAAGAGGTGCTAATTCAATAAGCCAATTAAGGCTATGGCCGAATCTAGACAAAGCCATTGGCCTTCCCATGCATTCATCTTTTCAAATACATTTACTTAAGCTTTAAGCTGACCATTGGAGCTCCCCATTCAGCTGAATCTTGCTATGGTCTTTAATGATTTAATTCTGGAAATTTCTAGCTTATTCTAGCTAAAATTGCTTAGCCATTAAGCTTTGTTTGTGACCATTCGGCTAGCAAGTAGTTTAGGCTATAAATATTTGTTTAGTTTGTTTGAAAAAGAACTTTTGATGCTGAATGAAATTTCCTTATTGTGAGTTATTCACTCTCATTATTCTTCAAGGTTCAAATTGACTTATCCAATAACTAGTGGCGTCAATTGACTTTGCTTCAATCTTATCATCCAATTGGGTGTGGCGTTCAAAACCAATAACGCTGGTTCCTATCTTGCTAGATAGCGGGTCTCGGTTCTTTCCAACTTTCATCGATTCACTTCAAATGTATAAGATTCGGGTCCTTAATTTGCTATTAAGGGTTCTTTCTTGTTTCAACCAACCAACCATTATCCATCAACCATCTTTGTTTTACTTTTAAAACCGCTGCCATTTACTTAATTCCTAATATTTTCCTTTTGTTAAAATTAAAATGAAAGCTACCTAATTTTCGATCGGGCAACATTACGACTCGTTTCCAATCTCGATACGAGTTCGTATCATTTGGTATCAGAGCCAGGTTAAATTAGGTGCATTTTTTATTACTTCCGAACTTCTGGGAAGTTGAAAAATAAATTAAAATTAAAAAAATTTCAAAGTTGTAATTTCAGATTTTATTTGTACTTAGCATATTGTACTTTGAAGTAAAAAAAAGAATTACAAAATTGTAAATATATATATAATAAACGAATAAAAAAAAAAGAGTGGAAGTTTTGCAAGTTTGCCTATTCTTTCTTCTATTCCCGATCATCATATTCTTCTCCCTATCTCCAATTTTTCTACCCCGACGCCACACTCAACCTTGCTTTTTATTTCAAGTCTACCCTTACCTACACCATTTTTCCTTTGCGTAAGCCCCTTGAAGCCGACCTACGAGTTGCTAATAGGTCTAAGGTAACCTTCTAGAATTTTGAGAGGTGGATTCAAGTGGTAAAAGGCACGAGTGAATTCACTAAACAAAAAACCAATTTTGAGTGAAACACGAATGGGAGTGTTCATTATTCTACTTTCTTTGTGAGTGACTTAGTGAGGTTTGTGGTGAGGTTTCCTTTTTTTCAATCAACATGTCTAGATGTCGACACGTAGTGAACGGAGTCCTACAACCATGAAGGAATGTTCCCGGAGGTGGAGTACCTGACTTGCAAGTGCAAGCCATCATAAGAGAAATTACCCGATTGTTCCAGCCTCAATTTGACTCCATCCAAGAACGTATGGACCAAATAGAGGAACGTAGTCAGCTAGCAAATACCCCTCCAATTCTTAGAAGGGAACGAGTATGGCCTCAGCATCATGATAATGATTTGTATGAGCCAAGTGATGCGGAGAGTGATCAAGCCTCCCGGCAAAGTGAACGAATAAGAGGCCAACGAGCACGAGGTCCAAAGGATCGAGAGCGAGCTAATGATGACTTGAAGAATATCAAAATGGCGATACCTGGTTTCCAAGGGCGGTCAGATCCTGAAGCCTACCTCGAGTGGGAGAAGAAGGTGGAATTAATTTTTGAATGTCACAACTATTCGGAAAGCAAAAAGGTGAAGCTTGCTACCATCGAGTTTTTTGATTACGCCATCATTTGGTGGGATCAGCTAACTTTGAGTCGAAGATGAAATAGTGAATGTCTGGTGTCTACGTAGGCAGAAATGAAGGCAATCATGCGAAAGCGATTCATTCCAACCTACTACCACCGCGAACTTTATCAAAAACTTCAAAGTTTGATCCAAGGCCATCGAAGCGTTGAAGATTATTAGAAGGAGATGGAAGTGGCCATGATTAGAGCCGATGTGGAGGAAGACAGAGAAGCTACCATGGCACGATTCCTCGCCGGCCTTAACCGCGACATTGCTAATATTGTGAAGCTGCACCACTATGTCGAGGTTATTGACATGGTCCCTATGGCTATAAAGGTCGAGAATCAACTTAAAAGGAAAGGTACGTCTCGAACATTCCCTAAAGATGAGTTTAGCCCCACTCACACCGAAGTAAGTTTATAATGATCAACTAAAGATGAGAGCGTCCATTGAAAAATTGAGAGAAAATGAGCCAGATACGAAAAATGAAAAAGGAAAAGAAAAGAGTTCAGAAAAAAAAGAAAGGCAAAAAAATGAGTGACAAAAAAAGAGAGATCGAAACAAAAGATGAAAAAAAAGAATTTCTTTGTGAAAGAGAGAGATGTATGAAAATCCATGTTACTGAAGCAGCCTTTGCTTGTACTTTTGTACAAAGAGAGTCTGCCTGGCACTAACAAATTCGATAACAATCTGCCCTCTCCTGTGTTGACTTTGTTGTAGGAATTCCAAGACGTGTTCCCGGAAGAAATCCCGAGCGGATTGCCACCTATACGCGGGATTGAACACCAAATGGACTTTGTGCCGGGAGCCACCATTCCAAACCATCCTGCTTATCGGAGTAATCCCCAAGGAGACGAAGGAACTCCAAAGACAAGTAAACGAGCTACTTGAAAAAGGCTATGTGCGTGAAAGCCTAAGTCCTGGTGCCGTGCTAGTTTTGTTAGTTCCCAAGAAAGACAGAACGTGGAGGATGTGTGCAGACTGTCGCACCATCAACAAAATTACTATCAAATATCGACATCCCATTACGGAATTAGACGATATGCTCGACGAGTTGAGTGGAGCCTGCTTTTTCTCAAAAATAGACCTTAAAAGTGGATACCATCATATACGCATGCGTGAAGGCAACAAGTGGAAGACCGCCTTCAAGACCAAGCAAGGACTTTATGAATGGCTCGTTATGCCATTTAGCCTAACGAACGCCCCGAGCACCTTCATGAGACTCATGAATCACGTCTTGCGTTCGTTTATTGATAGATTTTGATGACATACTTGTTTATAGCAAAACTTTAGACGAGCATGTGAAGCATTTAAAGTCTGTTCTCGAAGTATTGCGAAAAGAAACCTTGCATGTGAATTTGAACAAGTGTGCATTTTGTACTAACAAAATTGTTTTCCTAGGCTTTGTCGTCAGCTCGGAAGGCCTTGAAGTTGATCAAGACAAAGTCAAAGCGATCCAAGATTGGCCCCAACCAACGAGCATCTCCCAAGTTTGAAGTTTCCACGGATTAGCCAGCTTCTATAGACTGTTCGTGCCAAACTTTAGCACATTGGCTGCACCATTAACCAGGGTAATCAGTAAAAACTCTACTTTTATTTGGGGACAAGAACAATGATGAACCATAATTTACACATATTTTAGCCCCATGCTTGGCTTAATTTTGGATGAATATTCATTAGATATGCTCCTAATCCTTTAAATTTCATGTTTTATACTTAGGAGGGCTTAGGAGTCGAAAATAACGAGAAACGGGCAAAAAGGGACGAAATGGGCCTACATCAGAAATCACACGGCCTGGACTATCGACCACGTGCAGATCACACGGCCGTGTGTGGCGAGCAGAATCGACCACGGTCGAAGGAGCCCACCACGGGCGTGTCACACGGACGTGTCCCTGCCGAAACTAGGATGAATTTCATTCGGGTTTGGATACTTGTGGGCTAAGAAAGGCATCTTGAAGCATATATAAACACCCTATGGGGCAAACTAAAAGGGGAGTTCGACAGGACGTCAAATAGACACCAAGTAGAAGGAGAAAATACTCCAAGACAGCCGTCGGGAACAACTTAGGAGAAGGATCTCCATCAAGACTGAGGATCTCCCATCAAGTTCTTTAGAAGTTTTTAGGTTTTCTTATGTTTTGTTGTTTTTCCTCTTTTATGATGTTTCCCTCTTTTAGTATGAACTAAATCCCTTAAATACCTAAGGGGATGAAACCTAAGACAGACCTTATTATTATTTGATTTATGAGATAAATACTTGTGCTTATTCTTAATTGTGAGTTTTTATTCTTGTTTGATAATTCAGGTTATTTATTCAAGTCGAATGTGCTTATTTAGTGGAGCAAAAGTCCCTGTTTTAGAGTAGATCAACGCAATTAAGCGGAGTTGATTGCAACCCTAGAAATAGGGCGACGAAAATTTACCGGATTAGGGTCAAACCTAATAAGGGAATCCATAGATCGAGTTAATGCGACAATAGGTGTTTTAATTAGAAAGAGATTTCAATTAATCAACCTAGAGTCAGTTGTTAGTAGCCTCGAAAGAGGTATTAATATAATTTAGGGATTTCAACGGATTAAGCCAAGTGAATAAATCTCATGAATCAAAAGTAATAAGTGAAGTCTAGGTGGATTCTTCCTTAGGTATTGCCTATCTCATATAAGTTGTCCAAAAGTATTTTCCCAATTCACTCTCTGTAGCGTTCATAGTTAGTTAAATTAGTTAGTTAATTTTAGATTAAAAATAAATCCCCTTAATTATTAGGCTAGATGATAAAAAGATAGTTGATACTATTACTCTTGGTCCTTGAGGATACGATATTCCGGACTCACCACAACTATACTGCTGTTCGATAGGTACGCTTGCCTTTGTCGAAATAATAGTTAGTTTCGAGTTCCATCAAGTTTTTGGCGTTATTGCTGGGGACAAAGATATTAGGAAAACTAATTTTTTATTACTTTAGCCCTTTTATTTATTTATCTTTGCTAATTTTTTCTTTATTTGCTTCTGGCAGGTAATTCTAGTTTATGACTACAAGGAACCCGTCAGGACCCTTGATTTTTGACAATGATATAGAAGGTACCCTTCGTAGAAACCGAAGAGAAATAAGGCGAAGCCTACAATACATAGAAGAAGAGCCAGAGGACAATACCAATACTACCGAAGAGATGGCCGATAATAATCTGCTACCTCCTGTAGTTTCCGCAAATCCGGTGAATCAAAATCCTGCTTCTCGTACTATGTATGATTATGCTAAACCTAATTTAACAGGAACTGTATCAAGTATTGTTAGACCTACTACTGCTGCAAATAATTTTGAACTGAAACCTAACACTATACAAATGATTCAGCAATTTGTTAAGTTTGATGGTTTGCAGGATGAGGATCCAAACAATCACTTGGCAAATTTTCTAGAGTTTTGCGACACTTTCAAAATTAATGGCGTTTCTGATGATGCCATTCGCCTTCGATTTTTTCCCTTTTCATTGAGGACTAAAGTTAAATAGTGGTTGAACTCGTTACCACAAGGATCAATCACTACATGGGAACAAATGACCGAAAAATTTTTGTTAAAATATTTTCCGTCGGCTAAAATGGCTAAGTTGAGGAATGATATCTCTTCTCTTGTGCAGATGGATTTAGAGACTCTTTACGATGCATGGGAGAGATACAAGGATCTACTAAGGAGGTGCCCTCACCATGGGTTACCCTTGTGGTTACAGGTTCAAACCTTTTACAACGATGTGAACCCCTCAACTAGGCAATTGATTGATTCAGCCGCCGGTGGAACCCTAAATAACAAAACCTCTAAAGCAGCTTATGAGTTTTCAGAGGAGATGTCACTGAATAACTATCAGTGGCAAGTTACAAGGACAAGGCCAACAAAAGTCGCCAGTGTTTTCAACCTCGATGCAATAACCATGCTATCAAATCAGGTAGAACTCTTAAGTAAGAAAATTGATGGTTTGTGTGGTTCTTTGCGGGTACATCCAATTATGCAGTGTGATACGAATGGAGGAGGGATGAGCAATACATAATATCCACCCTACAACCCAGGCATAGAAAGCGAACACATGAACTATATGGGTAATAATTCTAAACCTCAAAATAACCCTTATAGTAACACTTATAATCCAAGTTGGAGGAACCACCCCAACTTCTCACGGGGTGACCAAGGAAATCAAAGACAACAACCCCTCCCAGGCTTTCAACAGCAACCCTACCCACAAGAGAAGAAGCCGAACCTTGAGGAGATGCTAACAAAATTCATCACAGTGTCAGAAACCCATTTCCAAAACATCGAAACAACACTTAAAAATCAACAAGTATCGATTTAAAGGATCGAGAACCAATTAGGACAACTTGCTAAGCTGATCTCTGAACAACCACAAGGTAGCTTGCCAAGCAACACTGAAACAAACCCAAAGGAGCAACTCCATGTCAAACTTAAAGATGAGATATACCAATTTCAGATCGGGGATCAGGTATTGTTGGATAAGACAGACCTTCGAATCACCACCTCAGACCTTAATACAAAAGAAAAGATCCCTTTCACGGTACTCAATGTCTTCCCATAGGGAACAGTCGAGGTAACTAATCCTACATTCAGCAATTTTAAGGTAAACGTCACTCGACTCAAACTATATAGTGATCATAGAACTGATATCAGGGGAGAGGAGTTTCAACTCCTCAAACCAGCATGAATATACGAATGAAAGGTAAGTCTGGCTTAAGACTTTAAACGAACGCTTCTCGGGAGGCAACCCGAGCATTAATCTCACTAACATCCATATTTTTTATTTTAGCATCTAACTAAGAACTAACCAAATTAATGAAGCGCAAGTTTCCCTACCACACGGCCTTGCACACGGGCGTGGCCATGGCCGTGTGGACACCATGGATTTGCACACCGGCGTTGACAACAATTTTTCCAAGACACAGCTACGATAAAATACCACGGCTGTGCGATACGGTCGTGGTCAACACTGAGAAAACAACACGGATGTGAGACACGCCTGTGTTCCTAGGCCGTGGCCGACACTGATCAAACAACATGGGCGTGGAAACCTCTACAAGACCGTGGGAGAAATGAATGAAACACCCCACGGCCGTGCGATACGGCCGTGTTCACTAACACGCCCATGGCACACGGGTGTGGGAAGCCACCACATCCCTGTTTCCTATTTAAAACCCCCCTTTTTCTTACTTTCTCCCCAATTTCTTCTTCTTCTAAACCCTAACCACCACACCCCTTCCCTTTTTCTTTATCTTTCCCCTTTTATTTTCCTTTTTCTTTTCCCTTACTCTTTCTCTACACCACCACCCCCATGTCAAAGAAGCAAAAGGACCCTACCACAGTCTCCATGTGCGAGACCGATTTACATAAGTTCATGTCGGCGCTTCATTTACTCAACAAAACAAGGATCTTTAAATCCATTCGTTTTTTCTTTTTCTTTTCTCTTCTCTTTTATTTTCCTTCCCTTTATCTTTTTTATCTTTAATTTATATTATTATATTTTGATTTATTTAATTTAGGTTCAAAAGGCTGTTAGGGAATCACCACACCACGACCCTAGTATCCACCGCCACCTTCATCTATGCCCAACTTACCGTTTCTTTTCCTTGACTCCATCCAAAATTTAGGAAGTTTACTTCTCCCCTTATCTTATGATTTTACATATTGTAGATATCTATCTTTGTACATTGAGGACAATGTACATCTTAAGTGTGGGGAGATTATTGATTTCATTACCAGAAAATCCCTGAATTATGTCTTGTTCTTAAAGAAATGTTCTCATATTTACTATTAGAATGAAACTTCTATTGGTTTAAACTTGAAGATATTAGAGAATCAAGCATGATAAGTTTATTTTCCGTAATTAATTTTTTAGGTTGTTTCCCTAATCTTAAAATATTACTTTGAAGTTTGAAATTTATAAGGTTGACATCAAAAACCATAATTTCTGTGAGATTTTTGAGCCTTTTAGAGCATATATTTTTCTTGCTCACTTTATTGATTATGAGTGTGTCAACATTGATTTGTTATTCTAGAACTTGCTTCGATTATACATGTCGAGACCATATTTTTTTTGATATACTGAGATGATAAAGGCACCTACGATTTAACCCACTTACTCCACAAAAAGCCTACCCTCATAATTAACCCCTAGCGAACCCTTTTTAGCCTAATAAACCATTTCTTGACTCACCCATTAATTTTAACCTAAAACCAAATTTTTGACTTCCCCTAATCTTTTGACGTCCCTTTTTGTCGAGATTTGAATTGAGCAGTGCATAACTATGTTCTCTATTTTAGTTGTTAAAGTTCTTTCTTATCATTGTATGTTCTTATTCTTAAAAAAAATATTATATTCATCATTAGTTCTATGTTTTATGAGCTTAAACAGTTAAATTCACATCTTTAGAAGAAGCTCGTGTTATTAATGTAATTATTCATTATTAGTTCATTGTTTCTAGTTAAGTAATTTATCAATTTAATCTCGATTCTAACCTTTTTAATTCAACCTATATCCACACCTTTAACCCAAGCCCTATTACAACCCTTTAAAGACCTTTTGATTTGTGTATCATCTCATTTTCTAGTGGTGGAGATTTGATTTTCATGCAAGCCTATCGGATTAACTTTTCATGTTTGACTTATGAGTGCTTAATTTGAACCTTAAAACACTTCGAGTGATTTGAGTGAATCTTGAGTAAGGATGTCAATTCTTGTTGGTTTTGAATCAGAGGTAATTATTTAGGTAAGGGGAAACACCTATGTTTTCGTGCTATAAAAATTTATGACTTAGATTGTTTGAATCTTTAGGACTCTTTTAGTTAGATTATCAATGTATAAATTATCTATGAATTATGATGAAACATTATTTATAAGGATTATAAATTGAGGAAGTTAATTTTAATCGTGAGTTGAGAGTTTTGCTTGAGGATAAGCAAAGGCTTAAATGTGGGGATATTTGATAAACCATAATTTACACATATTTTAACCCCATTCTTGGCTTAATTTTGGATGAATATTCATTAGATTTAATGAATTCGATGCTCCTAATCCTTTAAATTTCATGTTTTATACTCAGGAGGGCTTAGGAGTCAAAAAGAACGAGAAACGAGCCAAAAAGGGACGAAATAGGCCTACATCAGAAATCACACGGCCTGGACTATCGACCACGGGTAGATCACACGGCCGTGTGTGGCAAGCAGAATCGACCACGGCTGAAGGAGTCCACCATGGGCATGTCCCTGCCGAAATTAGGATGAATTTCATTCGGATTAGGATACTTGTGGGCTAAGAAAGGCATCTTGAAGCCTATATAAACACCCTATGGGGCAAACTAAAAGGGGAGATCGACAGGAAATCGAATAGAAGCCGAGTAGAAGGAGAAAATACTCCAAGATAGCTGTCGAGAACAGTTTAGGAGAATGATGTCCATCAAGACTGAGGATCTCCTATCAAGTTCTTTAGAAGTTTTTGGGTTTTCTTATGTTTTTTGGTTTTCCTCTTTTATGATGTTTCCCTCTTTTAGTATGAACTAAATCCCTTAAACACCTAAGGGGATGAAACCTAAGACAGACCTTATTATTATTTTATTTAGGAGATAAATTCTTGTGCTTATTCTTAATTGTGAGTTTTTATTCTTGTTTGATAATTCAGGTTATTGATTCAAGTCAAATGTGCTTATTCAATGGAGCAAAAGTCCCTGTTTAAGAGTAGATCAACGCAAAAGTCCCTGTGCTTAATCTGCCAGATTAGGGTCAAACCTAATAAGGGAATCCATAGGTCGAGTTAATGCGACAATAGGGGTTTTAATTAGAAAGAGATTTCAATTAATCAACCTAGAGTCAGTCGTTAGTAGCCTCGAAAGAGGTATTAATATAATTTAGGGATTTCTACGGATTAAGCCAAGTGAATAAATCGCATGAATCAAAAGTAATAAGTGAAGTCTAGGTGGATTCTTCCTTAAGTATTGTCTATCTCATATAAGTTGTCCAAAAGTATTTTCCCAATTCACTCTTTGTTGCATTCATAGTTAGTTAAATTAGTTAGTTAATTTTAGATTAAAAATAAATCCCCTTAATTATTAGGCTAGATAATAAAAAGATAGTTGATACTATTACTCTTGGTCCTTAAGGATATGATATTCCGGACTCACCACAACTATACTACTGTTCGATAGGTGCGCTTGCCTTTGTCGAATTAATAGTTAGTTTCGAGCTCCATCAAACAAGAAAAAGCATTTTTGAAAATTAAAGATTGTTTGACCCATGCACCCTTATTAGCTTTGTCGAATTTTGACAAAACTTTCGAGTTAGAATGTGATGCATCAGGTTTAGGGTTTGGAGCGGTACTTATGCAAGACGGACGCCCCATTGCGTATTTTAGTGAAAAGCTCAACGGGGCTGTTTTGAATTACCCAACGTATGGCAAGGAATTGTATGCGCTAATTCGAGCCCTGGAAACTTTGCAACATTATTTATGGCCCAAAGAGTTCGTGATTCATACCAATCACGAGTCCTTGAAACATTTAAAGGGGCAGCACAAGTTGAACAAACGTCATGCCAAGTGGGTTGAATTTCTCGAATCTTTTCCTTACGTTATTAAAAATAAAAAAGGTAAAGATAATATAGTGGTTGATGCACTATCTCGGAGGTATGCATTGCTAAGCGTTTTGGATTCTAAATTACTTGGGTTTGTATTTCTTAAAGATTTATATGCAAACGATACTAATTTTGGTGAATTTTTCAAGTTATGCGAAAAGGGAGCTTCTGAGAAGTACTATCACCATGACGGATATTTGTTTCGAGAAGGAAAACTTTGCGTGCTGCAAGGATCCGTACGAGAAGTGCTGCTCGACAAGGCTTATAGTGGAAGGTTAATGGGACATTTCGGTGTAGCCAAGACCTTGGCCACACTCCAAGAGCACTTCTATTGGCCCAAGATGTAGAGAGACGTTGAACGATTCTGTGGGCGATGCCTAGCATGTAAAAGGGCTAAGTCTCGAATTAAGCCCCATGGTTTGTATAAACCCTTACCTGTGCCTGAAACTCCTCGGACTGATATATCTATGGATTTCGTACTAGGCTTACCAAGAAGTAAAAATGGTCGAGACTCTATTTTTGTGGTTGTGGATAGATTTTCTAAGATGGCCCATTTTATAACTTGTCATAAAATTGATGATGCTGTAAATGTTGCTAACTTGTTTTTCAAAGAAGTGGTTAGGTTGAATGGCATGCCAAGGACTATCGTGTCCGACCACGACGTAAAATTCCTTAGCCATTTCTGGAGGACGTTGTGGGGGCATTTGGGAACTAAGTTGTTGTTCTCCACGACTTGCCACCCGCAAACAGACGGCCAAACCGAAGTCGTCAACTGGATTCTTTCTAAGTTGCTTCAAACAATTATTTGGAAAAACTTAAAGATGTGGGAAGACTATTTACTCCACGTGGAATTTGCATATAATCGTTTTGTTCATTCTGCTACTAAATATTCTCCATTTGAAATAGTCTATGGTTTTAATCCTTTAACACCGCTTAATCTAATGCCTTTGTCTTCTAACCAACTTGTGAATGTAGACGGGAAGCGCAAGGCCGAATATGTTAAACAGTTATAGATGTGTCTAAAACTAACTATGATCACAATAAAGGCAAGCGCACCTATCGTTCAATAGTATAGTTTATGGTAAGACCGGTAATATCGTATCCACAAGGACCAAGAGTAGTAGTAATTACTATCTTTTTATTATCTAGCCTAAGAATTGGAGTGGTTTCTTTTTAAACTAAAACTAATTAAAATCACGACAAAAAAAGAATTAAGAAAATACTTTTAGACAACTTATATGATAAAGGCAATACCTAAGGAAGAATCCACCTAGACTTCACTTATTACTTTTGATTCATATGATTTATTCACTTGACTTAATCCGTAGAAATCCCTAATTTATGTTAATATCTCTTTCAAGACTAAAAACAACTGACTCTAGGTTGATTAATTGAAATCTCTTTCTAATTAAAACCCCTATTGTCGCATTAACTCGATCTATGGATTCCCCTATTAGATTTGACTCTAATCTGACAGATTTATGTCACCCTATTTCTAGGGTTACAATCAACTCCGCTTAATTGTGTTGATCTACTCCTAAACAGGGACTTTTGGTCCTTTGAATAAGCACATTCAACTTGAATCAATAACCTGAATTATCAAAACAAGAATAAGAAATCACAATTAAGAATAAGAACAAGTATTTATCTTATAAATCAAATAATGATAAGATCTGTCTTAGATTTCATCCCCTCAGGTATTTGAGAGGTTTAGTTCATACTGATAAAGGGAAACATCTTAAAATAGGAAAAACAACAAAACATAAGAAAACCCAAAAACATCAGGAGAAATTGATAGGAGATCTCCAATCTTGATGGAGATCCTTCTCCTAAGCTTCTCCCGACGGCTATCTTCAAGTATTTTCTACCTTCTACTCGGTGTCCCCCTTTTAGGTTGCCCCCTAGGGTGTTTATATAGGCTTTGAGATGCCTTTCTTAGCCCACAAGTAGCCTTTTTCGAATAGAATTAAGCCTAGGTATGGCAGGGACATACCCGTGTGACACACCCGTACACAAGAGCTGAGACCATGCTCGGCTCTGCTCGCCACACACGACCGTGTGATCTGCCCGTGGACGATAGTCTAGGCCATGTGATTTCTGATGTAGGCCCATTTCGTCCCTTTTTGGCCCGTTTCTTGATGTTTTCGACTCCTAAGCTCTCCTGAGTATAAAACATGAAATTAAAGGATTAGGGGCATTGAATTTATCAAATCTAATGAAAATTCATCCAAAAGTAAGCCAAGCATGGGGTTAAAATATGTGTAAATTGTGGTTTATCAAATATCCCCACACTTAAGCCTTTGCTTGTCCTCAAGCAAATCCTCAACTCGCAATTAAAATTAATTTCCACAATTCATAACCCTCATCAACAATGTTTCATCATAATTCGTAGATAATTCATACATTGATAATTTAACAAAAAGAATCCTAAAGATTCAAACAATCTAAGTCATAATTTTTTATAGCATGAAAACATAGGTGTTTATCTAAATAATTACCTTTGATCCAAAATCGACAAGAATTGTCATCCTCACTAAAGATTCACTCAAATCACTCAAGCTGTTTTAATGTTCAAATTAAGCACTCATAAGTCACACATGAAAAGTTAATCCCATAGGCTTGCTCGAAAATCAAACCTCCACCACTATAAAATGAGATGATACACAAATCAAAAGGTTTTTAAAAGGGTTGTAATGGGGCTTGGGTTAAAGGTGTGGATAAAGGCTAAACTATAGGGTTAGAATCGAGATCAAATTAACAATTTACCTAACTAGAAAAATAATAATACTGAATAATTACAACGATTGAAAACTAATAACACGAGCTTCTTCTAAAGATGTGAAATTGATCGTTTAAGCTCATAAAAACTATTAATGAATACTTTTCCAACTTTTTTTTAGAATAAGAACAAGTATTTGTAAGATAGAATTTAACAACTGAAATAAAGAAAATAGTTAGGCAACTGATCAAATCAAATCTCGACATAAGGAAAGTCAAAGTAGGAGAAGTAAAAATTTGGTTTTGGGTTAATATTAATGGGTGAGTCAAGAAATGGTTTATTAGGCTAGAAAGGGTTTACTAGGGGTTAATTATGAGGGTATGCTTTTTATGGAGTAAGTGGGTAAAATCCTAGGTGCCTTTATCATCTCAGTATATCAAATCAAAAGTGTGGTCTCGACATGTATAATCGAAGCAAGTTCTAGAATAACAAATCAATATTGACACACTCATAATCAATAAAATGAGCAAGAAATATATATGCTCTAAAAGGCTCAAAGACTCGCAAAATTTATGATTTTTGATGTCAACCTTGCAAATTTCAAAATTCAAAGTAACATTTAAATTTAGGGAAACAACCTAATCAAATTTTAATTCTAAAAATAGACTTATCATGCTCGATTCTCTAGTGTCTTAAAGTTTAAATCATCAATGCACAATTATCTATGACTTAATTCAAAACATATCAATGAAAATCATAGTTAATAGAAGTTTCATTCTAATAGTAATATGAGAAAATTACTTACGAACAAGGCATAATTCAGGGATTTTCTAATAATACTATTGTTGACACCTCTCCACACTTAAGATGTACATTGTCCTCATTGTACAAAGATAGATATACACAAATAAACAAAAATCATAAGATAGGGAGAGAAGTGAAACTTCCTAAATTTTGGATGGAGTCAAGGAAAAGAAACGGTAAAGTTGGGCAGAGGTGAAGGTGGAGGTGGATACTCCGGTGGTGGTGTGGCCGTTCCTTAACAGCCCTTTGAACCTAAGTTAAAAAAATCAAAATATAATAATATAAATTAAAGAAAAGAAAGATAAAGGAAAATAATTTAAAAATGAAAATAAAAGAAAAATAAAAAATAAATAGACTCAAAGGTCCTTGTTGTGTCGATTAAATGAAGCGGCCGACATGAACTTATGTAGAGTGGTCGCGCACGGGGAGATTGCGCCAGAATCCTTTTACTTTTTCGACACGGCCTCTATTATTAGTCATGGTGGTAAGGATTGTGAATAGTGTGGTGGTGGTGTAAAGAAGGAATAAGGGAAAGGGGAAAGGGATAAGGTGGAGAAAGAAAAAGGAGGAAGGGGGTGTGCTTAGTGGT
Source organism: Gossypium australe (assembly GCA_005393395.2). NCBI lineage: Eukaryota > Viridiplantae > Streptophyta > Magnoliopsida > Malvales > Malvaceae > Gossypium > Gossypium australe. The sequence continues at coordinate 57,111,878 of CM016625.1, forward strand.
GGAGAAGGTAAAAAAGCTGTGGTGGCTAGGGTTGGGGAGAAAGGGATTTGGGGAAGAGGGAGTGAACAGAAAAAGAGGTTTCAATAAAGATTGGGGCACATAGTCGTGGCCCACGCCCGTGTGCCATGGGCATGTTAGGTCATAAGGCCGTATCGCACGGTCGTGTAATGCCTCATTCGTTTCTCCCCTGCCTATGTAGAAGTTTCCACGCCCATGTTGTTTGATCAGTATCGACCATGGCCTACAGACACGGGCGTGTCACACGCCCGTGTAGATTTCTCAGTTTCAACCACGGCTTAGGGGCACGGGCGTGTCGCACGCTTGTGTTACATTCTCAGTATCGACCACGGCCGTATCGCACGGCCATGGCATTTAATCGTAGCCCTTTTTTGGGGAAACTTTTCATCCTTGGTTCACAGGGTCTCTGCCATGCCGATGTGCCTATTCGTGGTGTCCACACGGCCACGACCAGGCCCGTATGCAAGGCCGTGTGATAGGGAAACATACGCTTTATTTATTTGGTTAGTTTTTAGTTTAGGTGCTAGAAATATTGATATTAATAAGTTAGTGCTCAGGTGCCTCCCGAGAAGTGCTCATTTAAAGTCTTAAGCTAGACTTACCTCTCATTCGCTTACTTCATGGTGGTTCGAGGAGTTGACACTCCTCTCTCTTGCTATCAGTTCTATTATCAATATACAGTTTGAGTCGAGTAGTGTTTACCTTGAAAGTGTCAAACTTAAGATTAGTTACCTCGACTATTCCGTATAGGAAGACATTAAGTATCGTGAAAGGGATCGCTTCGTTTGCATTAAAGTCTAAAGTGGCGATTTGAGGGTCTTTTTTATCCAACAGTACCTGATCCCTGATCTGAAATTGGTTTGTCCCATCCTTAAGTTTGACATGGAGTTGCTTTGGTTCATCGTGTTTTTTGAGTGTCCACCATTCGTCTAGTTCATCGATCTGAAGTCTTCGTTCCTCATAAGTTATTTCATTGTTGGCATGAGATCTAAGATGTGGCTCAGTTGTGTAATTGTGAGGTGCTTCCTGAAATGAAGGTTGAACCAAATGGTTATTAATAGAATTTATGTTCTCACCTTTATGACTCGATGTCCTAGCTAAGTCACAAGCCTGAAGAGTGATCATTTCGTCACCTACACGAAGTGTGAGTTCACCTGTACCAACATCAATTCTAGTTTTAGCAGTTGCTAAAAAGGGTCTTCCTAAAATTAAAGCAACGTTACTATCATCATCCTTATCTAAAACAACAAAGTCTACTGGGAATATGAATTTGTCAATTTTTACTAATACATCCTCAATTATACCCCTATGAACTCTAATGGTTTTATTAGCCAATTGAATGCTCATCCTATTTTGTTTGGGTTTCCCAAGACCTAGCTGTTTAAACATTCTATAAGGCATAACATTAATACTTGCCCCTAAATCAGCTAAAGCATTATTAATAGATAAACCACCAATTAAGCAAGGAATTGTAAAACTCCCTGGATCTTTTAACTTTTGAGGTAGTTTATTTTGTAAAATTGCTGAGCACACTGCATTTAGTTCCACATGCGACGTGTCGTCAAGCTTCCGTTTGTTTGTCAAAAGCTCTTTTAAAAAAATTTTTGAATTGGGCAGCTGCGAAAGAGCTTCAATAAACGGTAGGTTAATATGTAATTTTTTTAAAAGTTTAAGAAATTTACCGAATTGTTCATCTGTGATGTCTTTCTTCATCGCATTAGGATATGGAACACGAGGTTGGTATTCTGTACTTACTAGTTTTGGGTTATTATGGCTTACCTCAACCTTACCTTTTTCCGCCACATTTTCTTGCCTCGGTTGTGGTGCGTCTAACCCTTCACTTTCGTGAGCAGTTATGGCATGAAGTTGCTCCTTTGGGTTAGTTTCAGTGTTGCTTGGCAAGCTGCCTTGTGGCTGTTCAGAGATCAGCTTAGCAAGCTATCCTAATTGGTTCTCGAGCCCTTGAATTGATGCCTGTTGATTTTTAAGTGCTGTTTTGGTGTTTTGGAAATGTGTTTCTGACACTACGAAGAATTTTGTTAGCATCTCCTTAAGATTTGGCTTTTTCTCTTGTGGGTAAGGTTGCTGTTGGAAGCCTGAAGGGGGTTGTTGTCTATGATTTCCTTGACCACCCCATGAGACAAACCATCAATCTTTTTATTTAACAGCTCTACCTGGTTTGATAGCATGGTCGCTGCCTTTGTTGGCTTCGTCCTCATAACTTGCCACTGATAGTTATTTAGTGACATCTCTTCAATGAATTCGTAGGCGGCCTCAGGTGTTTTGTTGTTAAGTGTACCGCTAGCGGCCGCATCAATCAACTGCCTAGTTTAGGGGTTCACACCATTATAAAAGGTTTGAACCTATAGCCATAGAGGTAATCCATGGTGTGGACACCTTCTTAACAAATCCTTGTATCTCTCTCATTCGTTGTAAAGTGTCTCTAAATCCATCTGCACAAAAGAAGAGATATCATTCCTCAAGTTAGCCATTTTAGCCAGCGAAAAATATTTTAGTAAAAATTTTTCGGTCATTTGTTCCCGTGTAGTGATTGATCCTAGTGGTAACGAGTTCAACCACTGTTTAGCTTTGTTCCTCAACAAAAAAGGGAAACAATCGAAGGCGAATGGCATCATCAGAAACGCCATTAATTTTGAAAGTGTCGCAAAACTCTAGAAAATTTTCCAAGTGATTGTTTGAATCCTCATCCTGCAAACCATCAAACTGAACAAATTGCTGAATCATCTGAATAGTGTTAGGTTTCAATTCAAAATTATTTGCAGCAACAGTAGGTCTAACAATACTTGATTCAGTTTCTGTTAAATTAGGTTTAGCATAATCATACATAGTACGAGGAGTAGGATTTTGATTCACCGGATTTGTGGCAACCACAGGAGGTAGCGGATTATTATCAGCCATCTTTTCGGTAGTATTGGTATCGTCCTCTTGCTCTTCCTCTATGTATTGTAGACTTCGCATTATTTCTCATCGGTTTCTGCGAGCTGTACTTTCAATCTCACTGTCAAAAAGTAATGGTCCTGACGGGTTCCTTCTAGTCATAAACTAAATGTTCCTGCCAGCAGCAAAGAAAAGAAAAAGTTAGTAAACTAAAAAATAAGAATGGCTAAAGTAATAAAAATTTAGTGTTCCTAATATCTTAATCCCCGGAAACGGCACCAAAAACTTGATGTGTCTAAAACTAACTATGATCACAATAAAAGCAAGCGCACCTATCTTTCAATAGTATAGTTTATGGTAAGACCGGTAATATCGTATCCACAAGGACCAAGAGTACTAGTAATTACTATCTTTTTATTATCTAGCCTAAGAATTGGAGTGGTTTCTTTTTAAACTAAAACTAATTAAAAGCACGACAAAGAAAGAATTAAGAAAATACTTTTAGACAACTTATATGATAAAGGCAATACCTAAGGAAGAATCCACCTAGACTTCACTTATTACTTTTGCTTCATATGATTTATTCACTTGACTTAATCCGTAGAAATCCCTGATTGTGTTGATCTACTCCTAAACAGGGACTTTTGCTCCTCTGAATAAGCACATTCGACTTGAATAAATAACTTAAATTATCAAAATAAGAATAAGAACTCATAATTAAGAATAAGAACAAGTATTTATCTTATAAATCAAATAATAATTGATTTGTCTTAAGTTTCATCCCCTCAGGTATTTGAGAGGTTTAGTTCATACTGATAAAGGGAAACATCTTAAAATAGGAAAAACAACAAAACATAAGAAAACCCAAAAACTTCAAGAGAAATTGATAGGAGATCTTCAGTCTTGATGGAGATCCTTCTCCTAAGCTGCTCCCGACAACTATCTTCGAGTATTTTCTGCCTTCTACTCGGCGTCCCCCTTTTAGGTTGCCCCCTAGGGTGTTTATATAGGCTTTGAGATGCCTCTCTTGGCCCACAAGTAGCCTTTTCCAAATAGAATTAAGCCTAGGTAAGGTAGGGACACGCCCGTGTGACACGTCCGTGCGCAAGAGCTGAGGCTGTGCTCGGCTCTACTCGCCACACACGGCCATGTGATCTACTCGTGGATGATAGTCCAGGCCGTGTGATTTCTGATGTAGGCCCGTTTCTTGATCTTTTCGACTCCTAAGCTCTCCTGAGTATAACACATGAAATTAAAGGATTAGGAGCATCGAATTCATCAAATCTAATGAAAATTCATCCAAAAGTAAGCCAAGCATGGGGTTAAAATATGTGTAAATTATGGTTTATCAGTTACACCAAAAGGTTAGGGACAAAATCGAAGCGAAGACCAAGGAGTATGAGCAACAGGCTAAAGGTCGAAGACGCATTATTTTTGAACCGGGGGGCTGGGTTTGGGTTCACATTCGTAAGGAAAGATTCCCCACGCAAAGGCGATCTAAACTTCTTCCAAGAGGAGACGACCCATATCAAGTCCTAGAACGGATAAATGAAAATTCCTACAAACTGGATTTACCTAGTGAGTACAATGTTAACGCGAGTTTTAATGTTTCTGATTTCTCTCCTTTTGATGCAGGCGACGATTTGAGGACAAATCATTTTGAAGAGGGGTGATTATACGAGCTCGACTACGACACCTACGATGGAAGCCAACCAAGATGCCATCAAGCTGCCTAGTGGACCAATTACCCGTGCCAATGCCAAGCAATTTAAAGATGCTATTTCAGCTTTGGTGGAACAAACTTGGAATGAAGATAGAAAGGAGTTCAAGGATGTGTCGAATGTTTACAACTTAATTGAGGCAGAAATTTGCTCAGCTAGCTAGTTCGACTACTAGCTAATTAAATACTTTATTATGCATTATTTATTTAGTTTTACTACAGCTTAATTACTTAATTAAGTATGTCTTAAACTCAATTTAATCTGTCTTAGTTTATTACATGAATTAATGATGTCTATGACTTAGCTGAATTTTAATGTGTCTTAGTTAGTTTTTTATTTAAGTTGTCTAAATGTTAATTATTATGTCTAAATTGTGTTTTTAATGTGTCTAGCCGAATTTGGCCTGAAATGAATAGATTTAACTCTTTTTGTAGGTTCAGCCGAATATGGGAGTACATTAGGCTAGGTTCATGCATGGAAGATTCATGAATGGGACGGTTCATGAATGAACCTTTTTAATGCATGTTTGCTACACCATTTGGCTCCCCAAGGTGACCATTCGGCCAAAGGTTACCAGCAAATAAATTCTTCAAGTTTGGCCGATTGTCTTCCCAAGAGAGCATCCATGCGTTCACACTTGCTGTTCACACAAGGAGTCTATTCGGATGGCTTAGTTCACATTCAAAGGACTATTCAAGCTTCATGTTCACACACTTGGAGCTGTTCAAAGACCTTCTTAAATGCTCCTAACCATTCAGCCAAGAGGTGCCAATTCAATGAGACAATTAAGGCTATGGCCAAATCTAGACAAGGCCATTGGCCTTCTCATGCATTCATCTTTTCAAATACATTTGCTTAAGCTTTAAGCTGACCATTGGAGCTCCCCATTCAGCTGAATCTTGCTATGGTATTTAATGATTTAATTTTGGAAATTTCTAGCTTATTCTAGCTAAAATTGCTTAGCCATTAAGCTTTGTTTGTGACCATTATGCTAGGTTTAGGCTATAAACATTTGTTTAGTTTGTTTGAAAAAGAACTTTTGATGCTGAATGAAATTTCCTTATTGTGAGTTATTCACTCTCGTTATTCTTCAAGGTTCAAATTGACTTATCTAGTAACTAGTGGTGTCAATCTGACTTTGTTTCGAACTTATCATCCAATTGGGTGTGGCGTTCAAAACCAATACCTTGGTTCCTATCTTGCTAGATAGCGAGTCTCAGTTCTTTCCAACTTTCATCCATTCACTTGAAACGTATAAGATTAGGGTCCTTAATTTGCTATTAAGGGTTTTTTCTTGTTTCAGCCGACCAACCATTATCCATCAACCATCTTTGTTTTGCTTTTAAAACCGCTACTATTTACTTAATTCCTAAAATTTTCCTTTTGTTACAATTAAAACGAAAGCTACCTAATTTTCAATCTGGCAACATTACGACTCGTTTCCAATCTCGATACGAGTTCGTATCACCTTTGTATTGAACCGAACTCAGAGAAAACCAGATTCACGGGGTCGATTTGGTCAGAGAAACTGAAGAGAAAGTAAAGGTGATACGCGATTGTTTAAAAGCTGCCTCAGATAGACAAAAGTCCTACGCAAATTTGAAACAGAAAGAGATTGAGTTTCAAGTTGGTGATAAGGTATTTTGAAAGTGTCACCATGGAAGAAAGTCCTCAGATTTGGCCGGAAAGGCAAATTGAGTCCGCGCTTTATCAGACCGTATGAGATTACTAAGAGGATAGGGACGATAGCTTATCGTTTGGCTTTGCCATCTGAGTTGGAAAAGATTCATAATGTCTTCCATGTGTCAAAGTTACATCGCTACCAATTAGACCCTTCGCATGTGATTGTACCATCAGAGGTAGAAATTCAACCGGATATGACCTATGGCGAAGAGTCGGTTAAGATTTTGGCACTAGAAGTCAAACAGTTAAGAAAAAACGTATATCTCTTATGAAAGTACTATGGTAAAGGCATGAGGTAGAAGAGGCTACATGGGAACCCAAGGAAACTATGAGAAACAAATATCCCAACCTTTTTACCGGTAAGATTTTCGAGGACGAAAATCCTTAAGGAGGGAGAATTGTAACAGCCTAATTTAGGGGCTAATCGGAATAGTGGTTTCGGGACCACTAATCCAAGATTGAAGAAAATTATTTTAAAATTTTTTATGTGTTATAGCATGATTACAGTGGTGCATGAAAATTTTGGTGCATTAATTTTAGCGATTGCATGCTTAATTGCGAAAAAGGACTAAATCGCATAAAGTGCAAAAGTTCTATTTTACAAGCTAAAGGTGTTTAATAGCTATAGAATATTAATTGAAGGTCCCTAATGTGCAATTAGGCTTTTTTTTAGGATGGTTGGTCGGCCATAGGGGACAAAGAGTTGAAAAATGAGTCAAAGTTAGTAGAAATTAGGTGATTAATTGATGTAATATAATAAAACAAATAGAAGAAAAGATATCATCTTTTCTCATCCTTCTCCCCACCGATTTTTCCCAAGAAAACAGCCATGAAAGCTTGAAAATTTTCAGGAACTCCTCACCTTCACAAGTAATTCATCTTGATGACTATTTTTGATGATTTTTGTACTTTTAAGACCCTTGTAGCTTAAGCTAGCTAATGATGGGACTATTTTGCAAAATGGTTAAGAGTCTAGGGTTTTTCCATGTGAGCATTTATGTTGATTTCTAAAATTTTATGGAAGAAAATGAATCTTAATTGTTAAATAAATAACTTTTGTGAAAGGTGTTTCCATGAAAACACGTAAAAGGACATTTTTGCAAAGGTTATAAAATAGGTGTTAAATGTGAGAACTAGTTAGAATTTGGAGTTGCTATAAGCTTAAAATGTATTTGGCTAGGCTTGATTTATAAGGAAACTTGATGAAAATTGATATACAAGCCTAGGGGCAAAATCGTAATTTTGCCAAAATCTAAGGGCAAAATGATCATTTTGCCAAAGTATGATTCATGAGTTATTTTAGTCAATGTGATCATTAAATGAGTGAAATTGTTATTATAGATCAAGAAACACGAATCCCAAACCAAAACCGAGGCAAGAACAAGGTGGTGGACTAAATTGAACAATTCCACATATATTTTGGTACCGAGGTAAGTTTGAATGAAATTAAAGCTACATAATGCTATTATATTCTTAATTGCTTGATATCATGAGAAATATTTAGTATTTCTATGAAATTGATTAATGATGCCTCAATGAGAGTATAATGCTATTATGTTGAGTTGAAGCCCCGGTTAAACATTAGGAATAGTAAGGATACCATTATCACAACATGAGATAAAGAAAATCTCGTATAAGACCATGTCTAGGACATGGCATCGGTACTGAATGAAGATCTCTTGTAAGACCATGTCTGGGACATGGCATCGACATCGATATATGAGATCTCGTGTAAGACCATATCTAAGATATGGCATCAGCATCAAGATTTGATCCCATGTAAAACCATATCTGGGATATGGCATTGGCATCGTGTTACATGTATGATGAGATTGAGTATCCTTCAATATTCCAATTAGTTTAACGGGCAAATGGGCTAAGTTTACGTTTAAGATGCCAAAGAGCTAATTCTATGTTTCAAGAGAGTAAAAGTACTAAATTTATGTGATGAAGTGATACAGGTACCCATGAGTAACTTACGAGTAATAAATGCAAAATGTGATATATGATTTAGTAAGAGTAAGCATGAGTAAGTTATGCTGATGAGCTTGAGAACTTGTGTATTATCTAATGTGATGAATGGATGTTATCATGAACCTTTATGTTGCTATCTATTTCATGCAAACTTACTAAGCTTCATGATTACCCCTCTCATTTCCATTTTCCTTGTAGCATCGCCAAGCTAACTCGAGGATCGTAGGACGTCGGAGTTCAGAATCACACTATCAACTTCTCTTTGGTATAATAAAGTTTGATTTATTTTGAGTATGGCATGTATAGGAACTTAGTTATTTTGTGCTATGTCATATTTGTTAGCTAATGTGTGGGTATTAATGTTATTCAATTCATATTGTAAATGGTCATTTGAAATTGGCCAATACCTGACAAGTGTATATATGCAATGATGATGAAGTTCATGAAGTGCATGATTGTGTGATGGGATGAGTAATGAGTAAAGTATACACATGATGAGTAAACCTATGTAAGGATGTCTTGATTTTGGTGTTAGAAGTGCCTTATGGTCATGATATATGTTGCATTGAAATGGTATAAGTGTGGTTGGCTTGTATGGTGGCAATTGGCTTGGTAGATAGCCTTATAATTGTCCACAAGGGTAGACACACGAGCGTGTGTCTAGGCCGTGTGTGACACACGGTCAGCCCTATGGGCGTGTGCCCAGGCCATGTGAAGTCTGCACTTGAAATTAGGAATTTAATTCGACACATGGTCTAAGGACACGAGCGTGTGCCTTGGCCGTGTGACCTTATTGAGATGATGACGTCATAAACAAAATGTCAAGGTTTTCACACACGAGTGAAGACACGGGCGTGTCATGGCCGTGTGAGGGACACGGGCGTGTGTCTAGCCGTGTGAAAACCCCTGTAGGTTCGAAATGAAAAATAAAATCCACACGGACTAGGGACATGGGCATGTGTGACCACACGGCCTGCCCACACGGGCATGTCCCTCTTCACACAGGCGTGTGGCCCTGTTTTTAATAACATTTTCTAAGGTTTTTCAAAGGAGCTCAAAATGATCTCAAATTGTTTCTAAGATGTGTTTTGGGCCTCGTAAGCCTATAATAAGGTTGTTAAAAGGAAGTTTGAAAATTTGAAAATTTGAAAATTTGGACGGACTTTTATATTTCGGAATTGAACGTACGCCTGAGATTATGTTAGGTAATGCCTCATACCCTTTTTCCGACGTTGGATATAGGTAAGGGGTGTTACGGGGAAAGCATCTACATATGAGTCACGATCAATTTTTTGTGAATGATCCTCTGTGGATAAGTATTTTGATGCATACGAGACACGTTCACCTCTTCGTAAGTGTTCCCCCTTAGATGAATGCCTTGATGAACTTGAAGAGATATTTCTACTTTCTCGTTTGTCACCTTGAAAAGCTTCAAACTTGCGATTGTCTTTACTCCAACCTAAATCCCATGAAGAATAGGAATCAAGACGTGAATCTCTTCCAAATGAATCTTTTCATTCCTTTTGCACATAGGTTTCCTTCGATAATCTTCCTCCCAAACGATTTATTCTTTTATGCGTCTTTTCACATTCAGATCTCACAATCCTACGCATTGCTTTCATCAAATCTTGATATTCGAAATCTAAAGGCTCTTCTCAGAACATGATTTTTTGATGGAAAGAAAAGTGATTAAAAAATACAAAATGAATGCCTCACCAATACAAACCTCTCGTTTCACTCACAAAGAAAAGATTAGATGGCACTCCACTCGTGTTTGCACTCTTTAAAGGCTTTTATTCTCTCTAATGCTCTCACTTCACTTGTGCCTTTTTCCACTCGATTCGCATCTCAAAGTTCGTAGAAGACTCAATTAGACTAATCTACTAGTCTTAGGGGTTGGTTACAAAAGGGGTTTGTAAAGGTAGTATATGAGATGGGTGCAAGGTAGGCTGAAAAAGAAAAAAAAAATTAAGTTTGGTTATAAAGTGTGGCAAGATGGTGTTGATGGTAACAAGAGAGAATTTGATGGTTCGGGTACAATTGAACACTTTGCAAACACTTTTTTTAAAGCTCAAATTTCTCTCTCTTTTTTTAATTACAAAATGCTAAATACAAATGATTGCTTTTTGTGCATGAAATTTTATTTTATTGATTTTTTTAATTTTTTTCAAAACTTACCCCAGAACATCATGAACGATCATACTCCTCAATTTTAAGTAGCTCTGATACCAAATGATACGATCTCACCTCGAGAATGATTCAAGTCATTTGTTGTGCCCGATGGTAAAATTGAGGAAGTATCGCTCCAATTGAAATAAGCTGAAATTGGTTAAGAATAGGCTTTAGACAAAGGGATTTTCGAAGAGTTTTAGAATGGATTAGGAAAGGATCGGCTAGGTGTTGGAACAAAGGGGAATAAAGAGAAGGGCTGAATTGGCTAAGTGAAATGATGATGGAAATGGCTAAGTGATTGAGGCTAGAAATTGGATTGCAAAAATGGCTCAAAAAGGTTTGGAAGTAGATGGATGTTGATTCGGCTAACAAAGAAATTAAGATAGCTTAGAAATGGAAAAAGTTGAATGGATGGAATAGGTTTAAGGCTAAGGAAGAACCAATACTATAGGGAGTATTGACCCAAACCTTATACGACACTTAAGATGGATGGAAGATGGAAGATAGGATCTTGACCCGCTATCTAGGAAGATAGGGACCAAATATATCAATGGGGTGAATGCCACACTCGATTTAGGAGTGATAAGTACAAAGAAATAGAATGACGCCACTAACAAGCTAGATAAGTCAAGCTGAGTCTAAAACGAATTAAGAGAGTTGAGAAACTCACAAATGTTATAAACATTCAACAATGAGCAAAAAGTCTCTACAAAATGAAATTAGCTAAGTATTTATAGCCAGAAGTCTAGACTAGCCGAATAGTCAAATGGATAACTAAGTGGACACCTAATTTCAGCTTTTAATGAGCTGAAAAATTCCAAAAAATTTGAAAAAAAATTCCAGGAAGCACCTTCCTCCTTGGTGACGCCAATGGACAGCTTCTAGATGCCTTGATTTAGCTGAAAATTAATTGAAGTGATTGGGGAGTTGAATTGGCTGAATGGAGTTGTTTAGACTAGGCTAAATTCGTCCAAAGGGTGTGAAAGGCTTTAATGAGTAGGCCTTGGCCAGCTGAATGATCTTGAGGTGTTAAATGATGTCTTGAGTACTCCAATGGACATTAGGTGTGAAAACCGAATGTAAACAGCCCCTTATGTGTGAATGCACAAAACCGAATGGGCATACAATGTGAAAGGAATGTCCAGCTTGTGTGAAAGCTTTTAAGGCTGCTTTGGTGAGCTCAATGGCCAGCTTGGGAACAAGAATCATCAGCTGGTTGTGGCTTTTGCAATGACCAAACCATCATCTCACTTGGAAGAAATAAATCAACAGCTCACTTGCATTTATGCCGTCCCAAGCATGTACCTGCACCTAATTAATTCAGCAAATTAATTCAATTAAGACATAATAAATTCAGCAGCTCAAAGACACATTAAAAACAAGTTTTAAACTAGGACATATCTATAACATGTATTTAAGCTAAGACTCCAATTAAATTCAGCTGTAGCTAAACAGATTAAAAACATGTAATAACTAAAACACAAATTAAATTTGGCTGACACATTAAAAATATGTATTAGACTAGGACACATTTAACACTCTAATTTAACATGTTCAAATTAAAGACATATTTATTAACATTTAATTATTAACTTAAGCTAACTAGTTAAATTAACTAAATGCATTTATTTTATTTCAGCAACTAAAATTGTAAAAATTAAAATAAACTCAAAACAAGCAAACGAGCTCATTGAGCTGGAAACGAGACGAGCTGGAATCGAACTAATTCAGTTCACAAGGGATTGCAAGCAACGCTTAGGGAGCTGGTCCAAGAGTGTGCTCGGGGCGTGGCCGTATTAGATCAAACATACCATTTCTAAACATGCTTTCATCATTTGCCAAATGCATACCATAGGAAATCTTTAAATCATTTTGTTACATAACCACCATTATGATGTATTACAACTTCAACTTTTAATATAAATTATCAAACCGAAATATCCTATATATAGGCCACAAAACTGAAATAAAATGATTCAAAATCTACCAAGACTAAAGTTTGATAGTGTGAGCCTTGAAGTTGATCCGACTACCCAGTTTTGCAAAACGTTAACTATAGAAATCAGAAAATGAAATAGAGTAAGCTTATATAGCTTAGTAAGTTCATAATTAAATTCTAAACCAATTTACCTCATTCAAGCAAATTAAAAACAACTTAGATTGTAATAACCTTACATTCAATTTGCAAGAACAGGTGAGATTTGCATAGGATTAAATCATCAAATAATTCATGTTCATCAATAATTAATCAAGATAATTCATATATACATTCCATTGAAATCATTCACGTATATTCAATAGAAAACATTCATGTATATTCAATTAAGTCCGTAAATCTTTTTGATAATAACTCACATATCTTAATAAGTCCATTGAAGATCATTCACAAGTTTTACTAGCTTGATGAACTATAGTAACATAACTCGGATACTCGGGTAACTACACCACACTAAAGAGCATCATAATGTTATATAGAGGCATCATAGTGTAAACAAAGGCACAATTGTGCAATTAGAGACACCGTAGTGCAAACAGAGCACCAAAGTTCAAACAGATGCACTGAAGTGCAATCCCGTACAAGTGTGCATTCTAACCTATTGGCATGCCAATCGTATCCTAACCGTTTACAATGTTCAAAGGGGCATTTAACAGAATTCATAACATTTATAAATCAGAGGCACTTCCATAATATCCATACACATGTTGTAAATCAGACATGTTCATTCCAAAATCATATAACTTGTGTTTCACAAATATTCAACAATTTCCAAATAAGTACTCTCTCACCTTGTACTTAATTGTAAACAATTTATAATTTCAATTCAATATCAAATAATCAACCATAGTTCAATTAAAATAAAATCAAAACAACATAAGTTATAAATATATACACATTCATCTATACTATGAACTTACCTAATATATTCGGCTAACGAGCTGATTCGTAGGGACTATTCTACAATTTTCATTTTTCCCCGATTTTTTTCCATTCAGTTCAATCCTTTATCTATATAATAGTTAATTCAATTTATCAATTTCAATTACATTATCATGCTCATTTTTATGCATATGACCTATTAATTTCATTTTATAAATTTTCACTGAACTTTTACACTTTGTTCAATTTAGTCTCTAAAACTGAAACTATTATAATTTTCACATTTAAACCCCAATACTCAAAACCGATTATAATTACATCCTTAAGTAGCCTTCAAATACTAAAATTTATAGAATTTTTATGCTAAACTTAACATAATTTCATATTAGTCCATAAGCTCAAAACTAACCAAATTTTCTTTACAAAATAGTCCTATTCAACAAGCAAGCTCATAAATTCATCATTTAACCTCATGAATAACTAAAATTCATTAATGGCAAGTTTAAAAAATTTTAACAGTTTTCTGAAATAGTCCCTATGTTAGCTAGATTAAGCTACAACGATCTCAAAAACACAAAAAAATGAAAAAAAAAAATGGGTTTGAATTACTCACCATGCAAGGTAAAGAAGAGTGACTGAATTCCTCAAGCTATTAACAATGGTGGCTTGGTTAAGTAAAGAAGAAAAGATGATAAAACCAAATGGCCATCCATTTAAGTTTTATGTTTAATATATTTTAACTTAATTTTTAACTTAACTTTAAACAAAATTATTATTATAAAATCAAGTAGAAATCGTACACTAATCTAAAAATGGGTTAATTAACATTTAAATCCTTAACAAGCATTAATCATGCATTTTAGCTAATAAAAATAAAAAACGATTAAGTTTTATGTCTTTTACGATTTAGTCTTTTTTTTCTTTAATTAACTATTCAATCTCTAAAATTACTAGACCGAGACTTAATATAATTCTATAATAATTTTGGACTCGATCCTTGAAAATCAGGGTTTCAAAATCGCCATTTTCGATACCACTAAAAATTATGGATGTTACACCAACAATGAACCTAATTGTTACAAATCACTTAGCCCAAACAACCTTATTTACAATCAATAATTTATCTCCAAGAAAAATTAACAAGAGAGTCACAAAAATAACAAGTGCAAGCATAAAGAAATTGTTTACAAAAGAAATTAAAAAACTACCCCTTGAAGACACCAACAAACAAAATATTCATTGGCCTTCTTCAAACATTGACCAACCGCTAAAGAGATAAGTCATTATCATTAATTTAAGTGTTAATTTTATCTCTTAAATAATCATCAATAATCCCATAAAAACCTTAATCTCCAAGTAAAACAATCAACTTATTCTCCAAGAAAAAGGAGAAGGACCTTTCATATAATCCAGTTGAAAGTCTCAAATATAGTCCAGTTGAAGGTGGAGTTGTGCTTATGGGAAATAATTTGTAACAGTCTGGTTTAGACCCTAGTCAAAATAGTAGTTTCGGGACCACAAATTTGAGTCTAAAAAATATTTTAATATTATTTTTTGAGCCTACAGTATGTGATTAAGCATGTGTGAAAGTTTCTGAGCCTACATTAAATGATGCTTGTTGATGCTTGTAGGTATGACCTATAATGGGTGGCAATCTGGCCTTGCAAATGGCCTATAATAGCCCACACGGTTGAGCACACGGGCGTGTGACCCGACCGTGTTCTTCACTATCCCAATTCGAAGTAAGTCAGACTTGCACATGGGCCAGACACATGGGTGTGTGGCAGGCCGTGTGATTCAAGTCAGTGTTGCACACGGGCCAAGCACACGGGCGTGTGACAGGCCGTGTGATTTTAGTCAGTTTTGTACACAGGCTGTGACACGGGTCAAGGCACGGGCATGTGAGGCACACGGCCTAGCCACATGGACGTGTACCCTGGTTTGAAAGAAAAATATTCTAAGTTTCGTAAAGTTTCCGTATGAGATCGGTTTGGTCCCAAACCCTCTCTAAAGCATGTTTAAGGTCTCGTAGACCTTTTAAAGGGGCAAAGTGATTGTGAATGATAATGATTTGTTGATGCATAATGTATGTTCATGATATATTTTTGAAATGTTCTCATATGTCCGGTAATGCCTCTAAACCTTAGTCCGGAAACGGACATAGGTTACGGGTGTTACAGTTTGTTGGTGTCGAAGCTATGATTTAGTCGATTCTAGGACTAACATAGCGTGTGAGAGTTTAGCTATACATGCCATATATATGAACTGTGATAGTGTGATAAATCCTGATAGATAAAAATGTGTTTTTCGTATAGTAATGGATCCCGAAAGAGTCGTAGCTGATGGTGTTGAAAGTAATGCGCCTGCTCCCGCTCAAGGGACAGCGTCGTTTGATTCTAGACCGATTACTAGCGGTCAGGAAGGAGAGGCTAAACAAGCCTTCTTCTAAATGATGAATGAGTGGTTCACTTAGTAATTAGATAAAATTCGGTTGTTTCTCAACCTCCGCCCCCATCTAATCCCCCTTAGACTTCTATTATACCTCCGGTTATGAATCCAAATCCGTTGAATAAGCCTCTGATCGATAAAATTCGTAAATATGGGGCTGAAGAGTTTAGGGCCACCAGTGATGATGATGCTGAGAGAGCTGAGTTTTGGCTTGAGAATATAATTCGAGTATTCGATGAAATGTCGTGTACACCTGATGAATGTGTGAAATGTGTCGTTTCTTTGTTGAGAGATGCAGCTTATTAGTGGTGGAAAACTTTGATTTCTGTTGTTCCGAAAGAATGAATTACTTGGGATTTCTTTCAATCTGAATTTCGGAAGAAATATATTAGTCAGAGATTCATTAATCAAATGCGAAAAGAGATTCTTGAATTGAAACAGGGTCGTATGTCTGTTACAGAATACGAGCGAAAATTTGTGAGACTGAGCCAGTATGCACTTGAATGTGTCTCAACTGAAGCAATAATGTGTAAAAGGTTCGAAGACGGTTTGAATGAATATATTCGTTTGCTAGTTGGAATTCTGGAAATAAAAGAATTTGTTGTGCTTGTTGATCGTGCGTGTAAAGCTGAAGAACTCGGGAAAGAGAAAAGAAAAGCTGAGTCAGAAGCAAGAGATGTGAGAAAAATATCCTCAAGTAAATCATTTCAGTCTGCATCAAAGAAATTCTGAGATGAGTACAGTCGTTCAAAGGCTAATGCGGGACATTCAAGCAAAGATCATGCAAGATCACATTCGAGTTTTTGAACTCCAGCTACTTCAATAGCTAGTGTTGGAAATGTCAAATCTGAGCGACCCGAGTGTAGACATTATGATAAAAGACATCCGGGAAATTATAGTTTGAATGACCAAGCTTTTTTAAATATGGATCATTAGATCACTTTATCTGAGACTGTCCTGAGTCTATTGAGTAAGAGATTGTACAGAATCTGAAGTCGGATAACGCTTCAGCTAGGGGTAGACCTTTCAGAAACACGAGAAATGTGAGTGGTAGCCAGAGAGCTACGAAAGATACAATTGCGAGATCTGAAGTGAGAGCATTTGCCAGAGCTTACGCCATTCAAGCTCGTGAGGAAGCTTAGTCTCCAGATGTTATTACGGGTACATTTACTCTTTATGATACTTCTGTGATTGTATTGATAGACTGTAACAGTCTGGTTTAGACCCTAGTCGGAATAATGGTTTTGGGACCACAAATCCGATGTCAGAAAAATATTTTAATATTATTTTTTATGTTTATAATATGTGATTGAGCATGTGTGAAAATTTTATCGTTTGTGTGTCGAATTATGAAAAAGGACTTAATCGCATAAAATGCAAAAGTTGTGTGCTGATTGTTAAAGTGCTTAATTGTCATGGCTTCTTAAATGAAAAGTCCTTATGTTGCAATTCGACCAAGAATAAGGTGAGTGGACAAAGATGGACACAAATTAGTAGATTTTTAATGTTAATAAAAAGGTTAAAATTAGTTTTTAATAATTAAAGTTATTATAATGAAAATAAAAGAAATTAAAAGCCATTATCATCCTTGTTGTTGTCGAAAGTTGGAAGAAAAAGAAAGAAATAGGGCTTTGATACATTCGGCCATAGTTGCTCAAAATCAAGGTATGTTTTGTGCTCGATTTTTAGTGATTTTTACATTTTTTGTGATCGTTGCTCTGTGTTCTATCAAACCATGCTTTCATTTTATAATTTGATGAAGATTTTGAGATATGCCATTGATGAGTATGTGAGCTTTGTGTTGATAGTTGGTGGAATATTAAAGATTAATGTTAGGTTAACATAGTTTGTATTTGAATTTTTGGTGAAATTGAGTAATTTGGGCTAAATTGTAAAAATGAGAAATTGGAGGACTATAATGTGAAATAAATGAAATGTGTGGGCTTGTATGGATATAGGGAGAATTCGCTAGGCATGGTTGAAATGAAATATTGTGTATTTGATGATTTTATGAAATTGGGACTAGAGTGTCGAAATGTGAAAATGTGAGGGCTATTTTGTAAAATGCCCTAAATATGTGTGTTGGACTAAATTGAATGAATTGGTGATTGAATGAGCTAAATTTGAATATGTATAGACCAAGAAAGGAGAGATTCGGATCGAGATCAAGGCAAAGACAAAGTGCTCGATTGATCGACTAGTCTCGGTATTTTGACGTCCGAGGTAAGTTTGGATATAATACGGGTTCTTAAATTTTGTTAAAATGCTATGAAATGAATAGTTATATGATTATTGGATTAGAAATGCTATGTGTGGAATTAAGATAGGTGGCACTAAGTGTGCGTAGTTAGAAATTAGACAGAGATGATTAGCACTGTGTGTGCAAAATAATAAAAGCTACGGCTCTAATGATTGGCACTATGTGTGCGATACCGGATTACGTTCGGTTTTATATTGAGGCTGTAACATCCTCAAAAGGGGGTTATTTGGAATTTAATTATTTTTCTTATGTATGGACTGCTGTGATTTTATTTATTGAATAATAGAGCTTAATATAAGGCTTTGAGTGTGCACGGTTTGGTAGAAAATTTCAGTTTGTAACTTTAAAGGCAGGGAGCCTTAGCAGGAGGGTGTTATACGAATAAATGAAGGAAATTGGACACTAATAAGGCCTTGGCAAAGTGGCAAAAGTGAGGCCACTTAAGAGCTAGCATGTGACACCACCAAGGAGCAAGGGAGAACCTTGGTTCGAGTCACAGAAATCCTCCCTTTTGCTCTTTATTTGGACGGCACAAGGGGAGAGAAATTCTCTCCTTAAATTATTATTTTTTTATTATTTATTTATCTATTTGGATAATAAGATAATATGAGCATTTTAATTGCTTAATTCTAAGGATAATTAGGATAATATTAGTTTTATTTTGATAATACAAGATAATTAAGGAGATTATTGGATTAAAAGGATTATTTGATATTATTTGGATTATTAAGTTTATCAATGGATTATTGGGATTAATTCAAAATTAATTTGAATTAATCAAAAAGGGGTGGACGGCAAGGGTACTAAGTGCTTATAAAAGCATTAGTTGATCCCCTTGTTTTACTTTTCTTCATTTTGCTAAGTGCCGAAACCCCTACCCTCAATTCCCTTTTCTTTTATTTTCCTAATAGCCGAATTCACCCAGTAGTTTGCCGAAATTCCCTTCTTCTATTCTATTGTACTTTGGCCGAATATTGGAAGGAACATAGATCTCTTCAGATTCTTTGTTATCAATCGGTTGATAAGGTAAGTGATGGCCGAAATTCTATCTTCCCTTTTCTTACTTTTCTGTCGACTTTTTACAAGGGAAGGTGCCGATTTCGGCAATGGTTAAGTCTTCTAATCGAGTAGTAACCGATTTCTTCTAGGTACTCAGGGAAGTGAAGCAGTCGACTCACAGCTCGATCTCTAGTATTCAATTTTGGGTAAGTAATGGTAAGATCTGCTTTAGTTAGTTATTTGGTATTCGTTTAAGCCGAAGGCTACTAATTTATTTATTGTCGATTCATGGAATCAGAAGCAGATTCGGGAGTTTGGTGTTGAGATTAGTATCCAAAGGTGTGAAGGTAAGGATTCGGGTTTACAAGGACCCCTCTCAAATTATTTGGTTTGGTCAATTGGCCCATGTCGCTAACACTATTATGGCCGAATATAGGGATCAGTAAATCTAGGTGGCCGACATCTCTTTTCGGGATTTAGACGATTCAGTGGTGACAGGTGTGTACATACACACGTATAACTTATTATATATACTGAATATTGTGAATGCTAACTTAATATAGCATTGAAAAATATACCTTATTGGTATAAGTGACGATTCAGGTAAGTCTCTGTTAATACGAGATTATTATGCTTTTGGGAAGCATGGTTTATATGTTACATGTGATAAATGTATGAGATCTATTCATGACTATTTGACTATTGTGGGTTAAATGAGTGGAGGGGGCAGGATTATTCGTGCCGACGGGCACCAGTGTTTTGGTAACACACTGTGACTACGGTCACCAGAGGTTTGGTACCTCCAGAGGTTTGGCACCTCATAGCGACTTGTCCCTATGGTTAACACCACCGTGGGTTGGCCCCACTTGAGATATGGGATCGTCTGCCAGTGATTTGGTATCACACGATGGGTTGGCCCCATCAATCGATTCGTGTCTACGGACACCAGTGTTTTGGTAACACATCGTGACTATATGTCACCAGTGGTTTGGCACCACCAGTGGTTTGGTACCACAACGGGGTAGACAGTGGCATATGGCTGGCTAGGTTGGGACACATGATATTTTGCATATTAATTGTTATATGTTGTGTATGAAAAATGTTTTTTTTAAACGGGGGAAGGGTTACATACTGAGTCTTGGTGACTCACCTTCTCCTTTATATTTTTCAGGTAACACGTAGATCGCGGATGTGGAGCCGGGTTGACTCGAGGTGGCCATGCAGTGGGATTTAAATTTTAACAGAATCTGAATTTCAATTTATTTATTTTTGGTTTGTTGATTTAAATTTTATTTCGGATGTAATAAGGCCTCCTAGCATTTTTATTTTTATTTTATTTTATGCTGGAATATTTGTTTTAATTATCTACTATTATTGAATTTAAATCACATGTTTTCCAAGTTAAAACGAAAATTGTTTTAACGTGCCATCGGGCACATTTGGAATTTTATATCAACTTGGCTTAAATAAATTTTCTAATAAAAACTAAATAAAGTTTTTACAAGACATTCAAACAAAAGGTTTTCAACAACTTAAATTGATTTAGAAAAACGAATTTTTCAAAATATTTTCCTTGTAACGGACTAGATTCGGCCATAGTGTTTGGGCCGGGTTTGGGTTGTTACAGAGGCACTAAGAGTACGATGTTATATAAGCTTCGGCTATAAAGTGGGCACTAAGTGTGCGATTAAATTGAATGATATTTGAAGACCGAATGAAATGTAGCATTGAGCATTGCAAAGCAAAAGAGTTCGTATACTAAGTGTTGGCACAGGTATGTACGGAACCTAAGTGGTTGATGATTACGTAAATGGATGGTTGTGTGAGTGATTGGATATGGATGAGATTGTGTATTCATGAAAACTAATCTATGTGATGGCTTATTATGTATATTGATTTGAATTATTGAGTTGAATGTATTATATTACGAACTTACTAAGCTTTAAAAGCTTACTGTGTGATGTGTTTCTCTATTTTACAGTGTCAGTAAAGCTAGCTCGGATCTGGGGTTGTCAGCGACTCAATCACACTATCGGCCATCTATTTTGGTACTTTTGAAAGATGTGTTTATTTGAATATGGCATGTATAGGCTAGTTAATGTAACATGTTTTGAATTGTATAAACCTTGCCATGTGATTTGGCTTGGTATAATGATGGTTGATATATGTTTTGAGCTTGTGAAAAGAATATCCTATAAGTGTAGGTGTATACTCCATGTGAGTGATCATTATTGCATGAATTAGTAAGATAGAAATGGTATGTCTTATGGTAGGATTAATAAGGAATGAATGTTTGATAGATTACATGATTTTGGTTGTGTAGCTAATAGTTTGGATTGGTATATTTTGGTGGATTCGTATAAGAAGTTGAATGATGTTGTTATGAGTATAAATTGAATATGTTTTGGTGTGTTTTAATGCCAAATGAAGTGCGAAATATGATTGGTGTGTGATTGTAGATGATCCAATGTGTGGGAGGCAAGTTTGGCCTTGAAAATGACCTATAATTGCCCATACGGTTGAGCACACGGGCGTGTGGCTCGACCGTGTCCCTCGTAGTTGTAATTCAAAACAAGTCAAACTCGACCACGGGCTAGATACACGGGCGTGTGACTGGCCGTGAGGTGCAAGTCAGTGTCGACCACGGGTGAGGCACACGAGCGTGTCTCAAGCCGTGTGAACAAGTCAGTATGTATGCCCTGTTTTGCCACGGCTTGGACGCACGGGCATGTCCATGGCTGTGTGAGGCTCACGGCCTACCCACACGGGCGTGTTGCCTCTACAGTTATGAAAAATCTTTAAATTTCTGAAACTTTTCGTATGCATTCGGTTTAGTCCCGACCCTTTTCTAACACGTGTTTAAGGTTTTGTAGACCTCATTAAGGGACTATATGTTTATATTTGGATATGATTGATTGATGATTGACTTTGTATTGTGAAATGAATTTAAATGTTCCGGAATGATCAGTAATGCCTCTTAACCTTATTCTGGCGACGGTTACGGGTTAGGGGTGTTACATAGACCCAAGATCAACTCATTCGTATGTATGCATGAATTTAGTATCCAGTAAGACTTTTCCTGTAGAGTCTACTGAATTTGTAATTAGAGTATCGAACCCCTTAGGTAAAAGTGTCTTGGTTGACAATGTGAGCAAGAATTGTTCATTGATGTTTTGAGATATCTGTTTTCCAGCTGATCTGATGTTATTACCTTTTGATGAGTTTGATATAATTCTGGGTATGGATTGGCTAACATTGCATGATGCTGTTGTGAATTGTAAACGGAAAACTATTGATTTGAGATGTCAGAATGATGAAATAATACGGATTGAGTCTAGTGATTTGAATGGACTACCGGCAGTGATATCTTTGATGAATGCTCTGAGTTAATTGAAAAAGAGATGTGAAGCTTATCTTGTGTATGTGATAGATACAAAAGTGACAGAAAAGAAAGTTGAATCTGTGCCTGTGGTTTGTGAGTTCCCTGATGTGTTTCCTGAAGAATTATCGGGATTACCTCCTATACGAGAAGTTGAGTTTAGCATTGAGTTAGTGCTGGGGACGACCCCTATCTCAATAGCTCCGTATAGAATAGCTCCAACAGAATTAAAAGAATTGAGTCTCAGTTGCAAGAATTGACAGACAGAGGTTTCGCACGACCGAGCTTTTCACCTTAGGGTGCTCCTGTTTTATTTAAGAAAAAGAAAGACGGTACGATGAGAATGTGTATTGATTACTGTCAGTTAAACAAAGTAACCATTAAGAACAAGTATCCTCTACCCAGAATTGATGATTTATTTGATCAGTTGAAAGGAGCTTCTGTGTTTTCAAAGATAGATTTAAGATCGGGATATTATCAGTTGCGAGTAAAAGATTCAGACATTCCCAAAATTGCTTTTCGAACGAGGTACGGGCACTATGAGTTTTTAGTTATGCCTTTCGGACTAACAAATGATCCTGCTATTTTTATGGACTTGATGAACAGGATTTTCAGACCGTATTTAGATCGATTTGTTGTTGTCTTCATTGACGACATTTTGATTTATTTGCGTGATGAAATTGAGCATAACGAACATTTGAGAATTGTGCTTCAAACTCTACGTGATAAGCAACTGTATGCAAAGTTTAGTAAATGTGAGTTCTGGTTACGTGAAGTTGGCTTTTTGGGACATATAGTTTCAGCATCCGGTATACGAGTTGATCCGAGCAAGATTTCAACTATTTTAGAGTGGAAGTCTCTGAAAAAAGTGTCTGAAGTCTGCAATTTTGTGGGACTTACTGGTTATTATCGACGATTTGTAAAAGGTTTTTCGATGATTTCAACTCCGTTGACGAGATTGCTTCAGAAAGATGTGAAACTTGAATGGTCTGAAAAGTGTAAAAAAGCTTTGATCGAATGAAAGCCCTTTTGACTGAAGCTCCAGTTTTGGTACAGCCAGAATCGGGTAAAGAATTCATGATTTTTAGTGATGCTTCGTTAAACGGTTTAGGATGTGTATTGATGCAGGAAGGCAAAGTTATAGCTTATGCCTCGAGACAACCCCATGAAAAGAATTATCCAACGCACAAACTGGAGTTAGCTGCGATTGTGTTCGCTTTAAAAATTTGGCGCCACTATCTTTTCGGTGAGAAATGTCATGTGTTTTCAGACCATAAATGTTTGAAATATTTGATGACTCAGAAAGACTTGAATCTACGACAGAGAAGATGGTTAGAACTGTTAAAGGACTACGAGCTTATGATTGATTATCATCCGGGAAAAGCAAATGTTGTTGCTAATGCTTTGAGTTGGAAATCACTATTTATGTTACGTGCGATGAACGCTCATTTAATTCTATCTGGTGATGGTTCAGTTTTAGCCGAAATGAAAGCAAAACCATTCTTCTTAAAGCAAATTATGGTGCTTAGAAAGTTGATAATAAAATGTTAGCGAAACGAGCTCAGTGTGAATTGAACTCTGATTCTGAATTTCGAGTTGATGTTGATGATTGTCTGAGATTTCGAGATCGGATTTGTGTACCGAAAAATCCAGTGTTGATTCAGTCGATTTTGTAAGAAGCACATAGCAGTTGTTTATCCGTTCATCCGGGAAGTACAAAAATGTATAATGATTTGAAACAACATTATTGGTGGTCTGGAATGAAAAGAGATATCTCTGATTTTGTTTCGAAATGTTTGATCTGTCAGCAAGTTAAAGCTGAACATCAGGTGCCATCTGGTTTATTACAACCGATTATGATTCCTGAGTGGAAATGGGATAGAGTGACGATGGATTTTGTTTCAGGTTTGCCTTTAACTCTGAGGAAGAAAGAGGCAATCTGGGTTATAGTTGATAGATTGACAAAATCAGCTCATTTTATTCCGGTGAGAATGGATTATTCGCTTGATAAGTTAGCTGAGTTATACATTTCTAATATTGTGAAATTGCACAGGGTGCCACTATCTATTGTGCCTGACAGAGATCTGAGGTTTACTTTGCGGTTTTGGAAGAAACTACAAGAGGCTTTAGGTACGAAATTGCACTTCAGTACAGCTTTTCATCTGCAGACGGATGCTCAATCCAAGCAGATTATTCAGATACTCGAGGATATGTTGAGATGTTGCATTCTTAAGTTTGAAGGTACGTGGGAACATCACATGCCGTTGATTAAATTTGCATATAATAATAGTTTTCAATCAAGCATTGAAATGGCACCATATGAGGCTCTTTACGGGGCATTACTAGTCCAACCACAATCAATACTCTCTTATAATTATTATTACCTTAATTGATGCATAATCAATCTATACTATCACGATTAAACATATACTTTCAAACTAAACCAATTCAAATATAGATCAATTACAAAATTACTCGCTGAAACTTTCAATTACATTCGCACTTAATTTCTTATAAACACCTCAACTAAATTACTCAAGACCATACATTTCAAATACATGACCAATATCTTATAATATCAATCTCCATTCAAAAATTCATACATGTTATATACAAATATGCACAAATTATGAACATAGCTCATAATATCATTTGTGTCCTATTTTGTAATCATGCTTACAAATTCACAAATATACGCCACAATTAAATCATTCATTTCGCATCTAATAGTCATTCACACAGAGTAAGACATAGCCATTTCAA
Organism: Gossypium australe; assembly: GCA_005393395.2. NCBI lineage: Eukaryota > Viridiplantae > Streptophyta > Magnoliopsida > Malvales > Malvaceae > Gossypium > Gossypium australe. Next base: position 57,137,071 of record CM016625.1, read on the forward strand.
AACTTAACATGCCGTACATACATATAATCATTCATAAGCTCATCCAACTACCTAGATATACTCTATGCTTTTCTCAAAATCATGCTCTTGCATTCATATAAGACATATTTTAAGAAACAAGGAATATACTTCCAAAACAAACTTACAACAAGACCAAACATACGCAAACACTATCGTCCTAACCAAAATATTTATAGCCAAAACAAACTCCGAATATAAAAGTAAAGCCATTTTCGCATGGCATTTATATACATCATATTTCGAAATGACTCAAGGAGTAATATAGCCTATACATGCCATAATTTCAAAAGTTTAACTTATAAAAAGGTACCAAGACAGATGATGGTGTGATTGACTTTAACGATGATCCCCGAGCTTTAGCTTAGACTTCAAAATCTATAAAAATAGTCAAATAAACACATACAGTAAGCTAATATAGCTTAGTAAGTTAAAAGCAATGGTGAAATGTACAATTAAACATTCTACAAATTAAGTCAATCTATTACGACCATCAACGAATTCATAACTATAAATATGCATCACATAACCGTACCATAACTACCATACCTAGTAGTCTTACAACCGAATATTCATGCATACCACAATAAATTTCATTTGATACCAAGCATTATTTATTCATCTCAAATATACTCAAACACTAATAATCACTTTTCATTACCTTAGTACCATAAGCCAATATAACTTACCCTAATAGTATTAACTTCCCCAACTACCTCAATCCACATACCTGTTATCTCAATTCGTATATCCAAATTCACTAGTTGAAAACTTCGAAGAATCTGTAAACCTGCACACATAATGCAATACATGTAACGTATTGCACGCTTAGTGTCGTTACTTTGATAAAGTGCACACATAGTGCCATTTACTTGTAATGTATCGCACACTTAGTGCAATTACTTATTTTTCCCGCACACTTAGTGCCAATCATCTGATTTCGCACACACAGTGCTCGGTATTTAAACTCGCACACATAGTGCACATCAATCGATCCTTTCCCCATTCATAAAATTCATATGATATTATTTTCATTCATATAAATACACACATATATATATAAACATGTTCAAAAACAACTCATTTCTCTTTTTAAATACCAACACATTCGGCTAACACATTATACATACCTATCTACCTGTTCCAATACAACCATCATTCCCTTTTCATTTCTCACATATACTATCCCTTAATACATATATACATTATTTATTCATCTCAAATAATCAAGCTTAAATGTTCATATATAACATCATATTCGGCCAATAAGGTTAAACATAATTTTCTTCCATTTAACGTATGCATAATAATATAGATTAAAATTCAATTAATCCAATTGCTTATAACTTACCTCGGAAATTGTCGGATTAAGGTTTTCCGGCTATTCGTTCAACTTTGCTTTCCTCCGATCCAATCCCGATTCTTTATGTTCTAGATCTAAATAATTTCAAATTAAGCTCATTCAAATATATTTTCATTCAATTTAATCCAAAAACACATAATTATGTAAATTACCATTTTACCCCTGACATTTACAATTTTTATAATTTAGTCCCTATTGCACAAAACACAAAATACACAAAATTTGAACATATTCCTTAAGGGCCGAATATTCATAGCTCTTATACAAACTCATACATTTCATTTATTTCACATTTTGACCCTTCAATTTACAAATTTCACAATTTAGTCCTATTTACTCAAAATTATCAAAATTTCCAATATAAAACATGTTAATCTAAAACATATCTTTAATATAAAATCATTAAACATCACAAAACACAAGCTTTCATCAATGGCCGAACACCACACATGAATCAAAATTAGAAATTCTAACATGGGTTAGATAGTGTTCGAAGCAACGATCTCAAAAACGTAAAAATTATCAAAAACTGAACTCAATTACTAACCTTAATCAAACATGCAAGAGGCTAAATGGTTGAAAGCTTTAGTCTCTTTCTTCTTTCTTTAAGTTTCGGTAATGAAGAAAGATAAAATATGGACATGCAACTTATTCTTTTATGTTTTCTTTATTATAATAAGTTTAAAATATATAATACATATATTAATATAACTTAACTTATAAAAACAATTATAAAATGCATTATAAAAGCATAATGCTGTCCACCCACATGATGTTTGGTTAATTTACAATCTAAGTCCACATATAAAAGAAAACAAGTCAATTAAACCATACAATTTAATAAAAGGTTACTTTTACCACTTAAGCGATTTAGTCCTTTTTCTTAAATTGAACACACAAACAGATAAATTTGCCCACGATATTTTAACACATGCTCAAACATATATCATAGATATCAAACATAATATAAAAATATTTTTCTAACCCGGATTCGTGGTCCCAAAACCACTGTTCCGATTAGGGCCAAAATCGGGTTGTTACAACTCTCCCCCCTTAAGGGATTTTCGTCCCCGAAAATCTTACCAATGAATAAATGTGGGTAGTGTTCTTTCATTGAATCTTCAAGTTCCCAGGTTGCTTCCTCAACCCCGTGCTTATGCCACATAACTTTAACCAATGAGATTTTATTATTTCGTAACTCTTTCACTTCACGTGCCAAAATACGAATCAGTTCTTCCTCATACGTCAAGTCAGGCTGAACCTCAATCTCTGCCGGGCTAATCATATGAGAAGGATCAGATTTGTATCGTCGAAGTATCGATACATGAAAAACATTGTGAATCTTGTCTAGCTCAGATGGCAACATAAGTCTGTACGCAACCGGCCCAATACACTCAAAAACTTCGTACGGCCCAATAAATCTCGGACTCAGCTTTCCTTTACGACCAAATCTAAGTATCTTTTTCCATGGCGAGACTTTCAAAAATACTCGGTCACCCACTTGAAATTCTATATCTTTACGTTTCAAGTCTGCATATGACTTCTGACGATCTGAGGCGGCTTTCAAACTTTCTCAGATTACTTTTACTTTCTGCTCAGTCTCTCTAATTAAATCAACCTTGTGTATCTTGCTTTCACTTAGCTCGGTCCAATATAGAGGTGTACGACATTTACGACCGTACAAAGCTTCATAAGGTGCCATTTTGATACTCGATTGAAAACTGTTATTGTATGCAAATTCAATCAAAGGCAAGTATCGTTCCCACATACCCTCAAACTTAAGAACGCAACATCTCAACATATCCTCGAGTATTTGAATAACACGCTCGGATTGACCATCCGACTGAGGGTGAAAAGCAGTACTAAAATGCAATTCGGTACCTAAAGCATCTTGCAGTTTCTTCCAAAACCGCGATGTAAACCTCGGATCTCTATCCGAAACAATAGAAATAGGTACTCCATGCAATCGTACAATCTGATATATGTACAACTCAGCTAACTTATCAAGCGAGAAATCCGTACGTACCGGAACAAAATGGGTCGATTTCATCAATCTATCAACAATAACCCAGATTGAGTCTTTCTTGCTCGGTGTCATCGGTAACCTAGATACGAAATCCATCATGACTCGATCCCATTTCCACTCAGGTATCATGATCGGTTGAAGTAATCCCGATGGTACCTGATGCTCAACTTTTACCTGTTGACATATTAAACACTTCAACACATAGCCTGAAATATCTCGCTTCATACCATGCCACCAGTAATGCTGTTTCAGGTCATTATACATCTTCGTACTACCCGGGTGGATTGTCAACATACTATTATGAGCTTTATTGCAAATCATTTGAATCAATTCAGGATTCTTAGGCACACATATTCGATTTTTGAACCGTAAGCACCTCTCAGCATCTAACAGAAACTCTGAATCAGTACTCGAACCACAATGACTCCTTGTTGCTAGTAAATCATTATCAACTTTTTTAGCTTCGCAAATCTGTTGAACAAACAATGGTCTCGCTTTCAATTCTGCAATAATCGCACCATCATCAGTCATAGCTATATCCGTATTCATTGCACGTAGAGCAAATAGTGATTTTCGGCTTAGTGCATCAGCAACCACATTAGCTTTTCCCAGGTGATAATCAGTCACGAGCTCAAAGTCTTTTAATAACTCCTACCACCGTCGCTGTCTCAAATTCAGATCCTTATAAGTCATTAAGTATTTTAGACTCTTGTGATCGTAATAGACATGGCATCGTTCACTGAAAAGATAGTGACGCCATATTTTTAAAGTAAAAACTATGGCAGCCAACTCGAGATCGTGTGTCAGATAGTTCTTTTTGTGCGGCTTCAACTGTCTTGAGGCGTAAGCTACGACTTTACCCTCCTGCATCAAAACACAGCCAAAACCATTAAAGGAAGCATCGCTGAAAATAACGAACTCTTTACCCTTCTCTGGCTGAACAAGCACTAGGGCTTTCGTTAATAGGGTTTTTAGCTGATCAAAACTCTTCTGGCACCTTTCTGACCACTCGAATTTAATGTCTTTCTACAACAACTTTGTCATCAGAGCTGCAATCATAAAAAACCCTTTCACGAAGCGTCTATAGTACCCGGAAAGTCCTAGAAAACTACGAACTTCAGAAACATTCCGCGGAGGTTTCCAATCAAGTATAGCCGAAACTTTACTAGGGTCAACCCGAATGCCCGATACTGAAATGACATGCCCTAAAAAACTAACTTCATTCAACCAAAACTCACATTTACTGAATTTCGCGTACAACTGCTTATCACGCAAAATCTGTAACACAAGTCTCAAGTGTTCGGCATGTTCGGTTTCATCACGTGAATAGATTAAAATGTCATCTATGAATACAACCACAAACCGGTCTAGATATGGTCTGAATACCCGATTCATCAGATCCATGAAAACAGCAGGGGCAGTAGTGAGTCCGAACGGCATCACTAAAAACTCGTAATGGTCGTATCTCGACTGAAAAGCAGTCTTTGGTACATCGGAGTCTCTAACTCGCAACTGATAATAACCTAACCTCAAATCAATTTTTGAGAATACCGAAGCTCTCTTAAGCTGATCAAATAAATCGTCGATACGTGGCAATGGATATTTATTCTTTTGAGTCACTTTATTGAGTTGTCGATAATTAATGCACATTCTCAAAGTTCCATATTTCTTTTTCACAAATAGGACTGGCGCACCCCAGGGAGAAAAACTCGGTCGAGCAAAACCTCTACCTGTCAATTCTTGCAACTGAGTTTTCAATTGTTTTAATTCGGTCGGTGCCAATCTATACGGAGCTATCGAGATCGGAGTCATCCCTGGCACTAGCTCAATCCCAAACTCCACTTCCCGAACAGGAGGCAATCCCGGTAATTCCTCCGGGAACACATCTAGATACTCACAAACAACTGGTACAGATTCAATCTTCTTTTCGCTTACTTTACTATCAATCACATATGCAAAGTAAGCTTCGTAACCCTTTCTCAAATACTGTCGAGCCAACATCGAAGATATCACTACTGGTAGTCCATTCAAATCCGCAGATTCAATTCGAATTATCTCGTTATTCTGACACTGCAATTCAATAGTCTTTCGTCTACAATTCACTGCTGCATCGTGCACTGTTAGCCAATCCATACCGAGGATAATATCGAACTCATCAAATGGTAATAGCATCAAATCAGCCGGAAAACACGAGTCTCAAATCATTAAAGGGCAATTCTTGCACACTCTATCAACTAACACACACCGGCCCAGAGGGTTCAAAACCCGAATTACAAACTCAGTAGACTCAACAGGTAGAGTCTTGCTGGATACTAATGTTTTGCATACATAAGAATGGGTTGAACCAGGATCAATCAAAGGAATTACACTAGTATCAAAGAGAGTAAATATACCGGTGATGACATCAGGAGATGAAGCCTCCTCTCTGGCACGAATGGCATAGGCTTTAGCCGGCACACGGGCCTCTGATCGAATAGCCGCATCCGAAGTCCCTCTCTGAGTGCCGTTCCTACCTCCCACATTACAAGATGGTCTACCTCTAGCTACAGTGCTGCTCGGTCTCGTACTCTGAATAATATCCTTTTCAGCTGTCTCCGGGCAATCCCGAATAAAATGATCCTACGAACCACACTTATAGCAAGTCCGATTATTAGATTTGCCCCAACATTCACCAAAATGTCATCTGCCACAATGTTGACACTCGGGCTTATTTGGTCGAGTATTGCCAACACTAGCAATCGAGGTAGCCCGTGAAATCACTGGTGGTCGTTCTCGTATAGAGATCCCTATGTTAGCTTTGGATCGGCTACTATCATTCTTAAACTTCTTGGATGACGTTTGAGGAAATTTACCTGCTGATCTCTTTCGGAAGTCTGTAGCTTCAAACTCGGCTTTCCGTTTTTCTTTCCCCAGCTCTTCGACTTTACAAGCTCACTCAACAAGTACCACAAACTCATTTATTTCAAGTATGCCAACCAGTAATATTATATCTTCGTTTAGCCCTTCTTCAAATCTTCAGCACATAGCAGCCTCGGATGAAACACACTCAACAGCATAGCAACTAAGCCTCAAAAACTTGCGCTCGTACTCAGATATAGTCATACGACCCTGTTTAAGCTCGAGAAATTCCTTGCGTTTCGAATCTATGAATCGCTGGCTGATGTATTTCTTTCGAAACTCCTTCTGAAAGAAGTCCCAAGTAACTCGTTCATTAGGAACAACCGATACAAGAGTATTCCACCAATAGTAGGCAGAATCCCGTAACAAAGATATGGCGCACTTCAGGCACTCATCAGGTGTGCAAGATAGTTCATCGAAAACACGAATAGTATTATCGAGCCAAAATTCAGCTCGTTTAGCATCATCATCATCTTCGGCTCTAACCTCTTGAGCCCCGTGTTTTCTAATTCTGTCAACTGGAGGCTTGCTTACTCTTTCAGAATTAACGATCGGGGGTACCACCGGTACTACAGGGGAGTATTCGGATTCAGGGGTTGTTGAACAGCCGGATTGGTCCGAATATATTGATTGAACCAATCATTCATCATCCTATAGAAGGCTTTTTTAGCCCCCTCATCAGGATTATTCGCAGCTGGTCGAGATTCATCCGGCGCGGTCCCTTGCGCGGGAATAGGTGCCACACTCTCGACAACGTCAGCTATAGCTCTCTCGGGATCAGGATCCATTTACTATATGAAAGAAGAAAACACATTTCACTGTCAGAAGTCATCACACTATCAAATTATAAAATATGGCATGTATAGCTAGACCCGAAACGCGCTACGTTAGTCCGAGAACCGACTAAACCGTAGCTCTGATACCAATCAAATGTAACACCCCTAACCCGTATCTGTCGCCGGATTAGGGTTACAGGGCATTACTAGTCCAACCACAATCAATACTCTCTTATAACTATTATTACCTTAATTGATGCATAATCAATCTATACTATCACGATTAAACATATACTTTCAAACTAAACCAATTCAAATATAGATCAATTACAAAATTAGTTGCCGAAAGTTTCAATTACATTCACACTTAATTTCTTATAAACAAATCAACTAAATTACTCAAGACCATACATTTCAAATACATGACCAATATCTTATAATATCAATCTCCATTCAAAAAATCATACATGTTATATACGAATATGCACAAATTATGAACATAGCTCATAATATCATTTGTGTCCTATTTTGTAATCATACTTACAAATTCACAAATATATGCCACAATTAAATCATTCATTTTGCATCTAATAGTCATTCATACAGAGCAAGACATAGCCATTTCAAAACTTAACATGCCGTACATACATATAATCATTCATAAGCTCATCCAACTACCTAGATATACTCTATGCTTTTCTCAAAATCATGTTCTTGCATTCATATAAGACATATTTTAAGAAACAAGGAATATACTTCCAAAACAAACTTACAACAAGACCAAACATACGCAAACGCTATCGTCTTAACCAAAATATTTATACCCAAAACGAACTCCGAATATAAAAGTAAAGCCATTTTCGCATGGCATTTATATACATCATATTTTGAAATGACTCAATGAGTAATATAGCCTATACATGCCATAATTTCAAAAGTTTAACTTATAAAAAGGTACCTAGACAGATGATAGTGTGATTGACTTTGACGATGATCCCCGAGCTTTAACTTAGACTTCAAAATCTATAAAATAGTCAAATAAACACATACAGTAAGCTAATATAGCTTAGTAAGTTAAAAGCAATGGTGAAATGTACAATTAAACATTCTACAAATTAAGTCAATCTATTATGATCATCAACGAATTCATAACTATAAATATGCATCACATAACCTTACCATAACTACCATACCTAGTAGTCTTACAACCGAATATTCATGCATACCACATTAAATTTCATTCGATACCAAGCATTAATTATTCATCTCAAATATACTCAAACACTAATAATCACTTTTCATTACCTTAGTACCATAAGCCAATATAACTTACCCTAATAGTATTAACTTCCCCAACTACCTCAATCCACATACCTGTTATCTCAATTCGTGTATTCAAATTCACTAGTTGAAAACTTCGAAGAATCTGTAAACCCGCACACACAATGCAATACATGTAACGTATCGCACGCTTAGTGCCGTTACTTTGATAAAGTGCACACATAGTGCCATTTACTTGTAATGCATCGCAAACTTAGTGCAATTACTTATTTTTCCCGCACACTTAGTGCCAATCAACCAATTTCGCACACACAGTGCTCGGTATTTAAACTCGCACACATAGTGCACATCAACCGATCCTTTCCTCATTCATAAAATTCATATGATATTATTTTCATTCATATAAATACACACATATATATAAACATGTTCAAAAACAACTCATTTCTCTTTTCAAATACCAACACATTCGACTAACACATTATACATACCTATCTACCTGTTCTAATACAACCATCATTCCCTTTTCATTTCTCACATATACTATCCCTTAATATATATATACATATATTTATTCATCTCAAATAATCAAGCTTAAATGTTCATATATAACAACATCATATTCGGCCAGTAAGGTTAAACATAATTTTCTTCCATTTAACGTATGCATAATAATATAGATTAAAATTCAATTAATCCAATTGCTTATAACTTACCTCGGAAATTGTCGAATTAAGGTTTTCTGGCTATTCGTTCAACTTTGCTTTTCTCCGATCCAATCCCGATTCTTTATGTTCTTGATCTAAATAATTTCAAATTAAACTCATTCAAATATATTTTCATTCAATTTAATCCAAAAACACATAATTATGCAAATTACCATTTTACCCCTGACATTTATAATTTTTATAACTTAGTCCCTATTGCACAAAACACAAAATACACAAAATTTGAACATATTCCTTAAGGGCTGAATATTCATAGCTCTTATACAAACTCATACATGTCATTTATTTCACATTTTAACCCTTCAATTTACAAATTTCACAATTTAGTCCTATTTACTCAAAATTATCAAAATTTCCAATATAAAACATGTTAATCTAAAACATATCTTTAATATAAAATCATCAAACATCACAAAACAAAAGCTTTCATCAATGGCCGAACACCACACATGAATCAAAATTAGAAATTCTAACATGGGTCGAATAGTATTCGAAGCAACGATCTCAAAAACATAAAAATTATCAAAAACCGAACTCAATTACTAACCTTACATGCAAGAGGCCAAATAGTTGAAAGCTTTAGTTTCTTTCTTCTTTCTTTAAGTTTCGGTAATGAAGAAAGATAAAAGATGGACATGCAACTTATTCTTTTATGTTTTCTTTATTATAATAAGTTTATAATATTTAATACATATATTAATATAACTTAACTTATAAAAACAATTATAAAATGCATTATAAAAGCATAATGCCATCCACCCACATGATGTTTGGTTAATTTACAATCTAAGTCCACATATGAAAGAAAACAAGTCAATTAAACCACACAATTTAATAAAAAGTTACTTTTACCACTTAAGCGATTTAGTCCTTTTTCTTCAATTGAACACACAAACAGACAAATTTGCCAACGATATTTTAACACATGCTCAAACATATATCATAGATATCAAATATAATATAAAAATATTTTTCTAACCCGGATTCGTGGTCCCAAAACCACTATTCCAATTAGGGCCAAAATCGGGCTGTTACATCATACGCAGACTTGAAACGAAAAGATATTGAATTTAATATCGGTGATAAAGTGGTTTTAAAAGTGTCTCCGTGGAAGAAAATACTCTGATTTAGGAAAAAGGGCAAGTTGAGTCTAAGATTCATCGGGTCGTATGAGATAATAGAGCGTACTAGACCTTATGCATATAGATTGTCTCTAACACCTGAGCTAGAAAAGATTCATAATGTGTTTCACGTATCGATGCTTTGACGATACAGATCTGATCCCTCGCATGTAATTTCTCCGTCTGAAATAGAGATTCAATCCGATATGACTTATGAAGAAGAACAGATTCGCATCTTAGCTATGAGACAGCAATATCTGAATCTGTTCAATGGTAAGGTTTTCGGGGACGAAAATCCCTAAAGGCGAAGAGTTGTAACGGTCCGGTTTAGACCCTAGTCAGAATAGTGGTTTCGGGACCCCAAATTCGAGTCTAAAAAATATTTTAATATTATTTTTTGAGCCTACAATATGTGATTAAACATGTGTGAAAGTTTCGTGAATTAATTTTATCAATTGGTAGTTTAATTTGAGAAAATGGCTTAATCGCATAAATTGTAAAAGTGACTTGCTATTTGTTAAATTTCTTTATTGCCATGTTCTTTTAATATGGAGGCCTTAAAATGAAATTAGGCCATTGAAGGATAGTATGGACGATTATGGGCAACCATTCTTAAGCTTTAATTTTATTTCATTAAGGATAGTTTAGTAAATATGTTAATAGTGATAATAAAAAAAAACAAAACATAAATTGTTCATCTTTTTCATCACCATTGCCAAATCTTAAAAGAAAAAGAAGAGAAAAAGAATTCCTAGGGTTCAGCCTTGTCTAAGCTTGATTAAGGTATGATTTTTGTTCGATTTTTGATGATTTTTATGTTTTTGATATCGTTGCTTTGTCATCTACTTAGCCCGTGTCTTAATTTCTGAATATGATGAAGATTGTGAGTTATGCCATTGTGGATGTTGTGAGCTTTGTGATGTTAAATGGTGAAATATGAAAGCCTGATGTTAGATTAATATGTGTTGTAACACCCCAAACCCGGCCTAGAAGTTAGGCCCGAATCTGGCGTGTCACATTGAAGTGTTTCTCGAAAATCGTGTTTTCATTTGCGTTCATTTATTTTCAAAACGTGGTTTATATAAAAACTATTCCCTTTTCAAAATGTTATTAATCACTTAGTAAAATCTTTTTCAATTGCGGAAGCTTAATTAAAATAAATGATTTATGGAAACATGATATTTAAAAATTGGGTTGCAGAAACGTAGTGTTTGAAAGCAATTATTGTTTTGGAAAACCTGTGTTTTCTAGCTTGGCAGATAAAAAAAATATACAATAAAAGTTTAAATCCCAAATGGCCTTATTACAAAAATATCAAACCTAAAGTAAATTATTTGAAAGGCTAGCCATAAGGAAAAACTTGAGAACATGTGGCCACCTCCAAGTCCCTCGCAGCACCGATCCGTCTAAGGCTAGGGATTACCTACACAGTTAAAAACGGGGTGAGTTTATGAAAACTCAGTATGTAATCCCCTTACCAGAGTAACAGTCAGTATACAGAATCAGAAATCTAACAGTCTGGGCCAAAGCCCTTTAACAGTAACAGTACAGTCTAGTTCAGAGCGTATGTGGGTCAAAGCCCACTACAATATCATTTGGGTCACATCCCATAACAGAATCAATTTGGCCTATCCTAAACCAATAACAGAACAAGTAGGCCTAAGCCCAGTACAGTGACAGATCTCATAAACAAGTATGCAACAGTATGAGGATGCAGCCCAACCCAATCCAACCATCACACCACCCATACCAACCCTACACACTTGTGGGGACCAAGTCAACCCACCCAGCCCTACACACCAAGATCACAGTCGAGCTGCCAGTATCAACGCAGCAAAGCTGCCAATAACAGTATACGTGGCTGAGCCACTAAAATCAGTATATCGTGGCAGAGCCACTGAATCAGTATAACGTGGCACAGCCACCAGTACAGTACTTCCTCCATAAGCATAACCCAACCCAATGCAGTATGTCGTGTATGTCATGCTCAATCATTACACGTGTATGCAAAACGGCCATGCTTAGTAACAGTCATTTCAACACATATTAACAGCAAATCAGACACACGCCTACAGTCAAGTCGGTTAAACCACAATCATACAATCACAGTCAAATCATGGCACCAAAATCTGTCTTTTACCCTCAGGGGCAAAATAGTCATTTTACCCTATAAGGGTATTTCGGTATCCTACCCTACAGGGGTAATTCGATAATTCTACTCATAACTAATCCATGTATGCAGTGCATCTAAAACATAATCAATTATACAATTAACACATACAACACTAGTACTACCCCGAGGGTACAACGGTCATTTAATCAGTTAGGGGTAAAACGGTCATTTCGCCCCGTAAGGGCATCTCGATAATTTTACCCATCGAGGTTATTTCAGTAATTTTGCAGTCCGAGGGTATTTCGGTAATTTCACAAATTAGGGGTATTTTGGTAATTTTACAAACTGAGGGTATTTTGGTAATTTTATAAATCAGAGGTATTTCAGTAATTTTATAAATTGAGGGTATTTTAGTAATTTTGCAAACCGGGGGTATTTCAGTAATTTTGCAAACTGGGGGTATTTTGATAATTTCGCAAATTAGGGGTATTTCAGTAATTTTGCAAATCAGGGGTATTTCGGTAATTTTGTAGTCCGAGGTATTTCAATAATTTTGTAAACCAAGGGTATTCAGTAATTTTGTAAACCAATGGTATTTCAATAATTTTGTAAACCAAGGGTATTTCAATAATTTTGTAAACTAAGGGTATTTAAATAATTTTGTAAACCAAGGGTATTTCAATAATTTTGTAAACTAAGGGTATTTCAGTAATTTTTTAAACCAAGAAATTCTAAACAGAGATAACGGTGCGAATGGGCCTAGGGCCCATTCTCGGCCCAAATGGACCCACGCGTTCGCATGGCCCATTTAGCCCAAATCTAGCCACAGATATGAGATTCACATAAACCAGTTCACTATCTACTACACAATCGTACAATTTATTCATATGGGCCCACGGGCCCATTGGCCCTACATGGCCCAAACAGCCTAACCCACAAGAGCACTCATGATGGCCTCAACTATCGCGTCAAAGCCCCCACACGTGCGCTCGCACGCTCGTGTGGCTACCATTGCCGTGTGACCGGCATTTCGGCATTTGCCGCTCTACAGCTAGAGTAGTGCGAAATACACACCTGATAGGATTCTAGAGTTGATTCGCGCTCCGAACACTCCTATGCCCAAACGCCAACCCAGGTATGCCTACTCTCCTCATAGATTGCTCTATTTAAAGCCAGCTTCTCACCTTCCCTTTTGCTAGCCTCCCGATGTGGGATCCCTCCTTCAGCAGAGTTTAAATCCAACACAAACTCTGGTCGTCCCAACTTAGCAAAATAAATATCCCTTTTTGCTTGTGATGGGATTCAAACTCAGGCTCCCTTGTAACATAATCCACGCCGCTAGCCACTTTACCAACTAGCTCCTTGTTGCCTTAAAACATGCGCAACTAAATATAAGTCTATGGCCAAAGTCTAAGTTCATTTAAAAAAAAAAGAAATCAAAATGAAATGCAAGCGCTAAGACTTGAACCTTGGACCCCTTGCTTCCTCTATGGCGTCACTTCCTTGTCTCCCATGTGGCGCCATTTGCCACTAGACCACAACTTCCTTTTTTTGTCATTTTTCTCCTATTTTATTCTTAAAGCCTACTTACTAACTCCCAGAGTTTTATTCGCCTAAAACCAAAATTTTCCTAGAGCCCAGGTTTGATCCCGGGACTTCATGGAAGCCCCCTAACCTTCCAAAATCACTCACCTAATAGTCCCAACTTGCATTAGAGTCGTTCTCTTGTTCTCAAAAATTTTAAACGCTCCCGTGCCCAAAGCCCAATTCTACTAGGCCCAACTTCGGGTCGTTACATGTGTTGTCTTTGAATGTTTGATGAATTTGACTATTTTGGACTAAATTGTGAAAATGAGAAATTAAGGGACTAAAATGTGAAATGAATGAAATATGTGGGCTTATATGGACTATTGGAATATTCGGCCAAGCATGTGTATAAAGAAATTATGTGTATTTTGTGATTTTGTGATTTTGTGAAATAAGGACTAAAATGTCAAAATGTGAAAATGTGAGGGTTAGTTTGTAAAATGCCCTAAATATGTGTATATGGATTGAATTGAATGAATTGTGTTATTAAATAGCTAAATTTGAATTTATATAGATCAAGAACAAAAGAAAACAGAATTAGATCAGGGAAATCAAAAGTGGTCGAGTAGTCGTTTCCACCCGTTCCTATCCGTCCGAGGTAAGTCGATATACAAATAAATGTGTTTAAATTGAATTATTAATATCTTTGTGTGAATGAATTGTGAAATATGGCTATTTGAGATGAGTATGTGAAATCCGGGAAAGTTCCAATAATGTGACAACGTTCGAAAAGTCCCGTACGAACCTTTAGAAGTAATTAGGTTACATATGTCATGACATAGTATTCCGATATGTGTTATTGTGTAAGACCACGTCTGGGACATTGGCATCGATTTGTGATTTACGTGTAAGACCATGTCTGGGACATCGGCATCATATTTGATTTCATGTAAGACCCTGTCTGGGACAGTGGCATCGATATTGATTACATGTAAGACCACGTCTGGGACGTTGGCATTGTACGAGCTTTTCGAGCTATCCAAGTATCCTATTTAATTCCAAATGGTTCAACGGGCATTCTGAGAAATGAATGAGTATATGAATGTGCATAAAAATTCTGGTACGTATGTATGTATATGAATTTGGCAATGGGTTATGTATGTATAAGATTATTTGATATATGAGCTACTTTACATGATATGTGCTTATGAACAAGTAGACATGATCAATGAAGATATAAGAAGAATATGACTTGTGATTGTGCTAGCCCTGAACCATATGCATGAAATGGTTTATAATTGCTCTATGTGATAAGTTTATTTGTATATGGCTTACTAAGCTTTTGAAAGTTTACTTTGTGTGTGATTGCATTGTTTTATAGATTATCAAAGCTACCGGAAGTTCGGGGATCGTCGAGGATCATCACCACACTATCAAACAATATTTTGGTACCTTTTTGAAAATGTATATATTGAAGTTTGGCACGTATAGGCTAGAAATGATAAGATATATTTTGAGACATATATATATAGCCATGTGATATGGCTTGTTAATGAATGTGAATATGGGTTAATTTAGTTTATGATATGTGATGCAAAAGTTAGTATGTTTTGAAGAGAGGTTGGTATATTGAAATTGGTATGTTTTGGATGAATTTGTATTTAGAAGTGAATGATGTTGTTATGGGTCAAATTGTGCATAAATTTCATATGCCTTGGCTGATTTTGGAACATTAAATGATGCTTGTTGATGCTTATAGGTATGACCTATAATGGGTGGCAATTTGGTCTTGCAAATGGCCTATAATTGCCCACACGGTTGAGCACATGGGCCTGTGACCCGATCGTGTTCTTCACTATCCCAATTCGAAGTAAGTCAGACTTGCACACGGGCCAGACACACGGGTGTGTGGCAGGCCGTGTGATTCAAGTTAGTGTTGCACACAGGAGTGTGACAGGACATGTGATTTTAGTCAGTTTTGTACACGAGCTGTGGCACGGGTCAAGGCACGGGCATGTGAGGCACACGGCCTAGTCAGTTTCGTAAAGTTTCCGTATGAGATCGATTTGGTCCCAAACCCTCTCTGAAGCATGTTTAAGGTCTCGTAGACCTTCTAAAGGGACAACGTGATTGTGAATGATAATGATTTATTGATGCATAATGTATGTTCGTGATATATTTGTGAAATGTTCTGATATGTCTGGTAATGCCTCTTAACCTTAGTCCAGCGACGAACACGGGTTAAGGGTGTTACACAATTCACCTTTTAAGGTAACTGAAATTAGAACTGTTCAAATCAGGATGCACGACGAAATCATTAAGACACTATCAAATGTCAAGCATGTGCCTGATTTAAAAAAGAATCTCATCTCCTTGAGAAATTTAGACTCAAAGGACTGTGGGATTTCCATCGAGTCAAGTGGTATTAAGGTATCTCGTGGAGCTCTTGCTTTGATGAGAGGTCCTTGTAACACCCCTTACCCGTGTTCGACACCGGAAATGAATACGAGGCATTACCGAACTTAACTAGCTTGAACATACAACTTTGGGTTATAAAATTTTAATTCAATTTAAAACTTCTCATTCATAAACATAACATCCTTATAATGGGCCTACGAGGCCCTAAACATACATTATGGGGGTTACGAAATTAAACCGAAATCTTTTGTGCACCAAGAAAATTATTGCCTAACCAGGGCCACACGCCCGTGTGGGCAGGCCGTTTGGTCACACACGCCCATGTTTCCAGCCCGTGTGTAATTTCTTTTTCATTTCGAACCTACAGGGGTTTTTACATGGTCAGGCACACGTCCATGTTAATGGCTTGTGTCCCTCACAAGGCCTAGACACGCCCGTGTCCTCACCCGTGTGTGAAAACCTGGGTATTCTGATTATGACGTCAGCAAACTCTTAAGGGATACATGGCCTATGCACACGCCCGTGTGCTGGCCCGTGTGACGAATCAAATTCTCGCAAATTTGATGCAGGGGACACACAGCCTATCAACACACCCATGGGGCTAACCATGTATCGCACACGGCCTAGACACACACCCGTGTGTCTACCCATGTGGACAATAAGAAGGCTATTTTCCAAGCCAATTGCCACCCTGAAACATAAACACACATATCCCAACACAAGCAACACATAACATGGCAATAATATACTATGAAGAACCACTAATCATCTTTCATACACTTCACAATTTACTTCATCATTTGCATGAACTTTCACTTCATAAAACTCATCACCATTAAAATATGAAACTTGACAAATATCGCCCAATTCCTAATGGCCATTTACAAAATGAGTGTATGACATTAGTAACCAACACTTTGGCTTTCAAATATGACATAACACAAGATGACCTAGTTTCTATACATGCCATACTCAAAATAAGTCAACTTTACTATACCAAAAGAACTATTGATAGTGTGATCTGAGCTCCGACATTCTACGATCCTCGAGCTAGCTTGGCAATACTACAAGGAAGAGGGAAAAAAGAGGGGTAAGCATATAGCTTAGTAAGTTTGCATGAATTAAAATAGCAACATAAATATTCATAGTAAAATCCATTTATCTCATAGAAAAATACAACACAAGTTCTCAAGTACTTTGTCATATACTTGTGCTTACCCGTCACATATCACATTACGGTTTCATAACTCGTATTTTACTCATGGTACTTGTATCACTTCATCACATAATTTAGCACTTGTGCTATCTTGAACATAAACTTGAATCATTATCGTCCTTAACTTAAATGTAACTCTTTGTCATCTTTGTATAACTTAGCTCTTTGTCATCTTGACATATTTAGCTCTTTTACCCGTTGAACTACTCGGAATATCTGAGGATACTCAATCTCATCATATATGTATATTGATGCCAATGTCATATCCCAGATATGGTCTTACATGGGATCACCTCTTGATGCCGATGCCATATCCCAGATATGGTCTTACACGGGATCTCTTAGCTCGATGTCGATGCCATGTCCCAGAGATGGTCTTATACGAGATCATACATAGATGTCGATGCCATGTCCCAGACATGGTCTTACATGAGATTTTCCTTTATTACCGAAACCATGTCCCAGATATGGTCTTATACAGGTCCTTCCTTATTCGATGCTGATGCCATGTCCCAGACATGGTCTTATACTGGATCTATGTTTGGTGTCAATGCCATGTCCCAGACATGGTCTTACACGGGACCTCTTTATCTCATGTTGCAACATAGGTATCCATGCTATTCCGAATGTTCAACCGGGACTTCAACTTATCATTATTTCCTTATAATTTTATTGAGAAATCACTAATCAATTTCATGGAAAATAATATACATTTCTCATGTAAATAAGAAATTTAGAACATAATAACATATGTAGCTTTAATTTCACACAAACTTACCTCAGTACTCAAAATATGTATAGGTATTCGATTTAGTTCGAAAACTTGTTCTTGCCTCAGTTTTGGTCCTGGCTTCGTGTTTCTTGATCTATAATAGCAAATTCACTTGTTTAATACTCACATTGACTAAATCGACCCATGAATCATACTTTGGCAAAATTATGATTTTTATCCTAAATTTTTACATAATTACACTTTTGTCCCTATGCTCGTAAAATGATTTTTATTCAGCTTTCTTGTATTATAAACCTAGCCGAATTATTTTCTTAACTACAACAACCCCTAATTTCCTCTATTTCACTCATGTATGACCATTTTCATAACTTTTGCAATTTAGTCCTTTTATGCATTTTTCATGAAAATCACTTAGAAAAATATGTTTGGCATACATTAAACTTTCATATTCTTTCATATATCATCAAAATACATGCATGTCATACATGGATAAATTTTTGAACATGAACCCTAGCTCAAAATATAACTAGAAATAGCTAAATCGAGCTACGAGAATTTTAAAAATACGAAGAACATTAAAAATGGGGCTAAAAGGTAATTATAATCAAGCTTGAAAGTTGAAGAAACCCTAGCTATGGAGGGCTTGTAAAATTCGGCTATGGTGAAGAAGATGGACACTCATTTTTTACTTCTTTTTCCCTTTTAATTCATTAATTAACCAAATGACAAAAATGCCCTTAAGGCCCCTTCCTTGAGATTTTTCCTTCCCATGTCCATTTTTGTCCATCTTGACATTTAATGGTCTAATTGCTAAATAAGGACCTCTAGTAATTTTTATAATTCTATTTCATACTTAAATCTTCTAGAATCTCATATTTTTTAATCTTTGCAATTTAGCCCAAATGGACAAATTGATCACTAATAAATAAAATTTCCTCATGAAATTTTCACACAATCATGCAAACACATCATAAGCTTCATAAAATCATAAAACACATATTTCTACTTCGGGTTTGTGGTCTCACAACCACTATTTCGAGTAAGCCCTAAATCGGGCTGTTACAGTCCTTGTCCTTTTTCTCTACCATAAATCAAGGTATTTATCCTTTTTCTCTACCATAAATGTAACATCCTGAATTAATGGGCCTATGCGTTTAGTGTGTGGATATGTTTAATGTGTTAATTTAACTGTTAGGGGTCCAAATTGGGCTCAGGATGTGGTCCAGGCCTTGGTGAAATTTTTGTTTGGGCAAAATAGGGTTTAAAAGGTGGTATCTGTGTTTAAAATATCAAAATGGGCTTGTGGCCCAGTGGTCAGTGGCGCCACTTAGAGAGCAAGGAGGTGACGCCACACAAGGGAGTAAAGGGCCCAAATTTAAGTTTCATGGAGCCCAATTCTTTTAATTTAAGTTAGCTAATTTTCGGCATTAGGGTTAGGTGGAGTGGAAGGCAAAAAGGCTCAAAAATAGGAGGATTTATGTGAATGGGATAATGTAGATATTATAATTGATAATATGGAAGATAAAAGAGAAAAGATAGGAATTATCTGCAAGGCTAAGTGGTGGCCGAATTTCAAACTCTGAGGGGGAGGAGAAATCGGTTTCTGATATGGCTAAGGAGTGCCGAAACTTTAAATAGTCAGGTGAGGGTTCTCTTCTTTATTTTTCGGCATTTAGGGTTTCCATCTTTTCTTTCTCTTCTTCTCTGAGTAAAAGCCAAAATTCCCAACCCTATTCCCTCATCTTCACTTTGATTCAAAAGCCGAAACTCCATTGTTCTTTTCTCTTCTTTCTTCTAAAAGCTGAAACCTCGTAATCCTTTTTCTACATTCTTTTCTGTTGATCTTTGCTAAAGCCGAACCTACCTCTGGTCAGCCGAAATTCTCTTTTCTTCTTCCTGTCTATTTCTTCATTAAAAGCCAAATCTACATAGACTCCTTCCTATCATCTTCTCTTCTGATCTTCTCAAAAAGCCGGAATCTCTAAAGGGTAGTCGAATTCTTTGTGTTAAGGTGAGTGCCGATTTTCCTATCTCTTCAATCTCTCTTTCGGTTTTTAAGAGACAAGGTCGAATGGCCACTTGGTTGTTAAGGCTGTCGATTGAGGCTAATATTTCCTCTCTTTTGCGTTGGGGCGGCATTTCGGGATTTGAAGGAAACCTGTTCATTTAGATTTAAAAGCCGGAAATCACTAGTCTCTAATTTTGGGATTTCAAGGTAAGGATTTCAATTCTCCTTAAGATGATCAACTGTTTTCTTTTTGTTAGTTGTGCCTTAACCTAATGTTTCGTTACCGGCTTCTGAACAACACCTTAGGCAGATAGCAGTGGTGTTGGCTACGGATAGCGTCGACTTAGAAAGTCTCGTTCTAATAGTAATCAGGTGTGTAGATCTCTAACACACTAATTAAACTGTATTATGTATGTTATGGGCTAAAAGTCGGAAAAAGGCTGAATAGTAATCTGGACTAAATATATGTTATGGGCTAAAAGCCAGAAAAAGGCTGTATAGACAGTCGGATTACCCAAAAAGGGTAGGCAAGGGATGCCAGGTACGTAATCATAGAAACTTCTCTATGTGTATCGATGTATGCGATAAACTGAAATCTCTTAGGTAATACATTGCTTGATTTTGCATGTATGTATGCATGGGATGGGGTTGATATGATGAAGCGGAAGAAGGTCACATAGCGATCGGTGGCTTTGCCACATAGGTCACATAGTGATCGGTCTTTATGACAGACAGCTCAGCTGTCAAAATGCTACGATGTATTATTAAGGTAGCATAGCGATCGGTGGCTTTGCCACATAGGTCACATAGTGATTGCTCTTTATGACAGGCAGCTCAGCTGTCGAAATGCTACGATGTATTATTAAGGTCGCATGGCGATCGGTGGCTTTGCCACATAGGTCACACAGTGATCGGTCTTTAAGACAGGCAGCACAGCTGTCGATATGGTGTGTAGCGGTTAGCGGGTTGATTGTAGAAATCCCTAAGGTGTGATGGTTGGTACGGGCTGGTGTGTAGAGGATGGATTTCTAGGCTGGGATGGGCCATGATGCATATATAGTTACCTTATATACAGGCCAAGGCCATAATGTGTTTGTGGGCCAAGCCTTTGATGTGTTTTCGGGATTTACACACTGAGTCTTGGTGACTCACCCTATTATTTTTCCCTAATTTTGCAGATGAGCAGTAGATCGTGGACATGGGAGCCGAGGCGGACTCGAGGGGCCATCCAGACTTTATTTCTATAAATTATTTTCGGTTTTATTTAAGTTTTATTTTTATTTTGGGAATGTTTATGTAATAAGGCCTCATAGTTGATATTCACCTGAGTAGTTTCTAATACTTGCAACTTATGAAATTATGTCAAAGGTTTAATTATACGAAATAATAATAGTACAAGGTTTTCTTCCAAATGTCATTTATTTATTCAAATATTGCCTAATTAACTTACAATTTCCAAAACCAACAATGCAAAAGTTTTCAATGTACAACCTGTAGCATACCAGATCTGGTCGAAACTTATGGGCCGGGTTTGGGGTGTTACAATAAATCAATGTCACATCCTTAAATGAGAGCTTATCTCTACCATAAATTAAGGTCTCTTTAAAAGTTTTAACAAATGGGGAAAAGAGCACGATAATAACATAGCCTGATCTTCATCATCTATGTTAACCTAGACATTCTTCAGATCATTCAAGAAAGTAACAAATTGACTGATGTGACCCTAAGGTTATTCATATCATCTATATGTATAATCGTTGTTTAAACACCGATCGATTAGCCAGAGACTTTGTCATGTATAGGGTTTCTAATTTTCTTCGTAAGGCTATTGCCATTTTCTCTATAAGCACCTACTACAACACATTGTTCATGAGGCACAATTGAATTGTTGACAGAGCCTTCTCATCAAGCTCTTCTCATTCTAACTCGTCTAGGTTTTCATGTTTTTGCCTGGTAATGACCTTCTTCAGACTGTTCTGAACCAAAATTATCGCTATTCGAACTTGCCATAAACTAAAATTTGTGATTTCATCGAACCTTTCAATATCAAACTTCGTTGTTGTCAAATCTGAATATGTCAATTGCAGAATCTGAACTAAGATTTAATACCAATTTGTTGGTGATCGACTCGTATAAACAACGAACAAGAAAACTAGAGAAGATCGAACACACAAATTTATGTGACCCAACCTATAACATTTTAGAAAGAATGTTCTTTGGAATCACCTTCTGCAATACATTGTTCGTGAGGCACAACTGAATTGTTGATAGTGCCTTCTCATTAAGCTCTTCTCATTCTTTCTGATTCACATCCGCGGGTTTTTGCGTTGTAATGACCTTCTTTAGACCGTTCTTAACCAGAATTATCATCATCCGAACTTGTCATAGACTGAAATTTTTGATCCCGTTAAACTACTTGATATCGTATCTCATTGCCATCTCTGAACAGGTTGTATGCGGAATTCAAATCAAGCTATGATAATAATTTATTGGGAATCAACCCCGTATAAACATAAAATAGAAAAGTAGATAAAATCAAAAACACAAAGTTTACATGAAAAACTCCTCTAAAAAGGATAAAAAAAACCATGGGCAAAGAAAACTTCACTAATCGACAAACCAACAAAGAGTACAAGATGGAGAAAATAACTTAAATGAGCAAAACCCAAAACCCGAATACAAAGTTCTCTCAAAAACTCTTCATCAAATCTCACATAAGAGATATTCTAAAAAAATCTTTAAAACAAGGTTACAAAGACCCTTTAAATAGGCTAATATTAAAGTCCTAATATGACTAAAATATTCTTAGATTAATCAGAGTTTAACTTGGAAAATATAGCAAAGTTTAATTAAGAGAAAAAATATTGAAATAAGAGGCACACCCCACAAAAACTATTGAAATGCATTATTTAATGTATGTGATATCTATTTCGTCCAAATAAATTTAAGTAATTATTAAAGGTTGCATTGATTAATCAAGAAATTTTAATTAAAATATGAAAACTTGTAATGCAAAAATGAGTTAGTGACCAAATTTTAATTATAACTTATGTCTAATATTGGTCATACTTCAGTTATTCAAGCTAAACTTTAGGGAGTGTATGAAGGTTTATTGTTGATGTGGAATGTTGGATTTCACAAAAGATATTGGAAATGGACAATTTTACAACAATTCATATGCTCGAGAGTAATAGAGGAATGGGATACCTGGCCTCGTTAGTGAACTCCATACGAAGACTTTTGCACGAGAGATTAGAATGTCGATATCAAACATGAGTATCACGATGGCAAATCAAAGTGTAGATCATGTTAAAGTTTGGCTTTGACTATGGCTTTTGGCCTTCACAACTTTGAAGACTTGCCACCAACTCTGAACTAGTTAATATTTATAGAGATATTGGAAGTCATAGTTCCACAATTGTGTCATGTTAGTACTTAAGCTTTGCCTTCTTTTTTTTCACAAAAAATAAATCAATGACCAAATTATAAAATTTTAAAATTATATACCTTTATAAAAATTTTACAAAAATTTGGGGCTAAAAATATAATTACTTTTTAAAAAATAATATTAGTATATGAATATTGTCACATGGCATATTGAATATTGTGGCGATATTATACAACATCTGATAAAATATTGTTATATTGTCATGACTCATGACATCCAATCATTGTGACCAATGATTACGAATAAAAAAAATTAAAACCTTAACTTTAGTGTTAAAATTAAATTATACTAACAATTTAATGGCGAATTAAAAATTAATGAAGAGTTCTTTACTTTTTTTATTATCAACTATATACTACTAATTTATAAATAGTTTAATACTACTATTATTCATTTACAGTTATTAATCTTTATGATTTTAATAAATTTATTATCAATATTTGCTATCACGTTTTTTTTAAATTTCTAATCATAAAAAATAATGATTACTTTTATAGATTATAATTAAGTACACTAAGTGGAGATTTATTAACTCCATTATAAGTTCTGATCATATCTACTCTTTTTGACATAATGTCTAGAACTACCTAGATTTTCTTCTCAACTCATAAATAGGAAGATAATTTATATTAGTACACTCGAATCCACGTCATTTTACATTGACAACAATATCCATGCCAATCAAATGAAGACTCAATCGATAATATTTAATAATTTTTTAACTCCACTTGTGAATTTTCTTTGAATCTCTCAAATAGTTGTCCTAATTTTATTATGGTAAAGATTTGCAATATTAGCAACATGCAATTTATTAATTTAATATTTGTGAAATAACATGCAGAGTTGATATAAGTTTAGACCTAACTAATGTTATCGTAATGATGCCATTTTTAATGGATAAACACTTGTATATAGCTTACGCAAAATTTACGTATTGGTGATAAATTTACAACTATTATGTTATCCATTTCTTTACTATAGCCATGTTAACATAATCTTTTTAATTATTTTGTGTATATTTTAACCATTTACTAAATGATTTATTGATTTATAGCTTTTAGTTTATAATTGTAGTACACTTTAACTAAACAATAATGACATAAATTCAAAACTTAAAAAATAATTAAATTAATAAATCAATCAATTAAATTTAATTTTTATAATTAAATATTTTTACATAACTAATTTTACTTCTATTAAAATTAAAACAAATTAATCGTATTAAAATATATGTAAAATTAACGGTAACTTTCTTTTAAATAAAAAAGAAAACTAATACAAATAAAAGCAAAACATTAACAAAGAAGACAATTGAAAGTTAAATTTCTAACGGTAACTTTGCATCAATTCAAAAATTATTTTGATGACATGTAAAGCGGATTTATAAGCCGGAATAGCTCAGTTGGTTAGAGCGTAAGGCTGTTAACCATAAGGTCGGAGGTTCGAGCCCTCCTTCTAGCGAATGAATTTTTTATTTTTTATTTGTTAAAACCAATGAGCTCCTCCGTATAATTCTACTCTACAAGCCCAACGCCAATCAGTCCAACAGAGAATTCTAAATTGTAGCCCAATGACCATCACAATAAAATCAAAATCAAATCAGGAGGAAAAAGTCCTACAATTATAAAATTTTAAATTTATATTAAAAAACAAACTGTAATATCTGTACAAAATAAATATAATATTTCTCTATCTCCAAATACATGCGAATTATTTAAAATCGTATTATTATAATATTTTACCAAGTAATAATTTTAAAAACATAATTCATAAGTTATATGATTTTTTTTACTTGTAAAATAATAATTATTATCAATTATTTATTTTCATGTAATAAACCATTTTCTATTATTTTATTTTTCAAAATTAAATTTACATTCTAGCTCTTACTTTCTTATAATTATGCACTTTATCTTTTATGAACACATTAAGTTATCAAAACTATTAAAATTCACTACTTGAAATATTTGATATATATTTCATCCATTTAAATTTAAATATTTATTATAGACTACATCTATCCATCAAATAATTTTAATCAGAAAAGAATTATAGTTTCAAAACAAAATAATGACCAAATTACACAATTTTCAAAGTTTTATGATCTAATAGATTTTTTCAAAAAACAATTTAAAGACAAAAATTGTAATTTGTTTTTGAAAAAAAAATATTTTTTTTCATTTGGTACTATTACTAATGTAATAATCAGTGTTGAAATATGTTTAAATATATTTTTCCTTCAATTTGTTTTTCTTTTATGAATAGTTAAATTAAATGTGGTAGAGATAATTAAGCTAACAAAGTGCATGAAATTGAAGTTAAAAGTGTTACCAAATTTATCACCTCAAATTACAAAGTCTACAAAATAAAAGGAGTCCTAAATTTAAAGTTTTTCTAACAAATTGGCTCTTCTAACGCAAATTAACACTATGTTTGGTTGAAGGTAATGGCTATTCCATTACATGCCTATTACAAGGTTATTCTGCAGGCCCACATAAACATATGTTTGGCTCAATGGAGTACCCTATTACGGGTGTATTCCATTCCGGGCTTAAGCAGAGATATTTACCGATTTCTATTCCCTTCCCTCTTCACCGTTTACCCATTCGTTGCTTGAAGAACCCTATCTTACCCTTACCAAATTTTCTCACCTCAAAAACACTCATCAATCGACATCCAGTTCTTGCTTCCTTCGACTCCGGCATTCCTCCCCTTCATCCAAGGTCAGGTAAACATTTTTCTTTCTGTTGTTCCTTTCATTTTCCAGTTCTGCCATTTTTGTTACCTACAAATTTTTTCTTCCTATTTTCGTTATTGTTTCCTTCACCATCATCTGATTTTTTTTAATAAACATAGGGATTTATATTCCCTTCCCTCTTCACCGCTATTAGAAGAAGCACTTTGTTGCTCTGTTTCTCTCGTTGTAGCATAAGATCAAGATCAACAGTTCTTCAAACAAAAGGGAAAAAGCTGGTAAGTTTCTAACCCTACGATTTTCTTGTCGAAATTTGAATTTCTTTGATGGGTCCTTTGTCATTTTTACAAATAAAAATAAAAATTACTTGAAGTGTAAAATTTTATGTACTTATTTCCCTTGTTCTTGGATTTGATCTTGGATTTGAATATTGTCATCTTTTTGAAAGAAAAAGGTGCTTTTAGCCTTGAATTGAAAACTATTTTTGGTTCATACATCTGAGTTTTGTTGAATGTGATCAGGAAAGTTTCTTTTCCAATTATGCAGATCAGGAATTTGAATGAAAAGGCTGAACTTCTTTTTTTATCAAATGATAGTACGATTTTAGTTGCAAATTTTGATTTCTGATTAATTGGGTGTTCATATTTGCTTGAAGAACCCTATCTCACCCTTACCAAATTCTCACTTCAAAAACACTCAATCAGCAACCATTTCTTGCTTCTTTCGACTCCAGCATTCCTCCCCTTCATCCAAGGTCAGGTAAACATTTTTCCTTCTGCTGTTCCTTTCATTTCAATGCATTCCTCCCCTTCGACTCAGCCATTTCTATGCATCCCACTCTTCCTGTTTACATCTTCAACATGTGCTAATTTTATTTGATTTATGTCAATGAACATGAGGACTAAGTTTACTGCTCTTCCACCTTGATATCGTAAATGGGTACTATGAAATATGTCTTTGTAGTCTACACAGTAACCTTTGGTCATTGTTATGTGAATCTCTGTAGTGCAACAGTATACATGATTTCAGCTAATACAGTTGCTGGTTGTGTAGCTAATACAGCTTGGTCATGTGTTCTGTTTTTTCTATCTTATTTAACTTTTTATTTTCTTAATTTTTTATCCTTTTACTTTTCTTTACACCTTATCAAGCAAAACCATCTTGAACCAAATATACATACACATTCTGTCAAAATATATATATATACACATACGTTTGTGTATATAAACCTTTTTTTTTATGTTGAGCTTCTACTGTAATAAAATATTTGTTGACTAATGGGATTTCTTTTCACTTCCATTTTCACATTATTTCCATATTTCTTATTTGGTTGAAGAAAGAGTAATTCACCCTTAAAATAGAGTTCTCCTATGGGTGTTATTGAGTTATTCCAACTTCTTTTTGTTTATTAGGTTTGATTGAACTCTGATAAATGATGAAAAATCATCTCTTAGCTTTGGTTTCTATTTTATTTTATGTTTTCTTTCTAATGCCTTTGTGCTAGGAAAGGTTTAGAAGTTATTTTTATGACATAAGGAGTAGTGTTATTTATTTGTCTGAATATGTTACAATTTTATCTCTTCATCTACCCTTGCCGAGAAATTAAGTAAGTCTGCTTATGTAACACCCCGTGCCCGGTACCGTCGCCGGAGTTGAGCAAGAGGCATTACTAGACTTGACTACAAATTTAAAACATGAACATCCTAAAGCTGTCAAACTGCGTTGTGCCGACCAATTCGGCTATAACTCGAGTTATAGAGCTCGAAATTCAGTTCCGTAAATTTTCCTTGAAAGTAGACTCATATATCTATTTACCATAATTTTTCTAGAATTTTTCATGTGGCCATTTAGTACAGTTTATTCATCAAAGTTACCCTTATTACACTGCTGGACAGTTCTGACCTGTCCTTATAAAACTGCAGTTATCTCATTGCCCAATTTTTATATACTGTTCTAGTTTATACCAACGAAAAATAGACTCAATAAGGGTTCTACACATATATCCCATGCTTCCTAATTATTTTTGTACAATTTTTGACAATTTTTCCAAACCAGAACAGTGACTCGCGAATGCATTCAGAGTAGGTCTCACTAAAACTGAATTATCTCATAATGTATAAGTCTCTTGCCTATTCTGTTTCTTTCATGTAAAAGTAGACACAATAAGGTTTAACTCCATGTCTCATTCGTCTTTTAATTCAATGTACCCTATTTTCGGTGATTTTTCTAACTCATATCACTGCTGTTACTACAAGATGTTTTGTCACAATTTATGAAGGACTAGCTTCTTACCAAACTTACCTACATTCCTAATTCAAGGATTCATTTCGCATATGTAAACATTTCCTTAACAAAATGACTAAACTTTGATTTAGAAAGCATAAACCTTACCATCGAGAACCAACATACACATTAACAACCCTACAACATACTTAATTAGAAATTTAGCCATATTCGCATGGCTATTCTTTTAAGGTTTACATGTGAACCGTAAAACTTCCTCAAACAATCCAAGCCTATCCTATACATGCCTTCGTTCAAAACCAACCCAAAATGAAGGAGTACCCCAAAAGATAGGTTGATAGTGTGAGCGACTTTCCGACGATTCCGGTGAGCTTGTGGCTTGATCCTAATCTATAAAACAGAGGAAACATCTCACACAAGTAAGCTTGCTAGCTTAGTAAGTCCCAACTCATGTAAATTAGAACATGTAATTAATTATGAAGATAAAACAATCCACATATGGCATTCTACATAAACAACTAAGTAAATAACTTACACAAGGCCAAATATTAATAAATCGATAACCTTCTTTCATAGCAGTTATACATGCAAAACAATTGTCCCATAATAGCATGGTCTAAGCTCGACTTTCGTCAAACCACATTCATCAATGACAATTTGGCACCAGTAACATTTAACATAACATACCTCACATACTTACCCGAACCATATTCTTGGCAATTTTAGTACTAAATTGCCTTGACGAGGATTAAGCCCCTCTTAGGTAAATTTCATCACCGGCATCAAGCCTGCTAGGCGTAACAGCCCGAAAAGTAACACCGGCGCAAGGCCTGCTAGGCGTAAAGCCCGATAGATAACACCGGCACGAGGCCTGCTAGGCATAAAAGCCCGATAGATAACACCGGCACGAGGCCTGCTAGGCATAAAAGCCCGATAGATAACACCGGCACGAGGCCTGCTAGGCATAAAAGCCCGAATGTCCAAATATCTTTACGAGCTTTTCACATTTTCCCAATACATATCGAATCATACCCTTTATTACCCTTACATTTAATCAATTTGAAATTCAATCAAATCTATCACTATCACAATCGACCAACTCAGGGTTTTATACCAAGCATTATACGATCTGCATCATTCACTAGATATGTAAAGGACCTTTAGATATAAGGTAGCTCAAGAACTTACTTATTCATCTTGCATTAGCCAAAAGAATTTCCATCACATTCTCAACTTAAATCATCCACCAATGGGTCAACATACATTCGGCCATGATGTATTTGGACTTTAGCATTCATAAATTTTAATAGTCAAGATAACCATAATTAACTCTAGGACATGATTTAACTAAAGGACTTACCTTAGAAGTCGATAGGTTCGAGCTCTCCAACTATTCGTTTAGTTTAGCCTTTCCTCGCTCCAAATTCTTCTCCTTTTGTTCTTGATCTAATTCGGTTCAATTAAACCAATTTAACCACATTTTCATTCACTTTAAAAAAAAAATCATATAGTATATAATTTATCGATTAATCCCCCAACCAATGTAACATTTAAAACATATTAATTCCATGCTTTCGGCATTGCAAATAGAACATTTCCAACATGTATATTATGCATGTCCGAATACGAGCAAAAATTTTGACTTATACATTTCAATCAATGTCATTCAAATTCGAACATTGCTCAAGTCCTATATCATTATCAACTCATGCACATACATCACATTTATTCAATCCAAAACATGAACATATGTATAATCGGCTATCACCCACTACCTTTCTCAAGTATGTCAAAAGAATATTATTAAACATATTGGTAATAATTTGTTTAATGTACTTTAATACAAAACTTACCTTCTTATCCATGGCTGTAATTAACTTTATATAATTACACATATAATCAAACACATTAGCTCAAATTCATTTTCTATTGTGGCCGAATGTACTACTTCCATACCCTTGCATTTTTCTTCAACATTCAACCAAGAAACAAGCTAATAACCACATCTAATTCAAGCATTCAACTAATCCAATTTCCTATTGAACACCACAATAACAATTTCGAACCAATTAGGTTACCTCTACATGGCCGAATGGCCTTTAGGTGCTTAGGATTTTCTATAACTCTTCCATTCATCAAGTTTACCCCATAACTTAAACACATATAACAAATCTTATATGGTAACTTTATCATAAGGAGATGGCCGAACATCAAGATACAAGAAGTATTTATTTTTCATGAATGTCCAACCCAATATTCGGCCAAACATGAAGGTATCTTCAAGCCAAAAATCAACAAAGCTTTCTTACAAGTTCAAGCTATTTCTTCTCTTACCATGTAAGTTATTTTCAGCTCAAATCATAAACCCCCCCCCCCCCATGGCCGAACTTCATCATGCATGGCATTTCAAATTTCTACTTGATTTTTCAATGTTGATCAAGGAAATCAACCTATTTCAAAGAAGGATTGTTAAACTAGAGTTTGAAATATCACCTTGCTCAACACATGCAATGGCCGATTGAAGAAGAGGAATTTCTTCTTCTCTTGATGATAGCTTCGGGTGGGTGAGGAGGAAGAAGAAAGATGAAAATGATTTTTATTTTTCTCTTTTTGTTTAAAACTATCTACACATTATTATTTATTTAGCATGCTTATGACAATCTAATATTTTAAAATAGAAAAATGCATAGAAAGCATCTTAGTCTTGCATGCTTGCCGTCCACCTTATAAATATGGGGGGATTTGACATGCAAATCCCCATGTTTTATGGGCAATTCACTTAGCTCCCTTTTTAGTAATGCCCAATACATTAATCCTTCTTGCAATTAAGCCTCCTTAGCAAATTAAGCACTTAGATAGCTGAAATTTTCTACGAATTTTTTTACACTCACTAAAACACACATAATAAACACAAAACATAATATTATAATATCCCACAGGCTCGGATTCGTGGTCCCGAAACCACCTTTCCGATTAGGGTCAAAATTGGTCTGTTACAACTCTCCCCCCCCTTAAGGATTTTCGTCCCCGAAAATCTTACCGTT